>BPLS01000181.1:230845-332492 GCA_019656275.1 Rhododendron kiyosumense
CTAGAAAGTGAGTGAATAGTGACTCGTTTTATCAGCCGAGCAACTATAGCAATTTCATAAATCCTGTAATTTGGTGATGGGTTTGTTGAGTCTGATGTTGGGGCTTTTTTGAGTGTTTTGGAGGTTTTCACTCGGTAGTTTAGTTTAAAGAGGGAAGAGGCTAGTCTGATGCGGATGCGGATGCTCTAAGGCAACTTCTGTTCGATCAGTAATGGGCTTTAACGATTACCCAAACAAATTCAACATTAAAGGTCTGCCTAAGCCACCATAAAACATCCATGATTCTCAGGACCTCTCCAACTGAGATGGCAAGAATCATAATGCAAACAAGGAGAGAAAGAAAAAACACACACACACACAAGGAGCATTGTAATTTTCTGTATTTCAAGTTTCTCAAAGACCCGTAAAGAGATTACAAAAGGACAGGATTAAAAACACAGATAGGAAACAGTTCAATATGCTATTCAACAAAAACATACTACTATGCTATTCCTCAAAAATGATTTGAGTGAGAAGATCCCGCCACATTCTTATATCCGAAAGTGATGTGCAAAAACCATCAGTACAGTCGAACAATTAATCGACCACCCAAACCCAAACCAAACCGAGCCTTATGTCCCAATCACTTGGGACATGGGACAATCACTTGGGACATGGGACATAAGGAACTAGTATCGAATACTTGACACCAGGTTAAAAGTGTGGCATATGTATCTGACCAGTCCCATTGGATACTTCTTATGTGATTGTAACTTGACACTACCAGTCCACCACTGTATATATCGTTATGAAATTGCTATCAAAAGAGTTAAGGGCCTTCGACACTCTAAATTACATAAAACATTGTTTCGCTCCATAAATAGAAAACAATAAGTATACTCTCCCTTCGTTTCTTTCTAGTTCGCGTACCCTCCAGTTTAGAGAAGTGAACTTACTGTATTCTGAGAAAGGGGTAACAGGAACAGAGGTTTCAAACCTTCAGTAAATTTAGTAGTATTCTTCCCCATCAAGCTAAAAGTTGCTCTGATGCTTGAGGTTGGATTCAGAAGCTAGAAGCCCAATCATTTCAGTTAGAATTTCCATATCTTGATTTTCATCCAGCTGATTTCCATACGCCACTCTATCCATCTTCAAATTCTGAGGATCCTCCACTGTTTTTGCTTTAAGTTCAAACTCACCAGATAATTGTTGTCTTCCAGGTGATGTGGATTCAATTTCCATTCCATAGTTTAGAAGTTCCTCAGTGTCGCAATCACCATCTTCCTTATTTTCTGATAATGTACTAGACAGAAGCATCTGGTCCATAATATGATCTGGTAGCTCCGGAATAACCATTGGCCAATTACTTTCTCCGTCCATAATATGATCTGGTAGCTCCGGAATAACCATCGGCCAATTACTTTCTGGAGAAAGTAATTTTTCATCCATTGGTCCTGGCGTGAAATCAATGTTCATAAGCAGATCCCTAACTTCATCAGAAGAAAGGCCTAGCTCCAAATTTTCAGAATCTAATGTTGGCAGGCTTAAAGGATCCGGAGATTGAGCCATTGGTGGCTGATACCTCACAATCATTCCATCAGAGGGAACCGGTTCAATATCATCTATAACTCGTTTGAGTACAGTCTTGCCTGTTTCGGCCATTCGCCAGTTATTTTCTTTTGGCTGGAGTAACTGAACCAAAAATCCAGGACTTTGCATAGCCAGTACTATGAAGGAAAGCAACTGCTGTTGATTTTTTTCCATACCTTTGAGTTGTTCTTTGAGAACTACCAAATTAGTCTGTGAGGTCTGCTGGTGCTGCCGGAGCTTAACCAGCTCCTGTGTGAGGGCATTCTTGTCAGTTTTGAGACTCTCCACATCTTCCCATAACTTCGAATTAGTGTCTTCTTCAAATGCTTCAACAACCTTGTCCTTTTGCCGAGAAGATTTCCGCTGAACCACAACCTGAGGTTGTTTTCTTCTACAGATATTCTTCAACAGATGCTTTTGCCCTTTAATAAATTGGTCGTTTGAGAATTCCCAACGATCAGTGTCTATTTTTCTGAAACCCTGTATATTTAGGAATATAATTAAAGTATGAATGAAAAAGGTCAAGCTTGCTCTAACTATAGCCATGAATTTACAAATAATTTATTTCACCAGCATAACAACTATACTGGCTGTGCATTTATCAAATGAGCAACCTCAAGTTGAGAAACAACTGTCAAGTCGGAAACTAGAACAGCTTCATTATACTATTTGATAACCTCGGAAATCCAATAAAACTTTGGCCCAGGCCACGCCTAGGGGACACTTATATTTCGATTTATTCACTCCCCTGAAAAAGAGAGAAGCCCAATCAAGGCGAAGATCTTAAAACAAATTTATGTACTGTCCTCAAGGAGTTGTATTATGCATAAAGATTTCAGGTACAAGCCACCACCCTTCTCCACAAAATTGTCCCTATCACCAGCAAATTCTCACCACCACTTCCTAGGAGAGCTTGATGATCACAAACGTCCTCATGCCCGAGCCTCCCTGTAACATCCTTATGCCTAAGCCTCCCTCTTTCATCGGCATACATAAGAAATCCCAACTTTAATGACATGTACATTCATCATACATATAAAATAATTCAAACACAGCAATTTTAGGCCCCAACTCCCCTTTTTGAAAACTGATCCTCTGGCATTTGTATGATTGTCATTATATATGGTTGCCAACCTTGACTCAACCAAAGACATTAGTTCCCCTTTCTCGGAACGAGAGATTTTTTACGATATACCTCCAGTCAATTGACAAAAGCCTTAAATGCCTCAAAATAACCTAGTACAATAAACTGACAAAAGCCCTAAAAGCCACAAAGATTGAAATTGAGACGACATGATGACATGCTTGTATTGACACATTAGATGGAGTATTTTCATTCACAAAAAATCCGTATAGAATGGAAAAGTAGAGAAGGAGCCACTATCATAGAATGTTGAAAAAAAATAGAAACTCTAATTGTTTGAGGGTAGACAAAGCTCTTCCTTCCATTAAAATTCCAACTCCTCCAGCCGGTTATTTGCTCTTCCTCTACTTCAGTGCCAAGTCCTTCAAATGGTTAATTAATCAAGCGAACATACTTTTTCTTCGGACAGAAAAGATTTCTGCAGTACAAGGTTTCGCACATCCCGCGTTTCATTTTGTCTAGAACAATTTAATTGCGTAAAATTTCACCTCAACTGGCCCAAAAATAACTTGCAGGTGCACCTTCCAGACGTGGTTTTGCTAAATAATTCAATGCCTAAACTCTCGCTTGTGACCAAAAAGGGAGCAAAACTTTACCGTTCCACGCACCAATCTTTAATAACAAATAAAGGTTTATTCTAAACAAGGGATTTACTAGGGAACTAAGCATGTGTTTTCATGGAGTTCTGCCAAAATTAAAGTTGTTATTCATCCCGTTTTGGTTTAAATTAGTTTTGGGAGATTTTTATACCATCAATCTTTGGTTATTGTTCTGTTCTAAATGGCAAAACATTTAGGTACTAAAGTATGTCCTGCAGTCACGTCTTCAAACTGTTGGTAAAATGTCCCTAGGATGGTTTTGTTCACGAGCTTATCAAACACCATACAGGAAAATTTATACGCGTACTGAAGCGTACATTGAAAATTGCTCGCAATAGTAATCTTTGACTAAAGCAAGGTGAAGCATACGAATCAAGTGATTTCCAGTATTCAGCAACGATTGCAGTTCATGTATGCTATTCAACATAAAATGTGATGTGACCACATTCCGTCATGGATACAAGAAAGCTTATGTGAGGAGATAAAACTTGAAATGGGAATTGTAAGGATCGACACAAGGAATGACTTTTTGATGGTTAACTTACTATTACGTTACCAATAGTCCCCAAAAGCTTAAGCAGTTAGGAAATGGACAAGCTATTCAAAATCTCCCCTCATGAGTAATCCCGTCTTACACATAGAGATGCATATATCCATGCAAAAGTGTGAAACTTATATGAAAGTGAGAATGCAAAATGCAAATGGGGAACAAATGCAAACGGAGAGGCTAGAACCTAAGATGTCTCTCAACTTGAGCTCCTATACCATGTTAAGTGACCAACTTCCCCAAGTTTAAGCCATTAGGAAATGGACTCAAGAATGTAAATCAAGCTATTCAACAATTTTGATTGCAACAAGAGTCTGTTGTTCATTATTTGCAACCGAATCAAATACAATTCTAATTACTAGACTAGGGTTCAACCAACTTTCTAGAGCAAGACAGATCAGCTGGAGGATGTATATTTCCTAGTCATGCCATGTCACACTCCATATTTTATGCGAAGACAATATAGTTTTCAACATTTCATCTTCTCGTCACCTAAGCAGCAGATTGGTTAGCGCTAAGAAGAAAAGAAGTAGAAGATTCTATTTCCACGATCAATTGCATCAACCGTACGGATAAGCATTTCCATCCATAGAAACAAATGATAATAAGCGATCTCATAAGATTCAAGGTGTGACCGTGTGACAATACCCATAGTTTTATCTATCTAGCATCCTTAAACACATATGGCTTATACCAAATAGCCTATAGTATTTCCATCTACTGGGAACAGTTCATTTTCTTCATGTGGCCAGTGGTCTCAAATTAGGAGCCACTTAATTTTATCCACGTGTCTAGTAGTCTACACACCTACTAGGAGCCATCATTTTTCCTTCTGAACTTCTATTTGTCCTTCCCAAGTCCAATAGCCTTTTCCCTAATAGGAGTCTTAATATATTAGATGAGTATGTCTCCAAAAAGAGACTTTCCAGGATGCATATGATACAAAGATTGTTCTTATCTAAAATGAAACAAATCCAAAATATATAAAACAATTGGGATAAACAAAAATCTTAGAAAAAGAATATTTATTCTGCACAAAGAATCACATAAGCTTCGTTTGTCTACAAACCCTTATTATTATATGTTTCTGTAGTGAGATTATATTATAAACGTACAAGAAATCATCCATTGAAAGTCTAACACTATACCTGTATACGTACCCCATTTTTGCCAAAATTTTCGTAGATTTTCAATTACACTAATTCAGTATCATATATCATTTTTCCCCTTGCTAGGAAAGATGTACGTATATCCGTCTTAATATAGATGAGAAACACAAAATTGTTATTATCAAAAGCATAATATAATCAACTGTTAAGACCTTTGAATGTCTGTAAAGAGAGTTAAAGTACAACCACAATATAGCATTGTAGCTCATTACAAATAAGACATACTATCGCCAAACAGTAGCTAGGAAAATTCATTGGCAAAACAGAAGCTAACACAATAAATTGGATACCGTGAGTCTCAAATTTTATTTCCATTTACAAAGTTCCTTTTCCCATTCATGTTTAGTGCATTCTACGGGGTGTGATCCATATTCTTTAGTTGCAACATAGAGGAAGCTGGAATAGCAGCGAGGCAACCATATTTTGGATAAACAGGGCAGTTGACCCAACGGTTGTGTAGTTGTACTTAAATCCAGTGAAGTGGCGAGTTCAACTCCTTTAGAGAGAGATGTTGATACTCTTGTTCATGGGCTGGGTTGCGTGGGGTTGAGGTTAGGGTAATATAGTTATTAGTTCAGATGCGACATAAAGACCTAGTATAGAAGGCTGCTAGGTTAAGTATACATCCTGCACTGTGTATATTGTAACAGCCCAAAATCAATTTGAAATCAACAACCTAAAACCCAAACTGCTTTGTGAAAAATTAGAAGAGTAACTTTCAACTAGAAAATCTTTTTTCCTGCTGGACACATTGTGACTTTTCCGATTAATACATCTAAGTTTAACATCAAGCGACTTTTGAAACTGAGAGACAAGCAAAACGGTCCCGTAGAGAATTGCTAAATAGCATGTTCACAGAAGTTCATAGTTGGATCCATGCAAGTTTACTAACAACAAACAAAGGATGCATGTAGCCCGAAAAGATCAATGTCCTGAGGGTATTAGAGATAGAAGAAACAGATATAAAACATAACAGAAGAAGGACCAACTTGCTCTGTGCAAAAACAACGGTCTCATAATTATCACCGTAAAGAGCACAACCTTGCTCAAAAACTCAGAAGCAAAAATCTTCAACCTAAGAGCTAAAGCAAGCACTTCTTACTCAAAACAGAAATCTTGTATCACAAAAACCATAGTATCGGCTTTTAGCCTGTTGATATTACACAAACAACACAAGAACCCGTTCCAACCCACGCAAAACTTTATTCATGATCTGACCATCTACAGCGTGAATTTTTCAAATTGTACTCTAACAATGACAAAATTCCTCGTAATACAAAAATATCAAGGAAGCAAAGTTCTAATCGTATTAAAATATTCCCACATCCCACATGGCCTACGTCTTCACATTCACACCGATAACCATAATACAATGATCACCGATATATTCAATTGAAATACAATCACAAGTTTTTATGGGTAATGCAGGGTGTCCCGGGCCAGCTTGCGTACACCTCAAACTAATCCTTACCGCCCCTCCCCCAACGGTTTCACACACTTATGTGAGGGGGTGAGTTTGCCCGAAGAGTTGCTGATAAAGAGAATCAAACCTGAGATCTTAGGATGGAGATGGAGCAAACACTTAAGTCTCAGGTTAAGACCACCAAGCCAATCCATTGGGGTTAATACAATACAATCACACGTTGTTTATCATAATGCAATAATCACACAAATACCAATGGATTCGATTGAAAAAGGATCGTCATTGGATTTCAACTTCAACAATACGAGTGAATAATCATAGTTAACGACATTGCCCAATTGACGAGGGGGAGAAAACGGTGCTAGAAGCAAGAGAAAGAAGCTCACATAGATATTGAGTTGCCTAACGAAGCTGGAGAAATTGTTGTGCTTGAAGTACTTGGGCAGCAATTCGGTCTCGAAGCCCGTGACGTCGAATATGACGAAGCTGTCGCCGGTCGAACTCCACGAAATCGAAGCGTCCGTCGACTGATCGTCGACCATCTCGTAGCATTTCAACAGGAAGGGCGCAACCAAAGCGCCATTCTCGGTGGCTTTCACCATGATTTTCAGGTTGATCGAAAACCTAAGCCCGAACAGGAATTCGATTCAAGAACAGCGAGATTGTGCGCGTGATTAGGCCTAGAGAGAGAAGGGGAAGAAATCTTAAAAAGGGAGCAGAGGAGGAAAGAGCGGACGAAGGAGACATGAAAGTCTCGCTGGGGGTACTTGTTGGGTAAGTTTCAGGAGGGGGGAAAGAAAATATCAGAGAGAGAGAGAGAGAGAGAGAGAAATATCTGTGCTTTCCGTGGGGAAATTTTCAAAATATCCTAAACTTTTACCTCAATTGAAACATTGAGTGACGATTTTTTTTGGAAAAATTTCTTTTATATCCCTTCGACTTTAATTAAAAATTTATTTTGGTCCTTCACTTTTCAATTTCGGCATTTAAATACTCCAACTTTTCAATTTTTTTCAATGTCATCATTTAGAAGGAATCCGTTTTCTTTGAGTCCGTCTCCGGCCATCGGACCGCCGATCCGAGCCGTTCAAAAATTCTAAAAAAAAAACTAGGGGCTGATATGGGAATTAACGGCATCCGATGTGTATAGATTGCTTAATCCAAACACACTAGTTTTCGTGTGTGTGTGTGTGTGTATATATATATCCCTAAATGATAACATTGAAAAAAATTGAAAAGTCGAAATATTTTTATGCCGAAATTGAAAGATAAATTATCAAAATGAATTTTTAATCAAAATCGAATAAATATAAGAGAAATTTTCTTCATTTTTTTTTTGGTTAAACTTCAATTAGATACCAAACTATTGAAGCGTTATTCAGTTAGGCACTTATCGGTTATATCTGTCAAATTAGTGACGGATTATGCTGATTTGGACTTTGAAAGTGTTAATGAAACGTTAAAGGAGTTTTTTAATGGGAAAATAGTTGCATTGTTGGCACTGTCTTGTTCTCGTGTTCGTAGTTTTGACTTTTGAGATATTCGAGTTCTGTCAGGAGACATCATTTATATCATATATGAATTACAAAGAACGAATTCCGCATATTATATCAATTGGGAGAGTCGAGATAACCATCAACTTTATCAATACAAAAATAAGCTCATATGAAGGAAACAAAGAAAGAAAAGAAAAGTCTCTCTAAATAAAAAACATCAACATATAGCTGGAGAGATTCACAATCCTGAGGTTCTACGGAGAAGCAAAAGTCTTAACCAACTGAGTTACCTCCAGTTGATTAGAAACAAGTCTAGTTTAAAGACTCAGATGTAGTAGTATGGTCGGAGATGTTCCATGCATAGCGAAACACCTTTTATGGCAAAGGTTGGTATCTGGACTTTATTTTTTTTTACACATCATTTCTGCATCTACAATTAGAGGCACTCTACATTAGGGGTGAGCAAAATAACCGTCAAACCGTGAATCCAGTCAAAATCAATTCAAATCGACTAGTTTTTGGTTTGGTTTTTTAGTGATGTGGTTTGGTTCTGGTTTTAAAAATGTAGAAACAGTGTTAAATGGTTTGGTTTATGGATATATGTTACGGTTTTGATTCCAAACCGATCTAAACCGTATAATACACACATATATTATAATATGTTTACATACATTAAATAAAATTATTTTTCTAATCTAATTATCTATTCCACCACCTTATTATTTTACTTCCAAATTGATTCCCTAGACTTCTATATGCGATAACCTATTTCTACAATTTCAATACACTAAACATAGGTTTGACTAAGTCAATTGATTTCTCACTCTTTTCGCTCGGTTACGAATTTTCTAATCTAATACTCTATTCCAATGGTTCTATTCCTTCACTAATTTCTTGTATTCTACTCTTATTTAGTTAGTTGATGTTAGTGAATTTTTGTGATTTTTATATAACTAGCTAGTTTAATATAAGTTTTGGTATTCAATTTTAAGTACTTCAAATAGTTTATGGGGATGATATATCAATTTCAAGCGAATCGTGGTTCAAAACCGAAACCAAACCACCTTTTGATGGTTTGGATTGGTTTGGTTATATGAATTTTATGGGTTAATTTGATTTTCCAAATTCTTAATCTGTAGATGGTGGTTTAGTTATTAACTATAAAACCGGACTAATCCAGTCAATGCTCACCTCTACTCTACATGATGAGATTACATATCGGTCAAGTTTTTAAAATAAGCTATATGAACTTCATAATGAGGTGTGGGGTTCGAGTCCCACCCTCCCCCTAACAGGCTAGCACTAACACTAACATCTAGCAACTTCTGGTGTAAAAGGAAAAAAAAAATTTAAAAATCTTAAAAGTATAGCAAAAAAAAGAAAGAAGAAGAGGGTATGGGCCCATGGGGCAAAACTTCTCTTCAAGGCCAGCCAGGCTTAATTTGCAAAAGCCCTAGGCGAGGATTACAAGCTCCCACCTGAGGGGTCCAAGCTCCAAACCTTGAAATTTGAATGGCCCGACGATCATGGGCCTGGGGCTAAATTACATCCGTAGAGAGGATTCGGCCTAAAGTAATTATTCTACAGCTAATATTTTTATGGCTAGTACAATTTTTGTCAATTATTATTTTAAATTGTTAAAATTATTCATTCATATAGACAAGAGATATCCATAAACCATGAAAATTAAACAAAATTGCAAAAAGGCCTGAAAATATGAACAAAAGTACAGTAAAACTTCATTTCAAACTTTTTTCGTCTATAATATATGAATGTGTGATTAATCAAAAATATAATATGAATACCAAAAAATTGGGGTTGTGGGGCGGGGGGGGCGCGATAAAGATTAACAGACAAAATTAACAAGAATTGAAGTATCCAACAAAAGCTTAAAAAAGATGATTAAAAATACACTTGTGAAAATTAAGAGAAACATAGAATGGGGGTGTTTGGGGGACCCCTTTTTACCATTTACATTTTGCAGTTAACTTAAGGTTGGTACCCTTTTGTAATTGTTGGATTGAGATTACGAAATTCTTTTAATATGTGACATTAAAATTACATTCAATGATAGAGGGAAAAGCTCTAGGCCCTTTAAATTGGTTTCTCTGAGTTTGATATAAACTCTGCCATGCGCATTTGAAGTTTTTCTTCGCATGGAAAATTACAAAAATAGTTAGGAGCAGAGGCTCGAGCTCCATATGCCTATTATATATAAATTGTCTACCTCTGTTGTATATGTATTTTCTAATGTTATTTATATGTCGAGGTTCGTGTAAATTGACCCGACAACACCTTAAGATACCAGGAAAAAAACACATTGCATACTTCATTGGGCTGTTCGAATCCAATCCCCATTAAAAGTCTCTCTCGCTCGGAGTCCACAAATACTTTCCTGTCATTCTCAAGATTTTAGGTTAATTTAAATACCACAAAAGATACTACTACATAACTTAAGTAAAAGGTAGTTGGGATTCCCACCGCCTCTCTCGTGGGTTCGAGCTCCGCGAGAGACGATTTGGGATTTAGGGTTATAGATAGCCTTTGAACTCCTTGTGAACTAACCTACCAACACCCCGTTAACCTCCGTTGATATATATAATATTGGCAACACAAAAAAAAATGCAGCACAAAAAATGGGCTGGCTCATGTGGATGGCACATTAGAGGGGTCCCACAAGTAGATAACAACATGTTTTCTGAATAGACAATTACGGAGTAATAGATTGACTAATCTTGTGAAGCCTGCTCGTTGTTATCCAAAAGTTCCTTGGTAAAATAATAACATCTTTAATCATAAGCCATCACCCCCTCTACCAAATTATTTGAAATGTCATTCTCCATGTCTTATCTACTTCCCAAGGTAGAGGGGAATTGGAGATGGAGGGGACTTCAAAAAGAAGATGTTTATCTTCATTGTTTTTTTTTTTTTTTAAGATATAAATAATAAAGTTGTCCTTTTCTCTAATAGCTTAAGTTTGTTTTTAGATAAGTTGATGATTAACAATCTAATGTGATATCAGAGCAGACAATAAATTCTATGTTCAAATTCTATGTTCAAATGTTAAAATATTTACACGTGTTTAGCCCGCTTATAGAGGAGAGTTTGGCTATACGTGAGGGGACGTGTTGAAGGTTTAAATAATAAAATTGCTCATCTCACTAATAGCTTAAACTTTTAAATGAGTTGGTGATTAACGATCTAAATATACATATCAACTATTTTAGAGCGTCTTTATTGGACTCTTTAAAAAGAGTTTTATTATGAGTGTGCCATCTTATGACAATAATGTTAGAAGCGAGATCTAATCTCGTGTGGACTTGTTAGTTAGTAGAATACAAGAATACTTCATTAGACATTTTAAGTGGAGCTGATCAGCTCACCTCCAGGCCCCTTATCTACCAAACTCCACCAGGCTCCAATCTTTTTGGCTCTATTATAAGCTCATAACGGTGATTTGAGTCGTTCATTCCATACTTTTTGTTGATAACAAAATCTGTAACAATATTAAGCGCGATCAGTCAATGATAAATACATAAACAAATTTTGTACAATGTATAGTTCAAGTTTAAAATTATGTGAATGGTCCATTTTTTATACGAATTGTTCATGTATTTATTGAATCAACAACGCTAAATTTTTTTATTCCTACGTTGTTCTTAGCAAGGACTGCGCCCACAAATTTCCTAGGAATTTGTCGGGGGATCGTACGCACTATATTTGTTTTGGTTAATTCAACACTAATAATTGTTCATGCCTAATTAGATATTTTTTAATGCAAAAAAGTTGGTATTCAAAACTTTGCGTCGTCGGCCAATAAAATGTTGGTGTTCAAAGCTACATCAATAATTAATTGATATACACCGAGCAAAAAAATAATTAATTGATATACAAGAAATATAAAACTTATGTGAATAAGAAAGATAGTCCAGAAATATTACAAGAACGTAATTATGAAATTGAGGCCAAGCCGCAAGAGGGATTTCTTGTGAATTTCCTAACCTCAGTGTGGATGACATACTCTCAATCTAACCGGGGAAGAAAATGATTGAGGTGCATCTTTAAGCTGGCCTGAACAACCCTTACATTGAAAACAAAAAAGATATATACCCAATGAAGCACAAAATATATACCAATGACCTCCATCCACCGCCAATGACTAGCCGCGGCTGACGGAAGACTCATCGGTGTTGTTGCCGGTCAGCAAAGGCTTCGCCTGTTTTGCGGCTTCCGTCAAAAATATTTCTAGCCGGGACCGCTAGTAACACCATCTCGCCCAATATTGTCTGAAATTTCCGATACCGACCGGTAAGATCCGGTATTAAGGCCAGGACGGTATTGTAGAATTAGAGTACCGTTTTTTCATCAAATTGGTATGGAACAATATTCACAACCTTGGTTACTGCAACTTTTTGGATAGCGGAATAATACAAATAAGTTTGGGGCAAAACTAACAAACACGAATTTTTTTTAAATAATGACAAAACCAAAAAGTTATAATCTTCAACTTTTTGGATTATCGGAATAAGACTACGGGTGCCATCCCCATGAGTATCAAACTATCAATAGTGTACTAAAATGCGTGTGAGACCCACTTTGGGATCCCGCACAAATAATTCAAATTGTTTATTAATTTAAAAAAATCAACTTAATTAAATAACTGTAAATTCTTGATCAAATACTCTTAACTCTTTTTTTTTTCAGAATTCAATCATGCATTATGAAAAAAAAAATTGAAAGATTGAATACTTACAATTATCTTATTGAGATGATTTTTTCAAAGCGACTAAAAAAATATTTTCCAATTATATTATTTACGTAGATTTTGAAATGGCCACATAACTGTTGGTAGACTATCATTACCCTAGGTACTTACGCCTTATCACCCTGTTTCACAATACATTCTTGTGTGGTCTAATATGACCCCACGTAAATATGTGATGGAAAGATTTTCGACACTGGTTGGCGATGTTCCAAGACCATTAAATAACTCCTTTGAGATGAGCCATTAAAAGAATCTGGAAGACAAATTGAACATGAACCAAAAGAAAATGGAAACTGGGGTGCAAAGTGAGCTCTAATATTCCTTGTTTAGCCATCGAACTATGAAATCGAAAGACTGGAAAAGCTTTTCAAAAGTAACACTCTAAAATCCGGAAGTTGGGGGCTGCTGTCCCCTTGAGGACAGCAGCGTTCTGTTGTACCGGATTTCTAATTAAGCTAATTTTTTGCATAATTGTTCTATTCAACGAGTTTTACAAAGTGAACGATTCCGATTATCGAAGCGAGACCGGAATAGGCCCTAAAATCCCAATTTTCACCCTCGAAGAAACACAAAAGAGGGGAGGCGGGGGGGAAATCGTATTTTATCACGATATATAAAAAAAGTTGGAGTTGATAAATCGATTTTTAAATAAAAAGTCAGAACCTTTATACGCAGTTACGCAGATTCGTAGTACTGTATAAGAGTTGACCTTTTGAAGTTAACGCACTACTGCCGGCCCCCATCCATCCAGGCTGGGTCCTACGGAGGATCAAATCAGTGCACGCCTCTCAAATGCAAGGTCCCACATGATTTGTGTATGCGTGAAAAATCTGTTGAAATAGATTTTAAATTATTTGCTTTGTTTGGATGAAAACTTTAAAAAAAAAATTTAACTCAAAAAACACTGATTAGTCATTATCTCTACTTTAAATCATTACTCTCATTTTTTCTCTCTACTCTTAAATTATTTTTCTTATTTTTCTCTTTACTCATTACTCATATCTCTAATTATTACTCTATTTCTCTCTTCACTTATTCCCCCAAAAATTTCAAAAACACATCTAAACACAACATAAAATTTGCAATATTGTGGATTGAGACTTGAGAGCACGAGAATAGTGTAAAGGGAGAGAACAGGACACTGGACGTTTTGAAATTTGAAGGATTGATTACATAACTAAGCTAAGAAGGTGTTTTCACCAACCAACAAGTTACGGATCCACAACTTTTTGGTTTTATTCTTGTTCGAATTTTTTACGCGTTTGCTAATTTTTTAGCCAAATTTTTATGTATTATTAATTTGTTTCAACTAAAAGAATCATAAAAGTAAAAAATTATGACTTTTATACAAATATTTTTTAAAATATCTAAGAAAAAAATCCAAAAGCTAACTTTTTGAGTTTTTTCTTGGATATTTTTCAAAATACTTGTGTAAAAGTCAAATTTTTTTACTTTTCCAATTCTTCTCGACAAATCAAAAATTTGAATAAAGACAAAATTAAAAAATTGTGGTCCACAACTTGTCGAATTTTGGTGGAAACACCCAATAGCGGCTCCAAGAATTCTCAAAATGGTGTTTAAAATCTCTACTACGTCTTGAAATTATACATGTATAGGGTGTTCAAGAAGGCTATTAAAAAAAATTTACATGTATTCTACATAAAAAAAAATTGGATTATTCAAGTGACCACCCTCGCCATAAAGTGGAGCCACCACTGAACACCCCCTAAATTTTCCTTTTTGTCTAAACACACTAAAACAGGTTAGCGATTGCAAAAATACAAATATTGAAAAGGGTATTCTCCTTAGATATAGTATAAACGAAAAGAGAAAATTTCGTTTATATCTCTTCGACTTTGATTAAAAATTTATTTTGGTCTTTTACCTTTTAATTTCGGCATAAAAATATTTCGACTTTCCAAATTTTTTTCAATGTCATCCTTTAGGGATATATACATATATACACGAAAAATAAGGTGTTTGGATCAAACACTCTACACACATTGGATGCCATCAATTTCCGCGTTGGTCCCCTCGTTTTTTTTTGTTTAGAATTTTTGGACGGCTCGGATTTGCCGTCCGCTGGCCGTTGGTCCCTATAGCAAGATTCAAAGAAAACGGATTCCTTCTAAAGGATGACATTGAAAAAAATTGAAAAGTCAAAATATTTTTATGCCAAAATTGAAAGGTGAAGAACCAAAATAAATTTTTGATAAAATCGAAGAAATATAAAAGAAATTTTCCCAAACTAAAAGTTCATTTAGCAGAAATAATTTGTCTAAAATCCTGAAGGCTAAAGTTATAAACAAATTTTTTTAGGGGAAACCCACCCTATGTCTCCACATAGTTTAAACGAGGCAGTAATAACTAATTATACATCTAAAAAACACACATCATAGGTCCCGATCAAGTTTTAATGATCTGAGCCGTTCAATGTGATCAGAACGTGATTTTAAGAATACCTGCGAGAAATCATCAAAAAAAATTGGAAAGGGTTTGATTTGAGCAGTTTTTAGCTTAGATTTGATGAACAATTCAATTAAAAACTGCTCACAACAAATACTTTTCGATCAAATTTTTTGCTAATTTCTCGCAGACACTCTTAAAATCACATTATGCACATATTGAATGGTTCAGACCATAAAAATTTGATAAAAAAACTATGAGATTGAAATTTAAAGTATTTTTTTAGGTGTTTAATTTGTTATATGCGGAGCCGCCCCGTAATTTAAATATAGGAAAAAATTCAAAAAAACCCCTGAACTTTGAACTCAATGTCAAATAGGCACCTGAACTTAAATAAACTTCAATTGAACACCTGAACTTTCACTCCGTTATTCAATTTATCCCTTGCTGTCTCAATCCATGACTTTCCTAACGGCAACCGCTGAGCTGGACACTAACAAACAGAACAAAATGTTAGAGGGAGAAATTAGAGGGAAACAACAGTGTTCTGACACTTTTTTAAGGTCCCGTTTAGCTAAATAAGCCTATTGGTTTATTTTTTGTCTTTATTCAACTTTTTTTTTTATATTTGTTAGTTTTTCGTCAATTTTTTGGAGATTATTGTTTCGTCATAACAAGAGGAATCTAAAAAGTAAAAAATTATGATCGAAATCAATTTTTTTAATAAAGACGAAAAAATTGGCTTATTGACTTATTTTTGTCTTTATTCAAAAAAATTAGGTTTCGATTGTAATTTGTTGCTTTTTAGATTCCTTTTTTGATGATGATGCAATAATCCCCAAAAAAAATGACCAAAAAAAATTTGAATAAGGACAAAAAATAAACAAGTAGGCTTATTTACCCGAACGGGGCCTTAAAAAGGTGCCAAATCATTGTTGTTTCTCTCCAATTTCTCCCTCTAACGTTTTGTTTTGTCTGTTAGTGTCCAGCTCAGCGGTTGCCGTTAGGAAAGTCACAGATTGAGACGGAAGGGGGTAAATTGAATAACAGAGTAAAAGTTTAGGTGTTCAATTGAAGTTTATTTAAGTTCAGGTGCCTATTTGACATTGGATTCAAAGTTTAGGGGTTTCTTTGAATTTTTCCCTTAAATATATTACGCGCCATCATCTTCACATGAAGCCGCGCAACAGAGTAACATGCCCACCTTCATTCCTATCTCTTCCCCCCACTTCACACAGCGAAGGAGTGTGGAGAACATCGTTCGTTTGTTTGTCGTTTTGTCTCTTTGGTTGTTTTCCATTTCTCGAACGGGGATGACGTTTCTTCTTTGGATCTGATAAGAAATCTAGCAACACGTGTACCATGGCAGCCCTCCACGTCGATTGTGCACTTTCTTTAGGGACTCCGGGGCAGCTGTGCCAAGAGGTAACAGCGTACAGCAGCTGTAATACCCTGGATTTAGGGGTTTGAGAGCGTTTACAGCCCGTTACGGTCCGTTTGGTTGGTGGATTTGTTTTGGGTGGATTTGTAATAAGGGAGGATTTGAAGGTGGATATGTAATGAGGGTTGATATGTTAAGAAGGGTGACCCCACCTTTTAGGAAGGGTGGATTTGTAATGAGGTGTTTGGATGAATTTTTGAGAAGGGAGATTTGGAAAGTGGATATGATGGGATAATGTGTTAAATGACTTAATTGCCCCAAGTTTGTTATTTTAATAGAGAGAAATTAGATTAATTTCATTATAATTAGAGTAAATACATATTTATTATTAATTGGGAGATAAAATAAATTCATTAAAATTTTAAAGTGTTTAATCCTTTGTTTTTCGAATTTTTTTTCATATGACTCTCATTTCATACCATTAACTTTTTTTTTTAAATTTGTGAGAAAACTCTAGAATACTTTTAAAAAAAAAAAAAAAGAGAGAAGAAAAAGAAAACTACTGTACGAATAAGGGGGTGGCATCCCACCCGTTGGATCAAGAAAAGGAAAAAGGGGTGGCATCCCACCTTTGGATCAAAGCCCTCTGATCAAAAAAAGAAAGATACGAATTGTATGAGATAAAATTCCAATATGGATTCCAAAATCAAAACCGGACAATCACCCACAGATTTCTTCCCCATTTCTCTCTCTCTCTCTCCGTCAAGCAACCAACCAAACTGGAGCCCAAATCTATGAATTAGAACCAACCAAAATGAAAAACAAGCAGCTCCGGCAACGAGGGAGGCTCCGGCGACGAACGGTAATCTTTTCTGTCTTCGTCTCTCTCTAACCGAATTTCTTAAATTTTTTTCCTCTCTTCTGGTTCAATGGTGGATTTAGAAGGGTAAAACCGACTCAAAACCTCCCAGATTTGCCAACGACGGGGTCGGACCTCGCCTTCACAAATCCGGCTTCAGCCGGACATGAATCCTCTACAGTATTTATCTCCACCTTCCAAAAATCTGAACCAAACACCGGATTTGAGGCACACCCGGAGTAGAAATCAGGGGGATTCACATATCCCCCTTCATCTGATCCATCCAAATAGGCTGTTAGAGAATTTATTTTGGGTGGATATAGAATGGGGGTGGATATGTAATAAGAGGTGATATGTTAAAAAGGGTGGTCCCATCTCTTAAGAAAAGTGAATTTGTAATGAGGTGTTTGAATAGTTTTTTAAGAATGAAGATATGAAATGTGGATATGATGGAATTGGATGTCAAATGACTTAATTGCCCCCATTTTGATTTTTTAATGCTCAAGAAGTCAAGATTGGTTTATTTCATACTAATTAGAATAATTGATATTTATCTTTAATATTAGGAAAAAATAATTTCATTTTAGAATACAAAATGTTTTTTTTATGAAGAATACAAAATGTTGAAATAATGTTTTTTACCAAAAAAAATATTATTTTCCGAAAAATTACAAATGTAGTAGTAAGTGAAAAAATGGAAAAATCAGCATGTATTAGAAAAAAAATTATATATATGTATGTGTAATGGGGTGCAGATATACACAGATTCCTTCACCCCTCATTTTCCAAAAATAAAACCCCACCCACAGATCCACCACCACCATCGCCTCCTTCACTCCCCCCAACCCTTTCCTCCAGCCTCCACTCACCAAAACCCAACCAGGGTTGCACCGTCCTCGCCCACTCTTGATCTTATTACTCCAACGCCGACGATCGACAACCTCCTTCTTCTCCAACTCCGATGTTCTCTTCAAGGTACCACTCATTCACCTCTTCTCTGTCTTCGATCTCTCTGTCTGTCTTCTCTCTCTCTGTTAGCCCGTGTAAGGAGACGTGAAAAGGGAAAAGTGAAGGGTAAAACAGTCAAAATGACAAGCGGCTTCACTTGGTGGACTAATCTGGGAAGAGGCGAAGAAGAAATTTGGGAGAGACTCAAATCCCCCTTCCCATTTTCATTCCCAAACACCGGATTTGAGTGGGACCAGGAGATTATGTCCGGGCGGCTCCAAATCCGGCCTCCAACTCCAGCATCCAAACAGGCCCTTAGTCCCATATTAGTTAGGAACTGAAGCTTCATGTGGTATATTAACACCTATCTATGGCCAAAAGAGATGATCATCCGGGTTGGGTCATTACAGCAGCACTCCAATGCGCTGCGGTTTCAGGCCCAAACCTCATTCCCCAATTTCATCCGTTAAAAGCCTCTGTTTGGCTGTTAGCTATAACATGTATTGATTTTCTTTTTGTGAGACACATAACGGTCCTACAATAGTGCATATATCAACTTTTTTGGGGGTAAACATATATCAACTTTTTTTCTCCGAACTACACTGACATTATCTATTTTACTCAACACCAATTACTAAGATATGCATTTTTTGTTTGTTTAATTTTTTTAAACTGTTTATATATTAAAAATATGATAAAAAAACAAGTTTGACTATTCTATGTTTTGCTCGTTTATTTATTGTGATAAAAAAATGAGCATATAAAATGATGAACCAATAAAGCATTTTCTTTATGAAAAATGAGTTTCAAACAACGAAGAGTAACTTTTGTGCGTATGACCCACTATTTTTGGTTATTGAGACAATTCAAGTTTGTTATTGATTAAGAGGTTGCTAAGTTTGTTTATTCCATTAGAGCATCCCCAGTGGAATAATCAAAAGTTGTCACATCATCTTTTGGTTATCCATTTATGGGATTGCTAAGGTTAGCAATGTGCAATTAAAATTGAATAATCAAAACTTGCCACATCACCTTTTTAACTTATAAATATCTAGAAATTGTGACATAGAAAATATATATTTTAAAATAGTTTTAAAACTAATAAAAATAGGTTATTAGAAAAAGAGAAAATAGTTTTTTGAAAACTTTGATTAAAAAAAACAGTTTTCAGGAAAAAGTTACAAAAACAATTTTTGAATAGAAAAGGTTTTTTTTTTTTTTTTCAAAAGAACAGTTTTTGAAAAGAAAGTTTTAATTAAAAAAAACTGTTTTGAAATAAATCTGTTTTTAAAAAAATTTGGGAAAAACGGTTTTACTAAAAAAACTTGTGAAAAACTATCTTTGCAGAAAAAATAAAAACTTTTTTTAAAAGTATTTTTGTTATAAACATGTTGAAAATGGAAGAAAATATGATTTTTGTGTATTGCTTGTGTACTTGATTGAGAAAATATGAAGATAATTAAATTTGATTATTGACAAAAGGTTGGTAGTTTTGATTATCCAATGGCCAAAATTTGATGAGTTGGTAAGATATTTCTAAGTTTGGTTATTCCGATGTGAGCTCTTTTAGAACAAATGTTGCTAACCTTATAAACCTTTTTATTTTGATTATACCACTGTGGATGCTCTTATATGCCATTATTTTGAGGCCAACATTGCTAACTTTGTAAACATGTTGCTATTGGTTATACCATATCTAGTCATCCAAGAGTATCTCCACTCCTTACCCAAATTTGAGTAAAAATTACCCAAAAATCACTCTACTTCTTACTCAAACTCATACCAAATTTGAGTTTTATTCAAATTTTTATCACCATATTTGGTTTGAAAACCAAATCCTTACTCAAATTTTGAAAGCTATTTTCTCTCCCAGCAAGTCTACAGTTCCCGATCGGGATTTCCCTATCGGAAACCCGACGCCTTGCCGGGCACACTCCGGCCACCGGATAGCCGATCCGAGCTGTCCAAAAATTCTAAAAAAAAAAAACCAAGTGGGCTATCGCGAGAATAAACGCATCCGACATGTGTAAGTGGCCGATCCAAGCACTCCATTTTTGTGTTTGGATTGGCCAAAAATGGAGTGCTTAGATCAGCCACTTACACACGTTATATGTCGTTTATTCCCGCTAAGGCCCACTCGTTTTTTTTTTTAGAATTATTGGACGGATCAGATCGGCCGTCCGGTGGCCGGAGCGTGCCCTGCGGGGGGTCGGGATTCCGATTGGGAATTGTAGACTTTCTGTTTCTCTTCCTCAAATGTACAACTATGTCATTAATAATATCTTGACTCAAATTTATGCCTAAATTTGCATTTGCTCATTGAATTACTTCATATCAAATGAAGCTTTTGCTCAATGAGTAAGGGGCAGAGATGCTCTAATAATTGAACTTTTGGAAGTCAAAGAACTACTGCCGGCCCCATCCGTCGTCAAGGTTGTGTCCCACGGAGAATCAAATCCCCTATCCATTTTGAGACCTGCTATTCCCCCAGACACAACCCCCCACCCCCTCCTGGCCCCACCTCCCTTTTCCCGCCCTCGTCTTTCTTTCTTTCTTTACAGTTTGATTATTTTGTTTTTTCCTTTTATTTCCAGTTTGGTTTTTTTTTTTTTCATTTTATTTCTTTCCGGTTTGAATTTTTTTTTCTCTTTAATAATAGGTTCAAGTCCAATTCTAGGCTTTGTAAATTAATTGAGAGAAAAAAAAATGTTTCAATTGATCATATTTATCCGACTGTTTTATTTTTCTTTTTTTGTCCTTTATAGATTAAAAAATATAGTTACGAAAATAAGTGTTTCAATTTTCAATCCGTTTGAACCAGTGCAAAGATGTTATTTTTCTAATCATTTCATCATAAATGGTCGTAATAAATTTTTGGCTTCGAGGTCTTTTAATGGACACCCTAAGAGAGTCTTGAAACTAAATAATGAGTTTTAGGGTGTTTATTGAAAGACCTTAAACCAAAAAAATGATCTTTGCTCTAATTTAACTGAATTGCAAATTAAAGCACTTAATTCTTGAATTATATTTTTAAATATACAAAGGGTGTATTTATAGAAATTAAATAAATAAGATATAAATAATTAAATAAAAAAATTAATTAAAAAGTAGGGGGACCCAAGGGCTCTGCTGCCCCCAATGGCACAGTAGCCCCTACGAAGCCCCTAAAACGTTTCCGTTTTAGTTTAAAAAAAATAGAAACTAACTATTTGCAATCTTATGGAGTAGAAACGTGATTTGAAGCAACATACTACTGAATCAGTTAAGAGGATCTATGCTAAATAATGATTTGACTCTAGGACTCTCGTTGATTAGTCTTAAGAAAGTCGTACAACCAAATATCTTAGGACTAACCAACGAGAGTCCTAGAGTCAAAGTTTAACTATGACCATTTTGGATAAAATGATCAGAAAACTAAATCTTTCTAGTTCCAACTGATTGAAATTTGGAGCACTTAATTTTTTAACCATATTTTTTAATATATAAATTAAAGGTTGAAAAATTAAGTGTTCCAAATTTCAATCCGTTTGAATAGGTGAGAAGATTTTATTTTTCTGATCATTTAATTCTAAAGGGTCATAATTCTTTTTCTTCTCTCAATTACTTTACAAAGCCTAGAATTAGACTTGAACCTATTATTAAAGAGAAAAAAAATTCAAACTAGAAAGAAAGAAAATAAAATAAAATGAAAAAAAAAAAAAACCAAACCGGAAAGAAAAGGAAGAAAAGAAAGAAAAACAAACTGTAAAAAAAGAAAGAAAGAAAGAAAAGGGCGAGAGAGAGAGAGAGAGAGAGAGAGAGAGAAGCGGGGGTAGTTCCGGAAAAGGGAGGTGGGGCCTTGGGGGGGTGTGTGTCGGGGGATTAGCAATTTACTCCATTTTTCCTAGGCAATGCTGGAGATGCTCTAGTCTCATGTGACGAGCTGGATCAAATCATTGGGGTTTGGGGGGGTTTGAATTTTCCATTTCTCTATTTGCTGTTCATAGATATACCTTGTTGAGTTCGGATTTTGAGATAGATGAGTAGAGAGAGGTAGATGGTGGTAGCCTAGATAGCAGGGTACGCCACACTCCTTAGTGGAGGCTCGGATTCGAGTCTTTCCGTTGACAGGGGTGGTGCTTATGTCATCTTGTACTTAAGACGGTATTATGGTGACGGTCTGTCTTCACAAACAATAATTATGACTCAAACCAGACATTCAACCGGCAGATAGGAAGATCCTCACACCCAACTGCCAAGGGGATTGCTACATTGGTCGCCTCCTCTTATCCTTTTGTTAATCAAAAATAAAATAAAAATTGGAGATAGATAAATGAAGAAAATTTATTAGGAATCGTGCGCAAGAGTTATAAGATCCCAAACGAACAAGTCCGAATCATTTTTTTTCCTCCTAGTTGGAGATCCCACTGGCGTTAATCCACATGCTTAGTGGGGCCCACTGTGATGAGGTGGTGGATAAGGCCCCAATGTGACATACAGCTGTTTAACTGGAGGGGCCAACTGTTTTCGAGACGACTTCAATGCTGTTTGGGGAAAAAAAAAACTCTGTAAAGTTCGGCTTGTCAATACCCTGCTCGCGTTTATTTTGATGATCGAATTTATTCATATCATAAAATCCGTTAACTAAAAATAATTTTGTAAAAAATAAACTCAATCGGATTTCAAATTTGCATACATTTACATAGAAACAAAATGAGTTAGGACTAGATTACAACTTGAAAAGCCATTTTTCCAAGAAGAGTTATTTGACTTTATATAAACTTAATTTTCCATGTGATTACTTTACTCAACAATATTTTTAACATGAACGAATTCGATCATCGAAATAAATGCGAATGGGGTCAGAACAAAACGAATTGCACGAGGTGCGGTCTCTACCCAAACGTTAGAGAATTCATTTCCTGTTCTCTACAGCTTGTTTCTCCGTGGCCTCAATGGGACGGCCGATATTTTCCCCAAAACACACGTTTCCTAACTTCATTTCCCATTGGCTCATTTATTTTTTTCCGATCAATAGAATAGATCATTTTACATCATATTTAAAATACAAAGAATATACTCGGTACACGATATTAATTGTGAGAATTCACGAGATAACCAAGCTCAATAAATCAACCAGAGACGGAACTAGAATTTTATGAACACGAGGGCCGAACTACGAATAACGAGATTTTAAAATTCCAAGATTTGGGAATCTAGTAGTTTATTTGGTTTAGATTTTGAGGGGGGGGGGGGGGGTTTCGGTAATAAGTGGAGAGAGATAGAAAAAAAATGAGATTAATAATTGAAGAAAAAACTAATGAGAATTTGCTATTTCACATAAGATGCCTATGTTCAAATCCTAATAGGGTACTTTTTACTTATAAAAAAAAAAAAAAAAACTTATGAGAGACCATACGCCGAGAGAGGAATTGATTTTTGGGACCCAAAATGAACACATTCTTAAAACATCTAAATGTTTAAATAACATTCAATACAAAATACAATATCTAAGGGTTCTTAACAAACAAAAAATAATTAATATTAACATTAACATTGAAATTCAAAAAAAAAAAAACCGAAACAACGCAGGGGCCGTGGCCTCCATATGCTCATATGTAAATCTGTCTTTGAACTCAACCAATATAAGAAATAAACTCATTATATGGTAGAAACAAATAAATAAAGGAAAAACCCTCTAAGAGCATCTCCAACCCATCTCTAAAAGTTCAAAATAGAGAATGAATGTGACATATTAGAGGGAGATTTTGTGATTTATTTCCACTTTTTGCTCTTTATGAAAGAATTTAGAAGAGATCCATTGTATTTTTTAGAGATTTTGTCTCCAAAATGGGACTAGAGTCTCCATATTTGGAGAATCAAAGACAATTTAGAGATCCAAATATCTAAAAAGTAGGATGAGTCTCTTCTAGATTCTTTCATAAAGTGCAAAAAATAAGAATAAATTACAAATTTTTTTTTCAATATGTCACATCAATTTTTCATTTTGGACTTTTAGAGATGGGGTGGAGATGCTCTAAGGGAAGAACACCCACGCGCAGATGGAGAGTCGAACTCCTGGCCTTCTAATGAGATATAAGAGTCCTGATCAAGTGAGGTAGCCTCAGTTGGCTCTGATTGGCCCGTTTCATTCGCCAATTTATTTATTCGTTACGTCTATTTTAAAATTACTACTAGTAAATTAAGATAATTTGATTGGGCAAGTGATGTTAAATTGTTTACTCAACGAATCAATTTGAGTGAATCAAACAAGTTTGTCTACTTTATGTTTTGCTTGTTTATTTGTTGTGGAAAAAAAAATAACAATATAAAATGATGTGTTGAGTGCAAAGTGCCAAATTTCGAGAGCCCAACCGGAAAAAAATAAAATACATAATACTACTTGGTAAAATTGTGGGCTCGATCACAAGAGTGTTTCTATCTAAAGAGAAAAAAAAAAACACTTGTCAAAATTTGGAAGTACTGAATCTTCTACTATCTCAAATTATAAAGTACTCCGTACGAGTTATTGATTGAATCTTTTACTATCAAAAATTACTATATAGTACGATTTACAAATGTAAATAATATTGACACTCAAAAAATTAATGCAGACACTTCAAAATTAGTGTAATTTCAAAGCTTTTTTTTGTTTTTGTTTTTTGGAGTGCCTTCATCAATTTCTGGAGTGCCAAATTGAATCTTCTACTATCAAATTATATAGTACTCCCTCCGTCCCTTTTTAGGAAGCTGGGGGGCTGCTGTGCCCAATTTTGGGGCCTACTCCGGTCTCATTTCGATAATCAGAATTGTTCAATTGGTAGAGCTCGTCGAGTAGAACAACTATGCAAAAAATCAGCTTAATTGGATATTATTAAGTGTCTGATCGGAACATTTTTATCTTGAAAAGAATGGATCCGAAACACTGGATCAAATCCACTGTAACCCATGGACCGAAAGTTATATGGGCTCCGATCAGGCACTTAATGATATCCAATTAAACTGATTTTTGGAATAGTTGTTCTACTCAATAAGCTCTAAAGAGTGAATGATTTCGATCATCGGAGCGAGACCGGGGTGGGCCCCAAAATCAGGACAGCAGCCCCCTAGCTTCCCCCTTTTTAAATGTCCTGCTTCGTAACTTTAACTAATTAAGAAAATATCATCATTACACATTTCACATCAACTTTTATCTCCACTTTCCCTATTTACCCTCACGAAGATATCATCATTACACTTTTACTGACGAAACTTTTCAAAATAGAATATACTTTTAGGAATAAAATGAAAAATGTACCCACTTTTATCTACTAACTTTACAAAATAAATATTTATTAAAGGAATATTAACTTTAAAAAGGGGACGGAGAATGTATGAGTTACATATTGTTGAGATGCAGGGGCCAGGGGATATGAGCCAATTTTAGAATGAATATGATCCAGAATTTTGAAAATCTCAACAACTGCACATGTGCAATTAATGTTGCTATGCATATGTTTTTTAATTTTTTGTTATCCTCTTGCTATTATGCATATGTTGTTCACACCACAAACAACGTTTTTAAAATTCTCAAAAGGAACAATTTAACATAAAATGAAAGGGTGTCGTGTGAGAGAAGGTTGGTATTATTTAAAGCTATTTTATGATAGCAGGGCGGAGCGTCCTACAAGATTTCTCATTCCAATATTATCGTCCGCGATACTCAAACATGCAGAGCCGGCTTACAGGGTTTGTGAGGGAAGCAATCGCTTCCGGCTCCCGAATTTTGATTCAAAATTGAGACCCCACTGTAGTGTAACTTACATATTAATATTAGAATGTTTCCAAATAAAAACACAAACCAGATACTTGATTCAATGGTCACATAATATTGTCATGTTATTGGGAGTGTGTGGTTCGACTCCAATGCACCTCTATAATTTCAATCATATCTTTTTACATTTAAAGTCATAATTGTATCCTTTTAGTTTGATTTTTTTGTTATTTTTTTGTACTTTTATCATTTTTTAAAGAAATTCATGAATATGTAAGGGGCTCAATATAAAAAATTCGCTTCAGGCCTCCAAAATATATGAGCCGGCACTGCAAACATGCAAGCTTGCAAAGGAAACAATAAACAAAAGTAGTAATAGGTACTCGATCTATTTTCCGCAGTTCTTTTTCTATATATATTAGGCCCCGTTCCAGAATACCTTCTTAAAAAATAAGTACTTATTTCACATTTTCAAACTTAAAAACAATGTAAATGAAAAATAATTTTTTTGATTTTTTTTGCAAGTTATAAAAAGATTTCATCAAGATCTTTTAAACAAGATTCATATTGCATATTTTTAGATTTCATTAAGTCCATTATTTTTGAGTTTGAAATTGTCTTCTTAAAAAAAAAATACTTATAACTTGCTCTGAAGGGCCTTACACTCATTTTTCTTCTTTACCTAAGATAAATTCAAAATAGTATACAAACATCTGCATTTTGAACATAAAAAAATTATAATTAAAAATCCTAGCCAGAGCCAAAGGTATCATTTGGAAAATGGTATAGTAAGGGCATGTACACAAGAATAGAAAAACCCATTTTTATAGTCATTTTACCTATTCAAAGCCACAAAAACAACTTGCACCAGCCTCTTTAAACACTGAGGTACTTTTCCTTTCCATAAAATTCTCGGTAAAACTAAAGAGTCACTGTTCATAGGCAAATCATTAAAATATTCTTCTTCTTCTCTCTCCTCCTTATCACACCCTCATCCTCTCTCTACCACTCTCTCTGTCTCTGTTTTTTTTGTATATTTAATAAGGATAAAGAAGTATAATAAAGAGGATTGATGTGAGGTTGAGAGAAATTTGAGTAGATAAAATGAAAAAAATTGATTATTGTGTAGGTAAAATATATTTTGTTGATGTACATGCTCTAATAACTTTTGGACAACTTAGTTGCTATCAACTCCTTTTGAGTTGATCCATGCATAACTTTGTCTTGCCTTTATTTAGGACCTCAACAAATAGTCGATAGAATTGATCACCAAAAACTAGACAAGGTGTATGTAAACTGTGACCCGAACACACGAGTTATAAGAAAATACTGATGCTTTAGTGATTATGTCTAAGTACCACATTTTGAATATCATGTGAGGTGTCACTACTGTATTGATAGAATATGCCTCATATGTCATGTAGTGGATTACATTTTGCCAATGCAATAGGCTCACATGATACCCAAAATGTGATACTACATGGTCACCAAAAAATTGCTAAGAAAATATTATAGTACTTCATCTGTCCCTATTTAATAATTCTTTTTAGGAGTTTCTGTCACTTTTAAATTAATTATATTTTATAATTAATAATATTTTATGTGATTTTAAAATATTGTATTATAAAACTAATCTAGATTTATCAAATAAGATCTTTATTAGATAGTATAAAATTAATTATCAATCTAAAAATATAATTAGTTTTTTATTCAATTATAATAAAATGAGAGATTATTAAAATTGGGACGTACGGAGTTAAATAACTTTTCGAGAAAAGACAACCATTCTTACGTTGGACTCAAACATGAAACGCTGTCCAAGCATATTGTGGGAGGCTCCCATCCAGTTTTGTGTGCCCAATTTTGTGTCTAGTTTGAACTTTTGTGAGCTCATTTCGGGCACATAAATAATGATCGAAATCGTTCATTTTGTAGAGTTCATCGAATTTGTTAATCACATGAAAAATTAGCTTGATCAAACACTATTAAATACATGATCGAAATTATTTGTACACGAAAATAGGATGAAAACAAAATAATTCAAAACTTAAATGTTACATTTTTTTTTTGTACAAATTTTTTTCAATCATGTTATCACCGATGTTAGATTAAGCTAATTTTTCGCATGACTGATGAAATCGATGAGCTCTACAAAATGAACAATTTCGATTATTCTTGTGAGCCCATCCCAAACTGGACACACAAAACTGGATGGGAGACTCCTCCCCGAATCAATGGCGATATTTTCCCTTGTCGGAAACCCGATAAATCGGGTAAAAACCCGAAGACGTACCCTCCAAACCCCGCCTGATCTATTCAAGCGCCGACAGCCCGCCACGTAGGCTGGAACGAAAATAGCCACGTGCTCGACACCACGTACCACATACCATATCAACCCCTACCCTAGTGGGCCCCACAGAGTACGTTTTTTCGCTGGCGGGTTCTACGAAGCCTCTCCCCAAATCTCCCAAGTTCCCAACCGTCCGATTTCATTATCCACTGTTTTAATCCATCCAACGGTCCCTCATTTTTGTTATTTTTCTAGAGATTTCTTTAAGTGATGGGGAGTACTGTAATACTTTTCGAGCAATGATCCGAACACAATTTTAAAAGAAAACTCCAAATGTTCGATGCATGTAGATTCACGTACATCATGATTTCAAATACTTTTTGCTATGTTTGCTTCTTTTTTTGAAAAGCATTTTTCAAAAGGTTTTTCTTAAATTTTTCATACTTTCAATCATTTTTCTCTCTCTCTCTCTTTCCACTTATTATTCCTATTACTTTAAAAAAAATTTTTTTTCAAAAACTGTTCCAAATAAAGTATTTGTGTTCTTTGACATTTTCTTAGCATACTATTGAGTCGTTTGCCGACCGGATTAGTTTTGGATGAATATAACATGAGAGAGACATAATAAAATGGTGGATATATAGAAAGAATATGCTTGGTTTGTTTTGGGGAATTGATTTTCGCGCTCCAAGATCTACTGTAGGTGCTCTACCTTTTTGTTTCTATACTGTGATATTGCTGACAATATCAGTGTATATTTTGTTTTTATACTATGATGTTGCCAGAAATATTACAGTGTAAAAACAAAAAGGTGGAGCACCTGCAGTAAATCTTGGAGTGCGAATATCAATTCCCTAGGGTGGATATAAGTAGGTTATATAGAATTAAAAGTGGACGTTGACATTTTTGTAATTAAGAGGACGGATATAATAACACCCTCTCTCTCCCCATCCTTAATATATTCGCCCAGAGGCGGATATAATATCTGTGGTTTATATTCGGATGGCAAATATCGGAAATAAATATTTTGGGTAAATTATCCAGGTGATAACATATCTGCCAGATATATCTCGTCAACAAACGAGCCGTATATACTTGCTTTGAAGGGACGCACTTACAATTGGTGACAAAACTAAACGTCTTAATATTGAAACATAGATTTCCTAATACTCTGTCTCAATTTATTTGTCCACTTTTAAACTTTTGAATATCTCGAAATATTTGTCCGTCTGATTTTTGCAAGAACCAAAGTTTCTATTTTATTTTTCTTAAAACTGAAATAACTATTGAAGGGTGAATGCTGAAAGTGAGAGCTTTTTATAGGTAATCATTGTGTTTTTTTTTGAAGAAGTTGGCATTTTTAAAATTGAACAAACAAATTAAACAGATGGAGTGTAAAAATTGGACTCAAATATTAGGTCAGAACTAAAAAAAATATACAACTCTCTCGGACACAACTCCAAACATGGGGTCATAGTACATCGTAAGTAGAGTTACATGATCAAATTATATCTAGAACTGTATTTTAAAATTGGAATATTATTAACAGTGCTCTTGTCCACTGAACCAAATGGTGGATATGTTTACTTTTATATTTTTCATCAGATACAAGGGGTGTTTGGGAGCCTACTTTTTGACTTTTCATTTTCAGTTTTTTGGTTTTTTGACTTTTTGGATTATGGTCAGAATATATTTTAAATCTAATAGAGTGTTTGGATGATATGTGTAGAATGCATTTTGTAACATGAGTAGTGTTTGGTAAATAAATGATGAGAATGAATTATGGGTTGATTTTTTACCATATTGCCCTTAGTTCTTTATTATTGTGTTAAAAGATGTATGAATAATATTTTTTCATTTGATTAAATTTATGTTGATGCATTTTTAGGGGAATAATTTTTTTGGGTATTGCACTTAAGAAATATGCCATAACTTCGAGTCTTGATTTTTTTATTTGGTAGTTTAAAATAAATAAATATTATCATGTAAGTAATGTTTGAAATAAAAAATCATTAAGTTAATTAAACAATTCACTAAGCTCATAACAAAAACGAGTACCAACTGAAGCATAAAAAACAAACACACAGAATACCTAAAAGTACTGGTAAATACCTAAAAAGAGTAAGGGTATTTTGGTAATTGAACATAAAATGGGAAAACTCAAAAATGCAAAAAGGACCTCTAGGCCTCATTTTGACTTCTGGGCTCTAAAGTAAAAATCAGTGAATGAGTTTTGGTAGAATGAGTTCTAGAATTAGGGTGCCAAACAATCAAAATGCAAAAATGAGAAATCGAAAATGTAATAATGAAGGAGCCAAACAGGCCCACAATACAGTGGAGTGTATTAATGTGGAAGCTCTGTAGAGGATAAGCATAAAAAGAGAGCAGTACTTTTGCCTTTCTATTTCTTTATGTTCCCTTTTCTCTGCTAGCTACCTAGATTATAGTTCTCGTTTTGTGGGGGATTTTAATCTGGTAAATTTCCTCCACCCACCGTTTTTGAATTCTTAAAATCTTCTCTCTCTCTGCTGTAATGATATGCGATTTTTCTGTTCCAGTTTGATTCTCTCTAACAGTATGCTATTTGATCTGAATATATTCTATTCCTTCCCATTTTGATCCGTTTATCTGGAGACTTCTGGCCTTATCCAACCCCATGGTTTGATTCGCTTGTCAAATTTCTTGCTACTTTTTTCTGGGTTTGTTTTGGTTCACAAAATTTGTTCTTAGCTTGTAATCTCGAGATATGAAAAGAATGAAGACCTGTCTTTGTGGGTTAATTTGCTTTGTGCTATTGGGATTTCTGGTTTGACTGGAGTTTTTCTTCCGTATATTTGCATACAGAAACAAGGTTTTTGCTTTGCTGCTAGGCTTTGGCTTGTTGAGGGTTTGCACTTAATTAGTGGGTGTCAATGATGTCTAGTTCATATTCAAACCTCTTAGAGCTAGCCTCCGGCGAGGTTCCGTCGCCGTCTTTTAGCCGGATGGGTCGGCGGATTCCCCGGGTTATGACAGTACCCGGAATAATGTCAGATCTCGATGATGACCCGTCGGAGAGCGTGTGCTCAGACAGGTCATCTTCGTCGGTCCAACGGGACCGGATAATCATAGTAGCCAATCAGCTGCCTATTAAGGTTTCGCGAAAACCCGGGAACGGGAAGGGGTGGAATTTTAGTTTGGATGATAATTCACTCCTCCTCCAGTTGAAAGATGGGTTGGGTGATGATGACATGGAGGTTATATATGTGGGTTGTCTTAAGGAAGATATACACCCAAATGAGCAAGATGAGGTCTCTCAGACTCTCCTTGAGAATTTCAAGTGTGTACCCACTTTTATACCCCCTGATATGTTCAGTAGATACTACCATGAGTTTTGCAAACAACAGTTATGGCCATTGTTTCACTACATGTTGCCCCTTTCGCCCGACTTAGGCGGTAGGTTCAACCGGTCGTTATGGCAAGCTTATGTGTCTGTCAATAAGATTTTCGCGGATCGGATCATGGAAGTGATTAATCCGGAAGACGATTATGTGTGGGTACATGACTATCACCTTATGGTGTTACCCACCTTCTTGAGGAAGCGATTCAATCGGGTGAAACTAGGGTTTTTCCTCCATAGCCCTTTTCCGTCGTCCGAGATTTACAAGACTTTGCCCGTCAGGGAAGAGCTTCTGAGAGCTATGTTGAATGCCGACTTGATTGGATTTCATACCTTTGATTATGCCCGGCATTTTCTCTCCTGTTGCAGCCGAATGTTGGGTCTTTCTTACGAATCCAAACGGGGTTATATAGGCCTAGAGTATTATGGTCGGACGGTGAGTATCAAAATTCTTCCGGTGGGTATCCACATGGGCCAACTTCAATCTGTTTTGAGCCTTTCGGAGACGGAAGCAAAGGTTTCTGACCTCCGTAAGCAGTTTGGTGAGAAAGATAGGATATTGTTGCTTGGGGTTGATGATATGGACATATTTAAAGGAATCAGTTTGAAGTTATTGGCCATGGAACAACTTCTCACTCAGCACCCAGAGTTGCAAGGGAAGGTTGTTTTGGTGCAGATAGCAAATCCAGCAAGGGGGATTGGCAAAGACGTGAGAGAAGTTAAACAGGAGACGTATTCCACTGTTGAGCGAATTAACGGCAAGTTTGGTAAACCTGGATATGAGCCGGTTGTGCTGATCGATGAGAACCTTAAGTTTTATGAGAGAATTGCTTATTATGTAGTTGCAGAATGTTGTTTGGTCACAGCAGTTAGAGACGGAATGAATCTAATTCCGTATGAATACATAATAAGCCGCCAAGGAAATGAGAAATTAGATAAGGTCTTGGGGTTGGATCCCAATACTCCCAAGAAGAGCATGTTGGTAGTGTCTGAATTCATTGGGTGTTCCCCATCTTTGAGTGGAGCGATTAGAGTGAATCCATGGAATATCGATGCAGTGGCGGATGCAATGGATGGTGCTTTGGTAATGGAGGAACCGGAAAAACAACTCAGGCACGAAAAGCACTATAGGTATGTGAGTACCCACGATGTCGGTTATTGGGCCCGCAGTTTTCTTCAGGATTTGGAAAGGACTTGTAAAGATCACGTGCAGAGGAGGTCATGGGGTATCGGGTTTGGATTGAGTTTTAGGGTTGTTGCGCTAGATCCAAATTTTAGGAAGCTGTCAATGGAGCACATAGTTTCTGCTTACAAAAGGACTAAGATTAGGGCAATCCTTTTAGACTACGATGGTACATTGATGCCCCAGGCTTCAATCGATAAGAGTCCGAGCTCTAAAACCATTAAGATTTTAAACAGTTTATGCAGGGATAAGAATAATATGGTTTTCATAGTCAGTGCCAGAAGCCGTGACAAACTTGCCGAATGGTTTGCTCCCTGTGATAATCTGGGAATAGCTGCAGAACATGGATATTTCATTAGGTATTCACATAATTTTCTTTTTTGTGTGGTCTTGTTCAAGATTTTTTGCAGAATGAGGGTGCTTTTATTGGAAACTGATGCTTGTCTAATTAACACAGGCTGAAGCGAGATGAGGAATGGGAAACATGTGTACCAGTGGTAGAATGTAGCTGGAAGCAGATTGCAGAACCGGTTATGGCGCTTTACACCGAGACAACAGACGGGTCCACAATTGAAGATAGGGAAACTTCATTGGTCTGGTGTTATGAGGATGCGGATCCTGATTTTGGGTCTTGCCAAGCTAAGGAACTTCTTGATCATCTTGAAAGCGTGCTTGCCAATGAACCAGTTACAGTCAAAAGCGGGCAAAATATCGTAGAGGTTAAACCACAGGTATGAGTAACTACTTTCCTATTCATTCGTTTTGTTTCTCTTATTTTGTATATGTGAATTGAGGAAAGCCGAATATCCTCAGTTTGACTTTTCCCAATCGTTGATTTGAGCAAACAAGGGGTTAGTTGCATTTCTACGATTTCAAGTTGGTGTGGCTTATATTTTCCTATTCTGTTTCGTGTATCTCTTGTACTTCGTCTTGTCTAGTGTTTTCTCCCGCCTTTACCATATTGTGTGGAAGCGATACATTACCAGACTCTGAAGCAATTTATGAAAGAAGATGTTGTATGGAATATTATTTGTTGCGGAAGAAGTTTATCTAATTTCTATGGGTAAACATGTGTCTGAACTTTTCTTGTTGAAGAAAGGTGGATGATGCTATGTTACAGATTATGGCAGCCACAGTAAATGCTTCACTTGAGCCCGACCCTTAAATTGGGTTGGGAATTTGGAACCCAACCTCCTTTTTTGTGCAAGATCAAGTTAAGTTTGAGCATTACTTAGTTGGACTTTGTTTGCTTTAATCAACACTGAGGAGTTTTGGCACTATATTTTGCAACAGTTTTGAACCTATTGTTTGCTACCCCGAAGAGTTGTGGAACTGCATTTAGCAGTGTCATTTCAGTTCATTTTTTTCAACGCGTTTGGGCATGCTTTTAAGCCTATTTTGAACCATGTCATTCGTGTGAGAGCTTTTACTTTTGACTTCCATCATTCAGTCTATAATGGTTAAGCCAAAAGGCAATAATTGAAGGATTTATTATGATTCTGAATGCACAGGGTGTAAGCAAAGGGCTAGTGGCAAAACGCCTACTTTCTACCATGCAAGAAAGGGGAATGTTAGCCGATTTTGTCCTGTGCATAGGAGATGACCGTTCTGACGAAGACATGTTTGAGGTGATTACGAGTTCCATAGATGGCCCATCTATAGCTCGGAATGCAGAAGTGTTTGCCTGTACTGTTTGTAGAAAACCCAGTAAGGCCAAGTATTATCTCGACGACTCGGTGGAAATTGTGAGGCTAATGCAGGGATTGGCCTGTGTCTCTGACCAAACACCACACATATAGCCTTCACTAAGGTATGAGGTGAAAAAATGTCACTTGATGATATATTTCGGCCGTGGATGGTGGTGTTAGTTCAAATCTTTTGCTTCCGTTTCCATTTTCTGTGTTGTTAGTTGTAAATATGTAGTGCTACTTACAGAACCTCTCCACATTTTGGGACTTTTTTCTTGCATTTGATCCCTATCTAGTGAAGTTGTACATCGCTTGTGGTGCTGTTTCTTTCTGCTGCATATTTTGGGTAATGGAATCTTATCACCGGAGTTGGCCTTTTTTAACTAGAACATTAAACTGCCGTATGAAGTGTTTGATTTGTGGATCAAAAAAAGTGTTTGATGAAATGCCGCGTTCGAAAAATGAGCACAAGATGCAGAATGTTTATGGCAGCTAATAATAGACCTTGTTTATGTTTTTATTCTTTGTTTTGGGTTCATTCAATCAGCTCGTATATACAATTATACACCTTTAGAATTGTGGTATCCTGTAACGTTTCAGTTCAGGGGTAGAAGTGATAGGTTTGTATCAAGTATGTTGGGTGAATGATAGCAACGGTGGTGAATGGTTTTCTACTCATTTGATAACTCTTTTTGCCCCACCTCTGCTCTTGGTTATTCAAAGCCGACCTGGTTCAGCTCATTTGAAATGCCAAGCTTGTCATGACTACGATTTAGCTCATTCTAAATTATGTCGGGTACGTCTGAATAAGGCGCGTATAAAGGACACCCGGTTTTTAAAGGGTGGAAAAATTCATTTCATTCTAAATTATGTCGGGTACGTCCGAATAAGGCGCGTATAAAGGACACCCAGTTTTTAAAGGGTGGAAAAATTCATTTCAAACTAGGACTTGCAGTGAATTTGATTCAAAAACCACAAGATGAAGGTTTTTTTGCAGTGAATTTGATTCTTTCCTTAATAGTTAAACGTTGTTACGACAACAAAAACAAATTTAATTCCCAAGAAAAAAGGACTATGCAACATTACAATCTTCGACTATTCCTTGGAGCAGAATCACGCATCGGCGAATCCAATCTTACAAGCCAGGAAGAGGATCCCTGCCAAAAAAGAAAAAGAAAATGAAAAAGATAAGGCTATTGTAATTAAATAAAAGAAAACATTAGTGTAATTAGAAAACTCACCAATACATTTTTTGAATAGTTTGTACTCATGCATGGTTTCAATAAAAAAAAAAAAATTCGAGTTGAAAGATATACCGGTATGCTCTTCACATTGCCAATTTTTTTTTTGATGTTTTTTTTCCTATTTACCGGTGGCCTCCCTCTCCAACGACGTGCAGTCGGAGAAGAGGGGGTTAGTTGGGCATGCCAAAGAGTTGCCGGAGAAGAGAGTAATAGTTTCCCTCCACCAAGAAATGGTTAGAGATTTTTGCGAACACCATGTCTAGCGAGAAATTAGGAGATTGAAAGATTGCATTTGCGGGGTGGGATTCTGCAAATAAGAAACGCAAGTGACGACAGCGTGAAGTTTCTGTCGGATAGTCGCAGGAGAAGAGTCGCTGGAACAGAATCCGTTCTAGAATCCGTTCTTGTTTGACATACTACTCATAGCATTTCTGTGGAAACAATATCCCGAAAATCATTTTTGCAATGCACTATTAGTTTCGCTAGAAGTTTAGAATTTAGAAAAACCATTAACCTCGATGCATGATTGTGTGAGTCGGAAATTTTACGGAATTTCAGATGAATGAAATCGGGGTTACCGGAGGGTCTCTCGAGTCAACTGTGCTCGTTTCGGGTTCGTTGAATCTGAACGCACCACAATCAATATACGTATTGAATTGTGGAATTCTGTAACTCCCGTAACCCTCCTTATGATGGTGTATTATTCTTGTAACCTCCAACATTTGATGGCAGCATAATGGCCGAATTCATTTCAGCAATTGATGGCTGCATTCACCTCTCCTACCTCCTCCACCCTATAATAAAGGAGGCTCACGTTTTGGAGGAATCATCAGAAAATTCAATCTCTTACTTCCTTCTAGCATATTGTTCTTTGACAGAGAGAGACAGGCGGTAGTCAGTTCGCCAAAGCGGTCGACGGTGGTGTTCTGACGGCTTGCGGTTTAGCCGAGCCAACCCTGGGAGGAAGTCGCCGACGCAACCTACAACACCCACTGTAGGCGGCGAATCTATCTTAAGGATTGTGGTATCACACAGGACTCGGTTTGATATTCAGCAAATTCAGTTTGTATCTCGACTGTTCCAATCTGTTTTGTATTTGTATTTTGTTTCAATTATGTAATTGTTACATTATCAATGAAATTGTTCTCTGAATTTTCTGTATGTGCCGAGATTTTCCCAACACATTGTTTTTAAGTAGAGACAGAAATTTTGGATGTAGAAAAGTTCGGGTGAACCAATATGTCATACCCCACTCCGATAGGACTAAGGTCCACCTGTAGGGGCGCGACAATCTGGGCAACTACAGAAACTAGCATCTTGAAATAAATAAATAAAATAAACTACAACTCGCAGCGGAGACCAAACGAAAGATTTTGTTACATCAAACCCAACAATTTTATACAACTAAGTGCCAACCACTCCTTACACAACTAAACAAGCCTAAGGTACTTGTCTTCTTATTCAGCCACACCAGCCTCGCCTCGCAAACCATAACGAAAGATTTTTGTGATATCTCTTGCTAGTCCACTGTCTTCCTCTTCCTCCATCAGTCAGTCTAGCAAAGAAGAATGACAGCTTGGCAGTTCGCTTAATCCACCGCGGCTCACCGGAATCTCCATTTTATGATTTTAACGCCATCGAGAGGACCTAATTAGAGAAGGTCTAAATGTTTCTTTGGCTCGAAGCCATTACTATGGTCAGGGTGTCATACAACAAACAAAGAGTTTATATGCGACAATCCTGATTAGCCATGACTTTGTGATGAAGTACACCATCAGGATGCTGTCATTTGAGATAGCGGGAATCTTGGACACCACAAGCATTCTGACTTGGATGCAGTGTCTGATTCCTTGCTTACAATGCCGCCTCGAGCAAATAACTCCCATGTTTGACCCCAGATCATGTGACTCAATTTTGAGCACTGATATATCCAGTATTTATTGCATTGTTGGAACTTTCAAATACCATGTTGAATACCTCAATGGAAAAATGTATTGGTCTGGGTAATGGTAGCCAGGGACGGAGGGAAAGGGGGCACATGCCCCCGCTAGAAACTAATAATTTTGTTATATTTTTGTATATTTTGCATAATTATGAAATTAAGTGTGCTACTACACATAAACAAATGCATATATCTTGAAAATATACATATAAAACTAATTTTATATTTCAATTTCGTCATACGGTGCATTTATACTTGTTGATTTTCGAACTATTTGTCTACTTGGATAAATTCTTTCTTAATTTTACTTATTTTTAACCATCTAAGAGTAATATATTAAAATAATATCATTAATAAAACTATATCGATCATTCTAAAACTTGTCGATATTCATGTAAAATATACTCTCAAATTTTGTCTGAGATTTTGTACTTATTTTTATATAATTTAAGTGAAAGTATGTGTTATATATTTTTGTAGTTTGTATTGCATGCCTTAATTATGTAAGGATCTTATCATGGTTAACTAGAAAAATAAATTTTCGTCACTATTATTAAGAATAAGGTGCCCCCACTAAATGACATTTCTAAATCCGTTCCTGATGGTAGCAATTCATGGCAATTACTACAATCTGACATTTTTTCATGGCAATTACGCCCAATATATCCATGGCAATTATTCCATCTGACATTTTTCCTTTGAGGTATTTGACTAGTTGTAAATTCCACCAGCGTAATAAGTACTAAAAATATCAGTGCACAAAATTGACTCACATGAAACATTCATGAACGTTGTTGATGATCTGGGGTCAAACATGGAGTTATTTGCTCGCGGCGGCATTGTAAGCAAGGAATTAGACACTTCATCCAAATCAGAATGCTTCTGGTGTCCAAGATTCCTGCTGTCTCAAATGGCAGCATCCTGATGATGGGGTACTTCATCACGAAGTCATGGCTAATTGGGATTGTCGCATATAAACTCTTTGTTTGGTATATGACACCCTGACCATAGTATCGACTTCGAGCCAAAGAAATATTTAGACCTTCTCTAATTAGGTCCTCTCATATGGCGTTAAGAATCATAAAATGGAGATTCCGATGAGTTGCGGTAGATTAGGCAAATTGCCATGCATAAATTAGGACGACTGCATATGTTTTTCATGATGGCTTTTCTCTCACTAGTTGGTTGAATCACGATTTATATATGCTCATAAATAAATTTTACATGATGATAATAATGGAGAGTTTGCGATAATAATAGAGAATCTGGGTCATTTTAATACTACATAGCATGCCATAAATGACTTCGACAAGTCATTCGTTACCCATTGACATCTTGATTTTGGAGTAATAAAGCAAATTGGATTGGATTGGATTCTTAAAATTCCATTGCAACTCTCCATTACCCATCTAGAATAAGACTTTGGACATTTTTTGGGTTTTGTCCTTATTTGAGTTTTTTAAGTGAGTTGCAAAACTAGCAAATGCAAAAAAAAAAAAATTGAATAAGGATAAAACCAAAAAAAAATTGTTAATGGAACAAGATCTTAATTTAGTGGGTAATAGCTTTAATTCTGCTACGTTAAGCATATTGATTCTATAAGGGTTATTTCAATTCAATTCACCACATGCCGATTCTGTTCCTAGGTAACAGACAAATTGGGGATTTTTTATTTATTTTTAAGCTAGATCGTGGGCCAATGGAATTTTGACTATAATTTGAGAAAATACTTTTACGATAAGATATGCACCTTAATTTTAAATCATAGAAGTGGCAACTAGTCCCCTAACTCTATTTCATGGAGATCTATAATATAACCAAAAAGATTTTTCACAATAATCGGAAAATCACTAAAGTCACTTGTCACTTTTGCAAAACGAAAGCATAGAATGTGAACTATAAACTCTAAGGGAGTAATCGAGTGAGATAGCATATCAGCAAGGAAAGCTAGCGTACTTCAGCTATTATGTTCCACTTCCACTACTAGTAAAAATATCTCTTGGTCAGCTAAAAGTCTATCTGGTTGTTAACTTTAAATTCTGATATTAGTCAAAGTGCGCATGTGCTGGCAAGTAAGAGCTTACTTTTTAAGCTAGTATGTTGGACTTTCGCAGCTACTCAAAACTCTCTTGGGCAACTAAGAGTCTGTCAGATCGTTAACTTCAAGACTCTTGAATTAGTCAAGGTGTGTATGAGCTAGTTCAGACTCTCGATTATGAAGAAAAAAGCTTAGAATGTTACCAAAAAAATGCATAACAAACGGTATATGAAAATCTATGAAAAGGAACATGAAAGAGAAATGAATAAACCTTGTGGTTTAGCCCCATTGATTGTGTAGCCCCTTTTGGGAGGTAAGAGGTCGCGGGTTCGATTCCTGTGAAGTAAGAGAACCCGTCTATTCGGACCCATTTCTTCAATAGAATTGAACCCCAATTTGGAATTGGACCCATCTCTCCCCTGTCTTCCTCACACAATTTGTCTCTCCCCTCTCTCCCTCGCTCTATTGCTGCAAGCCTGCAACCTGTGCTCTTCTCTCTCTGAAGATGATTGTGAGTTTTGTGTGTCATTGGTTCAACGTTCACAGTCTCCCAACAGCGCCTTTGAAGCATGTGGTTCTATTCTTCCTCTCTTTTTTTTTTGGCTAATAATAATATATTCTTCTTTCTTCTTGTCCGCATGAGCCTAAATTGGTAAACTGACGAAACTGACCGGACTGAACCGCTTTGGCTGGGCCAATGGGCCAAGGTACTTGTAGGGCCCTATATTTGAACACCAATAAAGGAAATTCTCACATGTAATCCTTTTTCGAAAAATGAACACATAAAAAGGAGACTTGGGGCATGACTTGAACTCGACCATGGAGCGTGCCTTGAGAGTCGAGACCAATCTCACAACTGAACCAATACAGGTTAATACATTCATGTTGTGAACAACTAATTGTTATACCTACTCCTAACCGCGAGCTCTTTTTAGGCCAAAATTTCGGATCTAAGGCTGCAACCTTTTAGTCATTGTCTTAGGGCTGGCCCTGCAAGTACTGAATCCTCCATCAACCATGTCGGTTTCTACTTTTTGAAATTTGATTGATTTGGTTCCGTGCTCAAAAAAAAAGAAAGAAAAAAATTGACCGAACCATGCCGATTTCATCCCTAAGCTGTACAGTTATAGATTTCCACTTATGATTGTTTGGAAAGATCTAATTTGTCATTTTGTTGAATTGTGAGTACAATATTTTGGAAAGTATTTATATAACTTATTGATTTTTATTTTCTAATTTGGGTGTTAAGGTTTTGGTTAATATGTGCCCTTTTTTTTTTTTTTTTGCCACAATGATAATAGTTGTTTTTAATACGTCAAGAATGATACATCAAACGAGAGAGCCGTCCCTCGAAAGGGGACCAAGTAACCACAACGGTGGAGATTCAGTTTAAAGACTATACCTCGAACCACTCAAACCTTTGCTAGTCAACACATGAGCAATAGAAGTACCAGTCCTATGAATAAAAGAAAAGCTGCAGAACTGGAAATTTTTGCTCAAAGCTTGAATATCATGAATGACCACTTCCACCTCTTGATTGGTTGCAACTTGGCCATTGAGCATCTTCACCAGCAATTAAGCATCACTTTTCACAACAATAGACCCCAAACCAAGTTGGAAGCCAAGATGAACACCTTGTCGAATTGCTAGAGCTTCAGCAATTGATGAACTTGCACACCATTGTGAAAAACCCATAGAAGCAGCAACAAAAAGACCTCTAGAATCTGTAACCACAATATCATAGCCTCCTTTCCCCTGTCATTCTTCCACGAACCATCCACGTTGATCTTAAAGATCCCATTTGGAGGCCTAATCCATGAATTTGCAGTGCCCTCCCTGGAGGATACAATATTTAGAGGGTTCAAAGAGTTTGCAGACAAAAGCTCGTGCAAATATTCCATTGCCCACTTTCACACCACCCCAGGAAGAGCTAGCTTTTGGTCAAACAAAGCCCCATTTTGACACTTCCAGATATACCACATAAGGACCGCAGCAACTGACATACACCATTCCTTATTGCTTTGATCCTGCCGCCACAGTTCCATAGAGCCCCGAAAAGAAGAAACTTGTACTGCCCGCATGCTTACTTGCAAAGACGACACACGCCACGCTTGAACAGCTAAAGGGCAATTATAAAGTACATGGACAACAGATTCTTGGTTAGAACCACAAACCGGACAACTAGGATCGTCGATAACCCTCCTCCGCTGCAGAGCTTTCCTAGTTGGGAGAATTTCATGACAACACCTCCACAAAAAATGTTTAATTTTATTGGGGATATTGAGCCCCCAAATAGATTTCCAAAGCGCCCCATTCCTAGCCATCAAAATAGTCCCCCTGTCCTCTCCATTTCCCATAGACCTTTGATTCTTCAAATCCAGAGCTAATAAATAGCCAGAGCTGACATTATAAGTACCCGCATGTAACTGATGTCAAACCAACTTATCAACCATGTTCGTCCACGATAAAGGAATATTGAGAATGCACCGTGCATGATCTGGAACGAAAAGCCGAAAAATAATATCTTCCTTCCATGTAGACAAGGAAGGATTAATAAGTTGGTTGACTAGCACAAATCCCCCATCGTCCGTCAGCCTTTGCGGAAGGAAAGCCCCATCCATTGGCACCCAAGGATCCGAATCAATACACACTTGCTCGCCATTCCCAACTGACCACTGAACTCCAGTGGCTAAAACCTTCTTGCTTTCCCAAATGCTTTGCCAAACCCATGACGGATTAGAACCCAACTCAGCTTTCATAAACGAACCATCCTTAAAATATCTGCTTTTAAGAACCCGGGCCAATAAGCATCCTGGAGACATCAGAATCCTCCATCCTTGCTTTGCTAAGAGAGTCAAATTATAAGATGTAAGATCTCAAAACCCTAGTCCTCTCTTGAATTTAGGATTGCATAGCCGACTCCATTTCATCCGGTGAATTTTTCGTTTATCACATTTTTGGCCCCACCCAAATCTTGCCATAACCGCTTAGATTTGGTGACACAACCCTTTCGGTAACTTAAAACAAGACATAGCATATACCGAAGGGCCAAAGCTACAGATTTAAGCACACCTCTTTCCCAGCCTGGTTGAGAATTTTGCCATTGAAACAGGTGAAGCGATTCGGATTCCAGAAACTAGTTTCCATGAGACGAAGCTTGGGAAAATTGTCAAGTCCAGTAATCGGCAATGCCACAAAAAACACTCTTATGGCATCCTCCTCAGCTTTTTCCACTTCCTCTGGCGGTGGAGGTGGCGGTGGCAGCGGCAGGGGTCGTGGACGAGGGTCGTCTGTAATTGGCTCTTCCGACTCTCAGATTCCTCCTCTTCCGGGGAAAACAGAGGCTGCTGGGGATGACGATGACCCCAAAGGCGGCTTTATCTCCTCTCCTTTACCATCTGGGCTGGGCCATGGCCGAGGTAAACCCCTCCCTTCTTCTACCCCAACCCTTCCTTCATATTCTTCCTTCATTTCCGCTGTTAGTATTACCGGTATCGACGGTGACGGCGCCGGACGCGGCAGAGCCACCGCCCCTCCTCCTCCCCATCCGCGAGTAGAGCCCGAGCAATTCGGACCCAAGAGACCCATTTTCTTCACCAAAGAGGAGCCTTCGTCTGATTCAGCGACGACAAAACCTGTTGTCCGTAGAGATCCCCAGCTCCAGGACAACGACCTCCCCTCTGGTATTCTCTCTGTGCTTTCTGGTGCCGGCCGTGGAAAGCCCGCAAAACAATCTGTTCCCGATGCGAAGGCTAAGGAAGAAAACCGACACCGAAGGCCCTTGAAACCAGGTGGAGGGATAGGTGTTGGCTCAACGTCCGGTGATGGCAGTTTAACCAAACCAAAGTTGAGCCGCGAGGAGGCCGTAAAGAAGGCCGTGGGGATATTGTCCAAGGGTGGCTTTGTTGAAGACACAATGGAGGACGGTGGAAGGGGGAGAGGTGGTTTTAGAGGAAGAGGCACTCGTGGGAGAGGGAGCCAGGGGTGGAGAGGGAGAGGAAGAGGTAGAGGTCAAGGTAGAGACAGCCAGGTTCAAGATGGAGACAATGACTTAGGTGATGACTTTTACCTTGGTGACGATGCCGACGGTGAGAAATTGGCAAAGACCCTTGGGCCGGATAAAATGAATCAACTGGTTGAAGCATTTGAAGAGATGAGTGGCAGAGTCTTGCCTTCTCCCATGGAGGATGCCTATTTGGACGCTCTCCACACGAATTACATGGTAAAATGCATGTTGGTTTCCTTATTAATTAAACCAGGAATGAGCAGTCCCTGAAAATGATTGTCTGATGTCTTTCTTCTGCATGTATTTGTAGATAGAGTGTGAGCCAGAGTACTTGATGGAAGACTTTGGTACAAACCCTGACATTGATGAGAAGCCCCCAATTTCTCTTCGAGATGCACTTGAGAAGATGAAGCCTTTCCTAATGGCTTATGAGGGAATTCAAAGCCAATCAGAGTGGGAGGTATGTCAACTTGCTCTTTTGTATAGGTTGGTGCTGCAAAGATTTCATTTTCCTTTTATGGCGTCGTATATTTGTCGGAAGTTAACATACGTGAGTTTGATAATTGCAGTATGGTGATCGCTTACTGTTGTCTGTTTTCATCTATTTTAGTTACTGTGACTGAAACTGTGATAGGTAATCTAATTTTTGTATATCTAATTATCTACACATTCTTCTGGAACTGTATTTTGGTTTTGCATTTGTTATGTACTTATAATCTTTGTAATTCTGTCTAGATCTCGATGGATTAGTTTTGGTTTGGCTGTCTTGCTTTACCAGTTTAGTCTTGTCAGCTGTAGAATTATTGGTTTCATTTTGCTTGACAGTATCATCAGTCATAATTCACTTTTCTATTGCTATTTGAAAGCCTTGTTAGGGATGTCCCTGTTATGATCAACTTCTTTACTGTGGATTGTAATATTCAGTTTACTAATCTAGTAAGTTATGTTTGTGAAGGAGACGGTTAGCAAATGGAAAATGAAACCAATGGCACGTTTGTGCCCCAAACCGAGCCATATACAGAGGATTTTCAAGAAGTTAATGGCTCCTCCTCGGCAGTGAGAGAACGTTCCACTATAGTTTGAAAAGTTTTGCTGCACTCTCTCTCTCTCTTCCTCCCCAATAGAGTAGTAGCATATTCAGACCTCTTTCTTCCTCCCTTATCTTTCAAATCTGCAAAAAAATTCACAACTGTTGCCATTTGTTCGAAAGCGGAAACACTTGGCAACGAGAATTATGTTAACCACATAAATCTCTCAGTCTTTTCTGTTCTTGCTTTCTCTCAAGAAGTGTATGGTGAGAAAGGACATAATGACTTTAGATGAGAGATGTGTGATTGAAATATGGTTTGGTACTTTGATTATTTTGATGACCTTGAGAAATAGAGTACTTGTCGTATCGGATTGTGGGGTTGATCAGAGGTGCAAACATTTTTCTCTTCATTTTAGCGTGGATTTGAGTCAAATAACAAAGCAGAGGCTTCTTAAATATGAGCAGTATTGCGTGCTATGAGTTCTATGCTTTAAAGGACTGCAATAATCTATTAGGATGTAGATTTCTAAAATGTGTATAGGATTTGCAATAATTTTTTCGGGCTTCAATCTTCTTCTATCAAAGGGGATCTGCTGTTTAGTTCTAGAGATTGGAGTCATTTGAAAAGTTTTTTTTTTCTCATTCCTTTTTTAGAGGACTTCTTGTCCTGATCTTTTTGTTTCTTTTTATTTCCCTCTTTTTATAGAACAATAAAAAAAACCCGTGAAGGTTGATTTCGTCAGATGCATCACATTCTGGTTTGTAATAATTTCATTTTCCTTTGTTAATTAGTAGAGTCTGGCATAACTCTTATCTATAATGCTTCTGTTTTCAATTTTCATTCAGGGTTGCCTGTAACTCTTTTACCTATTTGACTTCACCAGGAAGTTGTGAAAGAAGCAATGGAGAGAGTCCCTATTATGAAAGAGCTTGTGGATTACTACAGTGGACCCGACAGGGTTACTGCTAAGAAGCAGCATGAAGAGCTGGAAAGAGTTGCAAAAACTCTTCCGAAAAGCGCACCTGCTTCGGTGAAGCGGTTTACTGAGCGTGCTGTTCTTTCACTTCAGGTTGGGGTTGTTTCTACTTATATTCTGTTGATTCAGGGGCTTTCTTTAGTCTTAGCTCGATTCCAGGGGTTTTCCGGTACTATTGCTATATTTTGTGCCTGTTATGTCAACCCACAATATGGTTGGTTCTACAAGAGGTGGTGGTTTTTGATATTGTTGTTAGCTTTTTATTGGAAACCGTTTGGGATTATGTGTATACAGAATAATTTAGGAATAATTTTATCTAACTGATGCAAATTATGGTTCACTTTTGAGAAGAGTTTACTGTTCTTGGTATTTGAAGAATTTTTTTATGTATGTTCTCTGGTTAATTGAACAGTGTTTTTTAATTGTTTGGACTGGTATAGGGTGTTGGAAGACTAAAAGAAACTTGGTGGAAAAGGGCAGCACACTTGCGTATTGCAATCAGAATTTGTGAAATTAAATTCTACTCCCTCCGTCCCAGTTTAAGTGTCCACCACAGTTTTGTGTGCCATTTTCAATTGCTTATATCCCTTGATGTATATTGCTAAAAATATGCAATATAGATCTTGTTTGATAGATCTCAATTATTTCTATAAGACAATGATTTTAAAAACGTAAAACATAATATATGTATGTTGAGGGATATAAGCCATTGAAAATGGCATGCAGAACCGTAGTGGACACTTAAATTGTGACAGAGGGAGTATATATTATCGAGTTAGTTGCTGAATTAACCGCTACCCATTATAGGTCATTTTCCATGGCTCTCCTAGATTTCCCTTAAGGAACCTCAGCTCCAACAATGGTTGGAGTTTATGCAAAGGCGTACTGTTTGTGTGAGTGCTTTACTGACAGGGAATTTGAAACCAGATTGGAAATGTGATGAAGGAGAGTAGGCATTGCTTTGTTAACTTAACTATTTTGCTAATTTGAGGTTTTTCTTCTTCTCTTTATTTTTGATTCCTTTTTACAAGTAATATTGTGAGAGAATTATACATTTGATATGTAATATGAAAAGATATATTTGGTGATTGTTCGGTGTTGCCTGTGTATGTTGTGTTGGGATTTCCTTTTTGTCAGGTGATTGTTTTCCTTTGTGTCGTTCTATTCCATGTGTGGATCATAGGTATATGGAGGAATTTGTAGAGGAAAAAGGGAAGGTGAAAGAAATATGCGAGGCAGCTAGATCTATTTCTTTGTTTCCCTGTCATTTTCCTTATCTTTCTGAACCTCCCTCCATAGTTCCATGATCCTAGTACTCTGTGTGTTTTAGATTAGAGGTTAGGGTACTTTCATTTGTTGCAGTTTTTTTTAGTAAATAGTGTTTAGTGCATACCCTTATGCTCTGTTTGGATTCTGAATCTGTTAAGGGTGCTGGAAAAATGATGCTAGTTACACCATTCGAGGTTTTATGGATTACTATAGAGAGTGGATTTTATTGACAAATATCCAATCAATTTTGTTTTCATTTTCCTTGCGAACCACAGAAAGAGGAAAAATTGTAACTTCATTCTGTTTCCCTTATTGTTTCTCTGCAATCAAAACTTCAGCACCAATGTTTGTGGAACGTGTGTGATTTGGAATATTATGCTGGTAAACAAAATTTTTGTTATGCAGAGCAACCCAGGGTGGGGATTTGATAAGAAATGTGAGTTTATGGATAGACTGGTGGGCGAGGTATCGCAGCAGTACAAGTAAGCATGGTATGGCTGGGTTTGTTGGTTGTTCTCCGCTGGAAGGGTTCACAATTTTGATCAATGAAGACAATCATGAAGGATTTCAATTGCTGGTGGCAGATGGACAGTGACCATCCAAATTGTTTCCTTTGTTGCCTAGAAATGATATGGATTTATTTTGTATTCATCTCATAAATTGAGGAGTTATGTTCTCAGAATTACTTGGGTTAAAATGGTTGATTTGGTGGTCCAGTTGTATTTGCAATGTCACACAAGCAGCATGGCTGATTAACTGAACTTTGTAACGGCACAATGTTTTATTACTTGGTGTGGTTTTTATCTTTTGTAGAATTGTAGTTGTTTTATGGCACTTGTTTGCCGACTGATTGTAGTTTCCTGTCTTTGGTTCCTCTGGTTGGGAGGCAGAACTGTAACTTTTAAGAGTTTTTTGGGAAGCTTGAGGGTGGCACTTGTTTGCCGACTGATTGTAGTTTCCTGTCTTTGGTTCCTCTGGTTAGGAGGCAGAACTGTAACTTTTAAGAGTTTTTTGGGAAGCTTGGGGGGGGGGGGGGGGGGGAGTTGGGTGGGTTGTTGTTGTCGTCGTCCTCCCATTTTGCTTGTGGCTTCATCTGATGCATGCTACTTAGATTTTTGACTATTATTGTGTATTTTGTTTTTTATGTGTAATTTTGGAATACGAATATTTAGCCTGTTTGGTGGTTAAAATCAACAAGCAACTTTTGTAGCGTGTTATCAATGTTTGGTTTTAGGACTTGTAAAGATCACATGCAGAGGAGGTCATGGGGTATCGGGTTTTGAGTGAGTTTTAGGGTTGTTGCACTAGATCCAAATTTTAGGAAGCTGTTGATGGAGCACATAGTTTCTGCTTACAAAAGGACTAAAACTAGGGTAATCCTTTTAGACTCCATTGGTACATTGATGCCTCAGGCTTCAATTGATGAGCTCTAAAACCATCCAGATTTTAAACAGTTTATGCAGGGATAAGAATAATATGGTTTTCATAGTCAGTGCCAAAAGCTGTGACAAACTTGCCAAATGGTTTGCCCCCTGTGATAATCTGGGAATTGCTGCACGGCATGGATATTTCATTAGGTAATGTAATCACATAATTTTTTTTTTTGTGTGGTCTTGTTCAAGATTTTTTGTGGACTGAGGGTGCTTTTATTGGAAACTGATGCTTGTCTAATTAACACAGGCTGAAGCGAGATGAGGAATGGGAAACATGTGTACTAGTGGTAGAATGTAGCTGGAAGCAGATTGCAGAACCGATTATGAAGCTTTACACCGAAACAACAGACGGGTCCACGATTGAAAATAGGAAACTTCATTGGTTTGGTGTTATGAGGATGTGGATCCTGATTTTGGGTCTTGCCAAGCTAAGAAACTCCTTGATCATCTTGAAAGCGTGCTTGCCAATGAACCAGTTACAGTCAAAAGCGGGCAAAATATCGTAGCGGTTAAACCACAGGTATGAGTAACTACTTTCCTATTCATTCATTTTGTCTCTCTTATTTTGTATATGTGAATTGAGGAAAGACGAACTATCCTCAGTTTTGACTTTTCTCAATCGTTGATTTGAGCAAACAAGGGGTTAGTTGCGTTTCCATGATTTCAAGTTGGTGTAGCTTATATGTTCATATTTTGTTTCGTGTATCTCTTATGTTCTTCGGCTTGTCTAGTGTTTTTTTCATGACTTTACCGTATTGTGTGGAAGGGATACATTACCAGATTCTGAAGCAATTTATGAAAGAAGATTTTGTATGGAATATTATTTGAGTGTGGAGGATGTTTATCTAATTTCTCTGGGTCAACATGTGTTTGAACTTGTTGAAGAAAGGTGGATGATGCTATGTTACCAATGATGGCAGCCACGGTAAATGCTTCACTTGAGCCCGACCCTTAAAGTGGGTTGGGAATTTGGAACCCAACCTTCTTTTATGTGCAAGATCAAGTTAAGTTTGAGCATTACTTAGTTGGACTACATTTACTTTAATCAACAGTGAAGAGTTTTGGCACTATATTTTGCAACAGTTTTGAACCTATTTTTTTGCCACCCCAAAGAGTTGTGGAACTGCTTTTAGCAGTGTCATTTCATTTCATGTTTTTCACCACTTTTGGGCATGCTTTTTAGCCTATTGTGAACCATGTTCTTCATGTGAGAGCTTTGGCGTGTGACATCCTTCATTGAGTCTATAATGGTTAAGCCAAAAGGCAATAATAGAAGGATTTATTATGATTCTGAATGTAAGCAAAGGGCTAGTGGCAAAACGCCTACTTTCTACCATGCAAGAGAGGGGAATGTTTAGCCAATTTAGTCCTGTGCATAGGAGACGACCAGTCTGACAAAGACATGTTTGAGGTGATTACCAGTTCCATAGATGGCCCATCTGTAGTTCCGAATGCAATAGTGTTTGCCTGTATTGTTTGTAAAAAACCCAGTGAGGCCAAGTATAATCGTGACGACTCGGTGAAAATTGTGAGGCTAATGCAGGGATTGGCCTCTGTCTCTGACCAAACACCACACATATAGCCTTCACTAAGGTAAGAGGTGAAAAAATGTCACTTGATGATATTTTTTCTATGTTGTTAGTTGTAAATATGTAGTGCTACTTAGAGAACCTCTCCACATTTTGGGACTTTTTTCTTGTGTTTGATCTCTATCTAATGAAGTTGTACATCTATAATTGCTCTGAATCGTTTGTAGTGCTGTTTCTTTCTGCTGCATATTTTAGGAATTTCTGGTTCAGAGGCTTGCTCAACAATATGGTGTTCAACATGTTCTTCTGGTGGTGGATTGTCAGAATTCATCATATAGACATATGAAAAATCCATGGAGTCAGTGGACTCGGTATTAAGTTTCTCCTGCTTTTTGGTGACATCGCCTTTTGGCAAAGAAAGCTAAGAGAAATTCCTCACAATTCAATAGTAGATCCCATATTTGTTTTCTGGACCTCAAGAATAATCGATGTTTTCGATCCCTTTTGTGGTTCCATCAGGGAGAATGGCGGTAGAATCTGGTATTTTATGACGGTGAGTGATTTTTTTCTACAAGCATATCTTACAGAAACCACATGACTACCACTTTCATTGATTCCCTTACAATTATATATTCCTTACAGGCAACAGACAAACTACTTAAACTAGAACTTCAACATCATCAACGAGAGTTGCCCCTTTTTTTCATTTTTTGTCTTTCTGTTTAAGATGGTACAGATGCAGAACTGGAGCTTCTGCTCAATTAGCTTTGCTTCTAGGGGAAAATTGATACTCCTCTTTTACTAAGAATACTCTCGTTGTGTATTGATCGCACTCCCTACAGTACTGGCAGCATGTGAGCTATCATGGAAACAATATCTGGGGTTATCACCCCGAAAATCATTTTTGCAATGCACTATTAGATTCGCTAGAAGTTTAGAATTTAGAAAAACTCTAACCCCGATGCAAGATTTTGTGACCGAGAGTGCACTGTCTCTATGTAGAGAGAAATTTTGGATGTAGAAAAGCCCGGGTGAGCCAATACGTCGTGACTCAACAGTATCTGACGTTGCCAGTTTGTAGGACTTGCTGGTTACTTAAATGACACAATAGACTCCCCCAAGGCACAAAAATTGCTCCACGTAGATGATGTTCTTTTGACCATGGAGTCTTATCTGATTCCTCCGATGAAACTAGTCAGTTGTACCAAAGTTGTCAAATCCGTTCCGTACCGGCCGGTACGTACCGTACCGGTCCTTAAACGGAACACAAAAAGTCATGTTCCGTTCCGGTTGAAATACCGGCCTGTTCCGGCCAATACCGGGTGTACCGGACAATACCGGTCTGTTCCGGCCATTTTCCGGTGTTCCGTTTCGGGATTTTTTTTTTTTACATTTTGTTTATGTTTACACTTAAAATTTTAAAAAATGGTAGATATATATTAAATATATATATAATATTAATTACGGTAAATCTGGAACGGTACCGGAATACAGCCCGGTACCGGTACGTACCATTCCAGTAGTGAAAACGGTACGCTGGCCGGTACGGTATTGACAACTTTGAGTTGTACCCTCTCTTTTGGGTTCACTTGTTTGGTTTTCTTCTTCTGCTATGCAGGCTGGTGCTAGTACATGGTATAATAATGAATGCTGAACCATGGTGTTCGGAAGGAGAACGGATTATAGTAGGAGCGGTGACATCGAGTTGGCGTCACCCTCTCACAATGCTGTAGAACCCAGCTGCATGTTATCATGCAGTATGCGGCGGACTGCACACTTACCACTCGGTAGACTTTGCTTGGGGAGACCAGGACTTGTGTAGCAAGTTTTATCCGCTTTCAATGTTGTATTGTGTGTATGAGTCCCAACAATTTGTTGATACGACTGTCTTTCATCGGCCATGTATTTTTTTGGATTCGAGTCTTACTGCAACGCGCGTTGCAGTTTTGTTTCTCAACACTTCTCCACTTGGGAGGTGGAGGGGGTTCAACACCTCGCATGTGCAGGGTGCAGGCAGTGCCTCCAATTTTAATGTACACCAATTAGTTTGCTCACTTGTGCCGTTTAGCGGCACCCTTCCGTTTCCCTGTGAAAGTAGTCAGTGAGTTGAGGTAGTTAACCAGGCCGATCGAGTTTGACAGAATGGAATTAACGGAAAACTGGATAAATGTGTACACATGCTCCATGCCACACAGCATGTTTACTCATAGCTGTTTAAGCTTGTCAAAGTCGAAATTTTGTACAAAATTTCTGATAAAGTGGTGCTTTTCTTGCAATTTTATTTTTATTTTTTATCTTAGCTGTTTAAAGTGTTTTTAATGGTCCCGATTATAAAAAGACTCTTGTAGAAAATAGTCTTTTTAAAATCGGAACCGTTAAATGCAAAGATGAACGATTGAGATGTAACGGTGGAGACCTTTTTACAATTGGACTGCAGAAAAGCCGGATCCTTTTAATACTATAGCATGTCATTAATGGAATTTTGACTATAATTTGAGAAAATATTTTTACGATAGTGGCAACTAGTCCCTTAGCTCTAGTTTAAGGAGATCTATAACAAAAAAATCATTTTTTTATAATAGTGATTTCAAGGGATTGTGGGGGCTGATTGATCCATCAGCTGGCTTGATTTTAGTTTCGAATCAGAGGGAGCTGATGTGGAGGTAGTAGTAGAAGGAGAAGAGACCACTGATGGAAGCATAATGATGCCACATGGCTACATAGACATACTAGCGTCGTGTCTTATTTAATGCATGGGGCAGAAAAATATTGGGGTGAAATTTATTTGTTACTTAGTAGTATATCAAATGGTACACAACGTTAGTTGCTAAAGTAATTTATTGTAGGTATGCAAGATTAAAAAAATTCATGTCAAAAGACAATAAGAAGAAAAATCCATAAAACACAAAGAAAACAAAGAAAAACAGTAAAATTTGTGATTACCCACAATTTAACCTTCCTCTCTTAAGCGTCACATTAGTCTTCCCCTCGAGTAATTATTACATGCCCTAAGGGCACCAAGTGTCAGTGCCCCAAACTCTCATCTACCACACATTTGTGTAGGTTTCATCCATTTTGCGGTAAAGACCACGCGAATGTGTAGTAAAAAAAGAGTTTGGAACACCCTGTGACGACACCCCAAGAGCATTGAATAATTTTCCCTTCCCCTCGGTCAAGACTCGGCCAAACCCACGTTTTCACACCCTCTCTCCTTCGGATTTGGACCAATGTTTCCCTCCCACCCCTTTTAAGAAATAAAAAATGTAAAAATCCTAGGAATTTAGGATTGTGGGTTTAGAAGCTTTCAAGAGTTAAACACATTTGCATAGGAAGGATAGATAGATTCCCTACATGAATTCCCTTGTTTACAGGCACATATCACATTATTGCAACCAACAAACAATTTTACCATTCTTTACAGAAAAGAAATGACTAAAAATAAAGTACTCCGTAACAATTAATCTTGCGAATTTACTTTATCTTTATTTCACTTTACACTTATTGAACACGACACTCCAAAGTCCAAACAGTAGAGCAATGAGAACTATAACTCAAGGGATTACTTAAGCTATTTATGTTGAACTCCCAATGCTAGGAAAAAAAACTCTAGGTCAGCTGAAAGTTTGTTTGGTTGTTAGCTTTAAGACTCTGGAATTAGTCAAAATGAGCATGAGCTAGCAAATAAGAGCTTACTTGTTAAAACTCTTTGGGACAACTCAAAATCTGTCCGGTCATTAATTTCAAGACTCCTGAATTAGTTAAGGTGCGCGTGAGCTAGTTCAGACTCCCGATTATGAAAGAAAGAGCATCGAATGTCGCCCAAAAACGCATAACATAACCGGGCATTAACGTTGTTAGATAATACCATTCCGCATGCGTCCCAACCATATGGTCCCAAATCTGAAAATTGACTCATGAACCGAATCAAAGTTTAACCACTTCGAGCACTCAGAATTCCAAGAAAATAGCAAAACACAAGAAGCCAAATAACTTTCCAGTAACATACTTCTAGTTACAGGATTTCATCAGCAAATTCCAGCATTCTCGAATACCAAGTTCCAATCACACTACCAAACTGTATGTACATCAAACAGTTCACGCATATATGTACACAGAAATAAGCAGCAAAGTTCACAATAGACACGCCTGTACAATACACACTGAAATGCTTCAAACTGGGGGGAAAAAAAACACACAATTTCTACCTCAAGTTCAACCCATAACTGAACTGCTGTTCAAGCGATGACAGATGGAGAGCCCTTCTAATGCTGGCTTTATCCTTCTTGATGTGGATCAACTTATCGTAAACACACCACGGGAAACTAATGAAGTGTTCCCGGTTCATTTCCATGTTGTATCGACCCCAATAGCTATGATGATAGGTAACATAATACCAAGCGGACGCTTTTGCATAAATGTCATCACCTTCCGCATCCGTGTTGAACCACGTCCTCGCTTCCTTCCTCAACGACCTCACGGCCAATCCGACTTCTTCTGCGTCCTTTCTACGGTCGAAAGATTTCGACATTTTCATTATACTACCACTTAGTAGTTCCGCCTCTGTTTTTATCCCATAGTAATCCATTAGGTTTCCCAACTTGTAATCATACTCGGTTTTATAATCAAAAGCGTCGTCCAGATAATCCCTGAAACCGTCCACTTCCAAATCGCGATCATATGACCTCCGCGCCACTTCCTTCGTGAACGACTTGGTGGAGCTCATTTCTGGCGCGATGTCTTTCACAGCTCGGAAAAGCTTTCCGATCACGCGTTCTGATTTGTAAGTAGGTTTGTCAGGTTTTTCCATAAAATCTGGATATGTTTGGACGCGTAATTCACGAGGTATCTCTGCTGGCACACCGGTCTTAGGGAAGTCAACCGCAATCGAGAATAGCTCTGCCAGCCTTACACAAGGAGCACTCAGGGCTTTTTCAGGTTCTGTGTCTGCGAAAACCGTGTGGGCGTTGGCTATAATGCCAAGACTGTCATTGACTATATAGTTTGTGAAATACTCCTCGACTTCCTGCAGTGAAAGAGAGAAAATTTTAAGCATATCAAATTTGGAAAACAAAATCAAGAATTTTTTTAAGTTTAGCTAAAATAATAGACAAATATACAAGTGCAAATAAGGAAGAGACATTTCCTTTGACGCCACAAGCATGCGCTTCTAACTAAGAAATTCAAGAAAACTAGAAAAAATGTCTTGAGGACTTCAATAACCCACTTCCTCAATGCAAAGAGTTATTTTCTCAAGGATATTTCCTTACTTTTACATAGTTTCGTTCAGTTGTAATGTGTTGCTTAATTGGAAATAGTTACAAAAGGAATGCTTATGCCACAAGGTTGAAGCATAAATGAAACAAAGAAACCTGTTCTTGGGAATGGGATGACACAATTGTGCAGGAATTTGAACATTAAAAGCAGGAGTACTTGGGATGGAATGATTGCTCGTAAACTCCATTTTGCCTAAATATTAGGAAAATTGGCCATCTTCTTGAGCCTTGGATTCAATGAATCCAACGCACATCATCCATGCCCAAGAGCTGAGTCCATCTAACGTATATCAAAATACTATTCCAAACATATTTTACTGCACAATGTTGACATTATATTTGTAGAGTTCAATTTGATCGCAAAGAAACTTGGCTTCCTAATTTTTACACGAAAAATACCAAGAAATCAGGCTTTTCACAATAGAAACTCTTCGGCCAAGAAAACCAATGTATGGAGCTTCAAAAAGCATAAATATGTAGTAAAAGTTAAAACCGAAAATACATTGATAACTAAAACAAGTAAAGACCACCATGTCAGCAACATTAGAGTAAATCTTCTTCCCTGTATAAGAAAAGCAAGATAACTTACCCAAAAAACAGAAAAGAAAAGAAAAGAAAAGAAAAGCAAGATAATGGAGGGCAGGACAGAGACACGTTTCTTCACAAATAAAACTCTGGTGAATTACGTTAAGGCATGAAATAACTAATCAACTTACGAGTAATGGAATATTAAAATAGTGCCAAGTGAATTTTGAAGTGAACATAATGATTCCTGGTAGTGTTCTGCTGTGAAAGCAAGAAAGGAAAAGAGAGAGCACACCCATGAGATGAGATTTGAGAGTAGTTGGGGAACTCTAAACCCGTGTGGCAGAACTTCCACGTCCAATGAAATAAGTTCAAAAAGTGCGCCAACAAATTATAATGTGCATGTGTCCTCTTTCTGCTCAAAGTTCTTTCATGTATTGTTTTTACAAATGAAGAGAACCACTAATTCAATCTAAAATGTGTGGAAAGTAGTACCTCAATTGTGACATCATGATCCAACTCCACAGTTGGTGCAGGGGTATAATCCATAGCAGGGATTTGCCGCGGTGGAACAAGATCACGGTCCCAACAAACAAAATATATGTCGCCATCCAAATCACTTCCCGAGCATTCATTCGGATGAGGTCTGAAACCAGAGACCTAAAGTTAGAAACTAACGAATCTGTTTATACACTACACCCATTACGTGTAACCAAGTTACGTATACAGTACTTACTGATTACAGTAAACAATTGAAGATATACGTACTGTATCAATGTATCATCCAATAGATAAGTAAAATCGTAAGGAGGCAAATGGTAGAGCAGGTGAAAGAATGCGAAGGCATCCGTGACATGCTATAGTGCAAGCCACATGCTTGGCTAGAGAAAATTCTTTGGCTATATGCATAACACCTTGGGATCCCAGATCCCTGACTAAATAAAGTTCAAAGGTGCATCCCTTTCTAGCAACACATTTTAAAGGCATGAGCTTAATCGAACTAGAAACCATCACTATTAATTGGAACGGGGCACTATAAATAGGCATATAGACGTGTTATAGCACCAGACATTGCAAAGCTCGAGAAAGTTGGAAGGCTAAATTTGTAACATCGCATGCCTTCTTAGGTAACAATCTGCTATAAAGCCACAAACCTTGGCAAAGAGGGGATAATGGTTACCGTCTGGGAAGTTGTATAGCATCACATGACAATGAACTCATGTACATACAAATGCTAATCTTTGTGTCTATATGTACCCTAAGTCTGGATGTATTAAGTTGGTTTCATAGGAGATCTAATTGTAAGAACGATAACATGAAAAGAAACAGAAGATGAGGAAAACTATAACAGATAATTTGGACAGGAAAAAATTCTCTATTTTCTTTATCGGATTTATACATAGAAAGAGCAAAGTTCCATAACTTGGAATCAATCAAAACTAATGAGGGGAAAAGAACCTGCGTAACAAAATTTGTTGGAAACAATTCCAGTTTGGAAAATTCACAATTCAAATATTGGCCAGAGCACTAAGTTGTATGAGTGATATTTCACCCCACCGACAATGTAAAGCAAGACACTAGTACTCTAGAACCTGAGTCAATAAAAAGTTTCCAAAAAAGGAGATTATGATATAACTTACCTCATTCCTTTCTGAGGGAAAACAACACAATCCACCATGTGGTGCAACGCTGGAACATCAACTGCCTTTAAGACACGAACGTCACCAGGGTGCAAGCATGGGTTTTTGGCAACAAATACCTCACCCTTAACAATACGATTGCCTTGGTCCGAGTCGCTTTTACTAATCATGAGAACGGAGTTATCACGAAATGACCTATTTCCAGCCTCAGAAATTTGAACAAATACCTCCCCATATTCTAATGTTCTGGTTTCATCGAGACATCCCATCATTGACCTTCCTCTTGGAACAAATATCCTTGTTTTAGTCCGTATTTCGAACAACTTCGCTGCCCTAAACGTGTGCAGCATCATTGAGAGGAATGGTTCAGCATCAGGCTTGTAGCCACACATAAGCATTTCCTTGAGAATGTTTGTGTTCTCTCCTGGAGACATCAATTCCAATGCATCCTGAGCCCTTAAAGGATCCGTTAATATGGTATTCAGTTGTTCTACCGCTTCCCTTTGCTTCTTTTCAAAGATAAAATCATTAACCCCAAGGGTAGACAAAAGGGTGATCAATTGGCGATTCAAGAAACAAGGCTGATATTTGCTCCAGGCCAAAACATCCAATTTCGTGTTGTCGCATTCGTACTTGCACATACTCGGTCGTAAGGACATCTTTGTCCATGATGTGGGATCCACAGCCACAACTCCTTTGTAACCACCGTATCGGATTTGGAAGGCAGACGGAGTTGAACTTTTAAGCCCACATTTCTTGGCCACTCTATGAGCAAAGTCGTCAGACATTTTCCCGATTCCATCAGAGAAAACGTATTTGGTTCCACGTTGCAAAATCTCTACATCAGGAATAACTTCAATACCATCCCTAGCAACACTCAAAGTTTCAGTGGAGGAACTAAATGATTGACCAAGTCTTGCGGCATATTTTGCCACGTTTCTAATCCGACGAAAGTTGCCCATATCATTTCTTATGTCGGCAGCAGTACGGCCATTTCTTGATGCAAACATCCAGGCAGAATTATCACGCAACTGACTTGACGAAAAGGCTAGAAAATCAAATTTCTTATTTCCAATAACAATGCCGTCCCTGAGAACGGATAATATCCGGCTATAAATTTGAGTTCTTCTTTCCTCACTTGAAAAGGGTGTCCGCGGGGATAAATCGGTTGAAAACATCTTTCCCAATTCCTCATCCACGAAAGAAACCCGAAGGAAATTCTCAATATCTTGACGATATTCCCGTAATACCCGATTAGACATGTTAACCTCTGGACCACAGAAATACACTTTGCAAGGAGTTATTTGAACCCTGTGTACGTACACCAAACCATCATCTAATTTAATGGTAGGTGTTCTGGGAAGTTTTCTTAAGCGGCGGTATTTTATGTATTCCTCATCGAGCCACTTCCCAGGTTCATAGCAGCATTCCTTTAGATGATATAGTTTCTCTAGGGCATGTTCAATACATCCGATATGAATGAACTGGGGATCAACCAACCTAAAGAAGGTGATATCAAGTGTGGGTCCTGCGATATACCCTTCTTGAACCAATATGCAGATCTTAAATAGTATTTTGTATGGCAATTCAATTCCATCAGGTGGACCAACTATGGGTACTAGATCCAAAATGCAAGAGAAGGGGAAACCAGTCTCCAAAATGAATGGTGCTTGATTTTCTTTGTAAGACGGAAAATATTCAACCAAGTCCAAAAGTGGAACACCATATGGAAGCTCCAAACACAAAGCAGAAGATTGGCCAATGCGGTTCAATGAAGTGAAATCAGTGGCCCTGACCCATTGATCCTCAGGGGTTTCCTTAAAATAGCTGTAAACAGATTGTTCACATTTCTTGTAGATTCGAGGAGCACCAAGCAACTGCATAAAACCAGGGCAACAAATAAGCCTGCCTTGCAATTTATGAGAAGTTGAAGTGATTGTGAACTTATATAGATCAGATAATCAGAACAACTCTAAGAAGGATACGGAATATCCTGATGCCAATGGCACCCATCAAATAGGCACAAATTTTCAAGGCAAAGAAGCCAACTGTATTGCATTTTATTTTGTGCGCATAGTTGAATTTTAAAAACTAGGTTAGAAACAGGTTAACTTAATCAAGGAGCAGACAGACCCCCAAACTCTGAAAATATGCATATGACTATTTCATCATAATGTGGCAGGGAGTACAGGGATTGACTCCCCAAATCTACAAGCTATGTCTAACTAATTCCGAAACTAGTTACAAGACAAAGGGATTGTTCATTAACCAATGATGCTACCAACAAGTACTTAAATTAATTACAAAAGGCTCCAAGAATTTGTATGTGTTGTATTAGATGGACAGTGGACTCCTCCATTTTCCCCAATGCAACATGTCAACCAGTTATGAGGACAAGGGTACAATGGAATATGTCCGATGCCTGAACTCAAGTCACGCTTGGATCGTCTAGTTGTGAATGATGCTTGGTTCATGGTTAAAGAGTAAATTTGTAATAACCTGTCCCAATGAGATAAAATAATCCTTTTATTCCCTTGAATTGCCTTTAGTTTCAGGTGCATTCCCAGATAGTTAAACATCTCATTTCATAATTCATAAAATGTACAATAAGATAATACTCTGTTCCACGTCCTCACGTCCATCTTTTGGATACAAGTCCTTGCTATGATGCACCATGCACGAACATCTAAAATCAAAAGTGCCTATACTCTCCAGGAATATGTTCATCACTCAAACAAAAAGTGCCCTATTTGTTTTGAGATTTTGAATTCCGGCGCTCTGGGGACACCTAAATCACACTCTAGACACACAAGGAGTTTTGGACCCTAGCTGGACATGTTGGGGGGAACAACCCAAATGGTAAGAAAAAGTCAAAGTTCAGGTAAGTCTTTCTTGAATGGTAGATGGTGATTGATTGGATTTAAAGACCCGTGCGAATGGTGAAATGCATTTTGTTGGCACTCTTCTGAAGGATGTAATCGTTAATCTAAATAAAGGCATAAATTGTAATTTATTCATATTCATAACGAGAGCTTTATGTTTTGATTTTTCTTTATATGACAAAGTACATGCATATGTATTTTAAAGGTGTCCCCGCTGTGTCATGTCCTCCAATTTCAGAAAATCTGTGGGGCAGAGTGGAGTGTTGTGTTTAGGGTCCGTGTCAGCAAGAACAAAGTACCCATTTACCCTAACCAAATTTAAGGATTTTGGAAGGTCTAAGCTTTGGAGAACCATAGGCAAACGAGACTCATACCTGGGGCAATGTGACATACTAGGAAGATCCTGACATGCCAAAAGAAGTTCTAAACAAAACTAAATATACCCTCTCGCAAATGGCAACGCCAGAGGTCAATGCCACTACCAAGGTGATGTACTGATGTCAGACTCTGGGGCACACAGCCACCTCAAGCGGCTCCCAAGGAAATGCAATGCATCTCTTACGACATCTTGAGTATCAAGCCAGATGCACCTTTAAGGAGATTCATGCTAAAACAGGATGGGCACCTGTGATAAATAGAAGCTAGAGTCCTGTAGACAAGCCCGAGCATTATAGCTACCACCGCATGACTCATTGCAAACCTGCAGTCGATCCTATAATGGCTTGACAAGTAAAATGAGATTACTGAGACAAAGATGAACCCTCTTTAAACAACGTGGGATGACAACTTGATCTAGCAGGCATGGAGGAAAGTTGTACAATTGTTTGGACAATTATTTCCAAATCAAATCCTAGTCTCCAATGACCTGCTAGTGTTGCAAAAATAAGGCACATAGGTCAAAGGCTACTATGTCCAAAATCCTTGCAGGTGAGAATTTCCACCCGCACTGTCATCGATTTAGGGTGTAGCCAACCTTCCTAATGCGGGTCTATGATAAATGAAACGCTCAAACAAAGCCTATGGTCCTCACCCTAAAGGGCACGTCTAGTATGCCACAAGTTTGGAATTGCACTAATATTCTCTTCTTCCTTTCAAGATGCTCTAAATATCCTTAAGCAACACCAACATTTTATCATATTTGGTTAAGCATGCTTACCCAGAGTCCAGGACGTTGGACTACCTGTGACCAGTCAATCCAAAAAGTGCCCACAAAAAGTTCACTCAGCCAAGCCTATTGCCAAATATGACATATTGAAACCTTTTACATCAACAATTTATAAGTATCAAAAGAATTTTTGGGAGACAGGTACGCCTGAGCTTTTCCTATGTGAACGTAAGGCCAATCCATTGGGGAGTATCCACAGAGTCCACACTACATCACGTGGACTAATATACATTGAATGACCCATATCCACTTAAAAGGCTAAGCCTTGAAGTGGTGAGCCACACAATTGTATATTAAGGTCCAACCCTTTTCCTGTTTATCCGATGTGGGACTCAATCTTTCACACATGTTCCTAACAAGACGAAAATCAAAAGGGCAATAATCTTTAGTTTTTCGACTCTTTCCAAATAGTGGAGACATATGAAGTAATGAAGCTCTCTTTTTCGTTTTTAAAGATTTTTGACAAGCTGTCATGCATAGTAATTTGATGGTTACAAATTATTTTGCTTAATCAGAAGCCAAATCACCACACAACCTGGGCACGTTGATTATTTAACTTATGCAATAGATATAACACTGCTAGATAAAAATGCATCTAATTCAGGAGGAGTACAAATGAAAGTACATAACTTAATGAAAAAGGTAAACATTTTACGGGACTAAACCTGAATGAGCAGAAACTTTGCTGTTTGCCCACGTGGACGATGTAGCTCAATCTTCAAGATGTTCTCATAAAATAGCTCAAGCTTGTACTCAAGAGCAAGGTAGGACATGAAGAAATACACTTTTCTTAGTCCAAAACCGAATTTTACAGAGATATCTTCCCTTTCCCAGAGCACTGAAAACTTCTCTCTCGAGATCTGACATCCACAATATATAGTTACACCTTCCATAACATGTTCATATTTCTTTGGATTTGGTACTAAATCGAAGTTCTTTGTGGAAGCCTTCAAATAAGATCTTCCATAATACAACTTTTGATTAGCCAAGGTGATAATCTTATCAGCACTTTTGGTATTGGTGAATTGAACTATGGCATATGCTCTTGACCCCTTCTTTTTGGGCTCCCTAACCTCTAAAGCAACTACGGTTCCTCTGCCTGTGTATCGCTCTATGAATTCCTTAACTATTTCCCCAGACAAGACGTAGGGAAACCCAAACAACGAAATTGTCTTACCCATCCTATCCCAGAGGCTTTAACTGCAGTGTCACCAATGTAAATACTTTGTCAGCAATTGGAAATAAGGAAATAGAAAATCAAAAATGAACATACTGGATAATAAATTACAAGAAAATCATATCTAGGATTACAAGAGTTCAAAAGATGATTGGAAATTCAAGCAAGGAAACAAACAATTAGCTTATTCTGAGACACACCATTTGATGTTTGGGTAATAAAATGCTAAATTGAAAAAATAGTCCCACAATGACAGAAAAAGAATATCAAATGTAGGGAAATGTTCAAAGTTTTTGGTCATATTATTCTTTAGATGCTTCAGTTAGATCAGTCCCCCTCATAGGCTCATTTAAGCTCAAATGCCTCCTGGACCCTAAGTTCCAAGGGCAATGAGTAAAGTAATCACGCTATTTTTTCACTATACAGGAAAATGGAAAGTAATTCGGGGTATATAGCAGAAAGTTATATATATATATATATATATATATATATATTTTTTTTTTTAGCCATTTTATTTGACTTTTACCCAATCCACAAAATCACAAAACCAAGGCATTAATCATCTTTGTTAAAGTATATCCAACTCAAAACCAATTAGCAACCAAGGGCTTAGAGCATCTCCAATGCATCTTCCATTCCTCTATTTCTCCATTTGAGAGGATCATTTTTGGAGGAAATACCATTCCAACCTATCCTCTCCTCCATTTGAGAGGATCAAGTTTGGTACTCCAAATTTGGAGGATGGAGAAAAAATGGAGGATCTCCTCCATTTCACTATTCACCCTCACCAAATCCCATTTTGTTCATCAAATTAGTTTTGATACACGAATCCTTTATAAAATTGGTACCAATCAAAAGATATGTACAATATCTTCAAAATAAGACCCATATTGAGTATTTTTTTAATGAAGTTAGAAAAAAGAAATTTGAGTTTTGGAGGGAAAGTGGGGAAGTTTGAGATTTGGGATGAGTTTTTAAAGAAATAGAAGTAGAAATAGAGTATTGGGTTGGAGTTAGATTTCCTCCAAAATCACTTTTGCAATAAAATATATTATTTTGATACTCTCAAATGAAGAAATTAAGGCAAAAATGGAGTATTGGATTGGAGATGCTCTTATAAACTAGTTTAAGAGGTGATAATAACTAATGTAGGGCAAATTCGAACACTAGCCCTCACATGAGCCCCTGACTTGCACATGAAGATAACTAATTTGGTTATCTGTGTTTAAAATCAAATTTACCTTTTGTTGTGTTCCCTTTGTTTGTCCGTACGTTATAATGGTCAAACAAAATATGACAAGCTCTCCAACACCCTCCATCCCGTGCAAGATTTCAAATAATGGTGGCAGCTCGTGTAACAGTCACAGTGGCGATGAAGCGATTGTGGAGTAAAATAAGTGTTAGTTCTCCGTATTAAGCCCATTTTTAGGGAACTCAATCAAGAAAGCAGAAAATGGAAAAAGGAAAAATGTCTCTGCGAATTTCCAAAGGTTTCAGACCCTTGGTGAAATAATCCATAAATCCGTAGATCAAATATCATTCAAATTCATTCTATAGTAGTAACAAAACTATACTCTATGTTAAACATCAATGTTCACGTTTTGTTGTTTTTCCTTTTATTCGTCCATGCATTATAATGGGTCACTGGATATGGTGGGACCACAACTTATGTCTCTTGCACATGTAACAAGACAGTTCACCCAATTAAGCTTGTTAGAAAGAGTTGTCCAAAACATTAAGCAGATAGAAAAAATGGCTTGAACAATATATGAAAAGCTCTCTTACACCCTCCCTCCAGATCAAGATTCCAAAAAATGGTGGCAGCTCATGTAGTAGTCACAGCGGGGATGAAGCAATAGCGCAGTAAAATAACCGTTACTTATCTTTGTTAGACTCAAAGTTAAAAGAAAGAATGAGCCACTCAATTTCCTTTGATAAAATAATCCCTATTTCTGTAGATTAGATATCATGCAAACCATTTATATAGTAATGTACTTCAATCTATTTATTGATATCTCATCAAATTTGAACACGGACAGATAAAGCAGCTAAACTATAACATAAGTAAGCCTCTCCAAACCGTACAAGCCTGCATTGAGCCCGCGAACAAATTGATTAAGATATGCTAGATCCCACCAAGTATACATATGAAACCTAACCATACGTGTCCTCTGATTATACGTTCCAACGAAATAGAAGTGATCTATTAATCAATAAATACTCGTTTCATGGCAATTCCATCCATTACCTTACTTTAGACCATATTGGCCCCTTTTGCCACAATTCCCTCTATATAGTGTTGAGTAGCATTGGCCAAACCCATAATGGTTGAAGCAATTACAGGCCTGAAAGTTTTTTCCTCTTTTACACAATATAAAAGAAAACTTTTATAACATGTTTTATTGTTTTCAATTCACAATCACATTTTGCCTTGCTTAATTTTCAAACTAGGTTTTAGTGGATTTTGTTTAGTTTCTAGACGCTATCAAGTATCAACATTTATACAAACTTTACGTAGTTTCAAGTTGCTACTACATTTTATGTTTTGTTTAACAATTTTATCTTATCTTTTTCAATTTTGTATTTTGAGTGCACATATCAGTGTTTTCATAGGCGCATGAGGCACATCCGAATACCTACAGGTGAGGTGTAGTTCTCAAAGTGCATTTGAGGCGCCCCTCACTTTCTTCCAGATCTGTTTAAGATCTCATCTCATCCATTGATTCATAAGGTATTATAAGGTGAGAAATACTACTTAAAATCCTTCATTTGAAAGGGCTTCGATCAACAATCCTAGCTGCAAGCCTGCAACAAACGAGCACACCTTGTGAAAGGATCTCGTGAACCGTAGATGCTGCTGCTGCTTCTCTGTTTTACGTATACGTATATAAATCAAATGATGATTGAGAAAATGAAGTAATTGGTACGGATGACGACCAATAGTAATAGGTGTACTGTGTACATAAATCAAGAGCTGTCAGCAGGTGCTAGGAGCCAGAGCTCAGCATGGCATTTTATTATGTCTCCAAAGTTGAATTTAATACGTTAGATTTCATGGATGTTATGTTTTGGTTAGTTTAACATTTTAAATGTTATGTTTTATGGTATTTTGAATAAGAATTTCTTGTGTTGGAAATTTTTCCTATATTGGAATTCTATCATTTTTTGTAACTTGTGCCTTTCTTTGATGAGATGCGTGCAGGCGTTATGCCTAGGCTTTAGGGGACCATGGCACCTCAGTGCGCTTAGAGCCTTTTAAAGCACTGGTACATATAGATACTTCAGCCATTATTATGAGTGAGTAAAAATCATTGAAGCATGTTTGATGTTGATAGCCATTGGGTCAAAAAACAACTCTCGTACAATGTGCCCAAAGTACAAATATAAAAGGAAACACATAATACCCAAGCTTATTCAAAAGATTGATCCTCAAACCAAACAGATACAAGTTAAGAATCAAAGGATCCAGTGAAAAAAATAAAAAAAAATTCGAGTGGGAAATATTGCAACACTAAACCAAGCTCATCTAACCATCATAGCAACTTAAACATAATTTGAAGTTTGGACATAATACGTAGATCTATATATATATATATATATATTCTCATGTTAGATATATATATTTCTTGGATATCACAAAACACGATACCCTCGATAGAACTCAATGGAGACAATGGATTCTAGTAGCCGACCAACATTAATTGGGACTTAAGGCTCAATTTGTTTTAGTTATTATCGTAGCCACCGGCAACGTAATTTATCCTTTAAATCAATCTTTATGACAGGTCAAAACAAATGAACCTAATAACATTAACACAAAATATTAAATGGAAATGTAGGACGAGGTTCAATGTCATTCCTAAGAGACAAGGGGAAAAAAAGTAAAACCATCTGGTTAAATGCTCTGCAAATACTAGTGAACTAAATAGTTAAAAGGCTTCCTAAGGTGTTCTTATATTAATGTCTGCGAACTGCATGGGCAATACCTGAAATAGAGTCAGTCATGGCTAATGTGCTATAGTCAGCCATGTTAAGAGTTTTCTAGTGGACATTTCACACAACCACCGTTTTGATACATGAGGTTTATAAATCTCTTTGCTTGCACATATTCTTTTGTTACGTAGAAAGTAAACAAACAATTCTCATTTTTCAGAATGTGACCAAAACCTCATCACTAAAACTTAAACACTGTCAAGGTTGGTCAAAACTCATGAAAAAAAACTGCCATTGGTGCTTTCAAGTATGTGTGATAAATTTCGCAAAAGAGAGAACCAATTTGGCAAAGGCTTGCTCAAATAACAACAGAAAGGGACTAAACCTTGAACAAAATCGTTTTGAACTATAAAATCAATTGTTCACCCAATATTGGAACCGTGTATGGATCAACTTTTCAAAAAATATGTAAAACCAACTTGGAAAAAGAAAGTAGAAAATAAACTGAAACGAACAAATATAAACACATCCAAAGGTCATCAATTTTCTGCAGGCACAGTTAGTAGGAAAATGTTTTCGACACAGCTGTGTCCATAGCGGCCGATGGGTTTGCAATCACGTGCATACTTCTCCAGTTAATTATGCAGGGATATTAATTTTAAGTTTGCGATGAATACATTAGAGCATCTCCACCCTTACTCAAATTTTCACTCAGATTTGAGTAAAAGCTTCATTTGGTATTGTGTGCTCCAACGGGCAAACTCAAACCCAAGCACAAATATGAGCAAAAACTTCATTAATGGCAGAGTCGTAAATACAAGAGCTTGAAATTTGCCTTCAAAAATTTGAGTAAAACTCAAATTTGATATAGGTTTGTGGAGGAGCCTTTTAAGGATTTTTACTCAAATTTTGAGTTTTAGTAGTAAGAAGTGGAGATGCTCTTAGTACACAATAACAAGTACAACCTATGTAGCAAGGACACAGATACGGATACGGACACGAACACGGATACGGACACAGAAAAGAATGGGGACACGGATATGGCGGAGGACACGCCACGTGTATAAATAAATAAATAAATATATATAAATAAGTATATACATATATATTTCTTTTCTTCCACTGTTGATGAAGACATGTCCTACATGAATGTATAAGATTACCATGGTCCAAATAAAGCCATAATTACAGTTTTAACCCAAATATTTTTGGATAATTTCATATTAACCCCTCAAAATTAAAAATTTATATTACATTTTGACCCCCAATCGTGTCCCCTACGTGTCCCCAACAGTGTCCCCGGCGTGTCCCCCACGTGTCCCCCATCAAAAAATAATAAAAATTATTGGACACGCCACGTGACGTGTCCAATACATATTTGGGCGTGTCCCCGTGTCCAATACGTGGACACGACGCCCTTTTAGAGTGTCGGTGCTACATAGAGTACAACTAATGTCACATTGAAGAGTGGATTTCTAGCATTCTACCAATTGAAATTTTCTACTCCCTCTATCGCAAAGTCATATTTTATTATAAAAAGACATGCAATTTCTAGATAAAAAATAAAGAACCTCCACGTACACTTTTTTGAATTTCTTCAGTCTTCACACCAAATGAAAGAGCTAATGAGATCTTAAATTTGGTTAAAAAAAATATTATAGAATTATGCACGAAATTATGTTTTTTTTTATCCGAAAATTACAAGTATTTATATGAACTTTTGGTACTGATGATACTTTTTTATGTTTCTTTATCTTAGGTTTACAGGAAACGAAACCAAGAATTAATCAAAATCACTAAATCAGGACAAATGCATTGCATTTGGGGACACCCCACAAATAGTAAAGCTTAAAGAAGCAAATTCAGCACCCAAAGAGGAGTACACATTGCGAGGATCGTGCCTGCCAAATATAGAGACAGAATTGTGGGGGGGGGGGGGGGGTGGGTGTGGGTGCTGTCCCAAGGACAGCAGCGCGCTGTTGCGCCCCAATTCGGGGCCCACTTCGGTCTCGCTATGATGATCAGAAGCTTTCACTTCGTAGAGCTCGTCGAGTAGAATAACTATGCAAAAAATTAGCTTAATTGGATATCATTAAGTGCTTGATCGGAACCTTTTTTTTCTTGAAAAGAATGAATCCGAAACACTAGATCAAATCCACTGTAACCAATGGACCGAGAGTTATATGAGTTCCGATCAGACACTTAATGATATCCAATTAAGCTGATTTTTTGCATAGTTGTTCTACTCGACCAGTTCTACGAAGTGAACGCTTCCGATCATCGGAGCGAGACCGAAGTGGGCCCCAAATTGGGGCGCAACAGCGCGCTGCTGTCCCCTTGGGACAGCAGCCCCCCTGCTTCCTTGTGAGGGAGATAGAAAGATAAACTGATCAAGGATAATGCAAGTAGAGAGAGAGAGAGAGAGAGAGAGAGAGAGAGACTCACAAGAAGATGCAGAGACCTCAACCGCTACTACTTTCTACTCCATCACACAAGCACAACCTGAGAAAATTCACAGGAGAAAAAGACCCGTATATGTAGTCGATTACAGAGAAAGAGAGAGATACATTCTTTTCACCGTAGTGAGAGAAAGTTGACTGGGGATTGACGATCAAACTGAGCTCTCCCTCCCTCCTCCCCCCCACTCTCTCTCTCTCTCTCTCTCTCTCTCTTTATATAGGCAAAACGGTTGGGAAATATAATCCCCTGTTACGCAGGACCTTTCTCATTCTTGTAAACTTATTTTTATTCTTCGTTTCGTGTATTTTGTTGTTTTTCTGAATTTTCATTAGATTCGCGTCATGTTTTTTGGATTAATCATCCGTTTCGACGATTGTAGGAGCTTAAAAAGTATAAAATTATGACGGAAAGCAAAAAAAAATCACTAAAGACGAAAAAGTTATCAAACAACTGTCTTATTTGCTTAAAATGCCATCTTATTTGAATTTATTCAACATCGGCCCATATTTTTATACTTTTTCAATTCATCTACTCAAAGCGAACGATTAACCCCAAAAATTATGACAAAAAACTAAATAAAAATTTAAGAAAAAAAATATCAAAATAAGTTTCAGAGTTAAAAGTTGACAAGAATGCAGACACCCTGTTTGGAAACCGTATATAGAAAAAAGAGAAAAACGAAAAAGAAGATTAGAGGTAACAAAATCAGCAAAAGATACTTTCAACAAGGTAATACACTCGCCATTCCATTTTAGTTAGCTCTCTCACTCTTCAGATTTGAAGAGTAACAAATGACTTTTTTAATTTTCACTTCATAGCTAACAATATTTATGATTCGCGTCTAGTTAAAGTTTATTTGATAAAATGGATCCCAAGTGAAAGAGTAATGAGAATTGAGAAATTCGAAATTTCAAAAGTCTCTTGAATTGCACTTGTAGTTAGCAAGTAGCAACTGACTCTTCAAATTATCACATATGTCACCAAAACTAAATTTGGCATACAAATTTGCTACCTTCTTTGGAGAGTGGTGGCCGGCTCCAAAATTTCGATCCTCGGGCTGAATAAAAAGAATACCTTTCATTTGAAATATATTCTCCTGAGTATATCTTTGTATTCTGATATTAATATAAAGGGAAAAAAACCGAAATGGTCCATGTAGTTAAGTGTTTGTTTCAACTTGGTCCTTGTAGTTGTAATTGGCTCAACTGTACTTTCCATTTTGTTTCAATTTGGTCCAATTGCTAACTGCCGTTAGTCCGTTTAAATAAAGACAAAAATAAGCCAATAAGCCAATTTTTTCGTCTTTATTTAAAAAAATTGGATTTCGATGGTAATTTTTTACTTTTTAGGTTTTTCTCATCATGACGAAACAATAATCTCCGAAAAATTGACCGAAAATTAATAAATGCAAAAAAAAAAAATTGAATAAGGATAAACAAATAAGTCACTTGGCTTATTTAGCCGAGCAAAGCAACCGTTGAGTTTATGTAATATTCTGACTTTTGAACATGGTTCTTTATCATGTTGTGACTTTTGGATCTATATCATGTTGTAACTTTTGGACATGATTCTATATGTATTTTCAGTACTATGCAGAAAAATAACGCATCTTAGTATTTGTCTATAAGGCGAACGGGTAGACAATACTAGTGGTTATGTTGTCTCATGGTTGATCATGAAAATGTTGAATTGGATGGCAACTTTTTGTAGAAAACTATAACCAAATTTCTTCTTAGGTGCCTGCTTATCAATGGAGAATGGAAGAATGAGTTGTGTTTTGGTTCAGATGTATATTGGGTAGGCTTGTGCAAAAAACCTGCCCACCCGCCGACCTGACCCGACTCGAGGAGTCTTTGGCGGGGGTTGAACATATGGTTTGGATGGGTACGGATTCATTTTCTGTTAAAAAACAAATTTCGGTTCGGGATCCGGGTTGGTGCGTTTCTGACCCGCCTCGCCCTGACCAATTCATAAAAATTAATTTGGTTTTTGATCGGACCCGACGTAAAGAATTGGGCTTGCAGATGGTTCTTACCCCTTTTCGGTTTGCGGGCTTAAAACATTTGTTATCCCGACGTGTTGGGTCGGGGGTCAAACCCGGCCCGCCCGACCCATGCACACCGCTAATATTAGGGCAAGAGGGGAATGAGAGAATTACTGTTTTAACCCCCAAAAAGGGGGCCATTTGATTTTGCCATTAAAAGGACTAACGGCAGTTAGTAATTGGACCAAGTTGAAACAAAATAGAAATTACATAGTGTAAATCGAGTCAATTATAACTATATGAACCAAGTCGACACAAACACTTAACTACAGGGACGATTTCAATTTTTTCCCCTAATATAAACAAGTGAATCTATTTGTTTTTCTTGGAGTAACTAATACGCATATGTGCTTACTACTACTTATTTATGAAAGTATTTCAAAAACTTTTATAGGCTAATGTAAATTGTTTGAATTCAGCCTAGATCTAAATCATAAATCAAAAGATATTACTATATTAATAACAGTAAAAATACTCAAAACAATGCTTTACTAATTTCTAAAAAAAGCGGGTGGGACAGATTTTTGTCGTCCACAACAGTTCCGCCCACCCTTTAGAGATGCTCTTTAAAAGAGAAGTATGAAAAAGTTGACCATATATTTTTTAATTAATTTATTGTCTCCTCTCTTTTCTTGAACGACAAAACACATAATGCCGAAAAATATGGAGTATTTTTAAAAAAAAAATAATCTTTCAACTCCCTTTTATACTATTAACTCTTTTTCTTGTTTTTATCCATGTAAAATTACCAAAGTAATCATACTTACTAACTCACTTTGGACATGCAAAGGGCATTTTTGTCATTTAGAAGAATAAAAACTAATAAAATGAGTATAAAAATTATTTTCCTTTAAAATACTTTTCATTTCTTTCTGTAGGTTTCAAAAGTAAATCTGCTGATGTTGTGAAGATTACGTTGCTTTCATAGCATCATCCAATCAAAGACAAAATATGACGCACTTGTACTAGGTTAGACACATGTTGATTTACAATTGCTTGCAATATTTGTTAAGTCATTAGTGGGTGAGTGATTATTTGGCGTCTCTGGAGCACCGCTATGTGGTGTTCCAGAATCCTTCCTCTCACCGAAAAGTTACATACTTTGTGATAAAACTCACACTAATACGTGGAGAAAAATGACATTATAGCATCACAGGGCGGTGATACAGGAACATTTAATTTAATGATTCTACGTAGTCTCTGGAGTGGTATTTAGGGGGAAGCGAGGAGGACTACTGAGCTTGAGTGTGACATAATTTAATGAACAAGTTTATAAACACAATAACACGTTTAATAATTTACACATGTTAACGTGGTACTACTGTATCAGTATGATTGGCAATTGGATAACAACTTCTTTGCAATCACTGTTCATGCAGTGCCACATCAACGAATTGGGTAAATTATATTTTATAAATTAGTAGACATTCTCTTTAATTTTCTAAGATAACATTAGTTGTTATTTAGTTTTAGCACGTGAGTATGACATAGATATTTTACGATAAGATTGACCTCAGTTTATTGAAAAATTACTAGATAGTGGTGGGACGTTGTTACGTGACGTCCTAATTCTCCTTACAACTATACATTCATGTAGAGTTCATAATTAAGAGCAAGAACTTTAGATAATGAGATATTGGCATGGAGGGTGTTGGAGCACATGACGATATCTTAAAGACCACTAGATAATAATTAGGGTCTTGCTAACCTCTGCTCGCAATTGATAATTAATATATATGCTAGTAATGCCAGACAAGTTTGGATTTTAATATCCATCTCACAGATATACTAATACATTATACACAGATATTTCAATAAATTGTTTTTTAATATTGATGTACCTCATACATATTATCCAGAGCCCTTAGGACTTAGGTTGGCATCTTTCAAATAATTAACCCAGTTTAATACTCCCTCTTAGTTGTATTTATCCAAGGCAATTTGTCAAAAGCAACATGTAGATTCATAGAGGGAGGGGGTGGTTATTATCCGACTCAAATTGTTGATAAGCAATAATGATGCCTTTTACATTATTGATTTGCTTTTAAAATTTTGTAAAAATAAATAATAAATTCAGGAGTGTCCCTGGCCCTGGACCCTGGAACAAGTAAGTTTTACATTGTTGGTTTACGGAGTGGGCCCGGAACGAGTAGTTAGTTTCTTTTCTTCTGTTTTCTCCATCCCTTCTCTCTTGTATTTTTTATTTAATTTATAAAATCTGACAAATCTATATCTATAGTATAAAATAGAGCAATTTTCTTTAAAAATGTCTAGACATACAAACAAAGTAGCATTTATAGCTGTTCGATGGTATTTTCTGATAAGGTTATAGCCGTCGGATGAATGAATATTTTCTATTATATACACCTACACTAATGTAAAAAACGAAGTTGCACGTTTCTCTGATAGAGAAATATACACGTCTTCCTTTTTCAATTGATTTTTTTAAAGTTGATTTCCTTACCTTCAATTCAATATTTGCTTTTAAGTTGATTCCTTTAAAGTTGATTTTCCTACAGAAAAAAAAGGAAACAATTATTTTTGGATTCATACGCGAAGAGGAAACGACCTTTTTAATGAGAATACACACAATTCTTCTATGTGTTTCTTTGGAAAAAAAAAACTAAACTATTTTGAGTTTTTTTTGAACAATATTGATGAGTAAAGGAGGATGCTATGTTGAGTTTTTTTTTTGCCTTTGCATTAAAGAGGTTAGAGGGATATTTAAGAATAAATTTTTTGACCATTGATTCGGAGCCTTGCGTTCAGGTACAGGCATGCGCTAGTCTTATATAATTCATAATCTTCATACTCTCGGAATAAGATATTTTGGGTACCAAACATTATTGTTCTTTGCCTCCTTTGAAACTAGTTCCTACAATTTAATGAAATGGAACTCATGGGGTACTGTATACGTACACTATATTTTTACCATCTGTCGGAAAGGTTGTCATCATGGAAATGTTACCTATATTGCTAGTATTCTTAGTATTAGATTTTTATTATATGTGTAGGACACTTGGCTTAGCTAGTCTTATTCATTTGGAAGTTGAAAAGACGCATGGCATCATCCTACACATTTAAAACTTAAGAGAAGTTATTTGGACAAGTGAAAACAAATTGTTACCCAAAAAGACAACCTAAAGGGGGGAGTGAATAGGGTTGTAAAAGAAATTATTAATTTAAAAATTATTCTATAACAATATATTCAAGATAATATGAGCAAGTAAAAGAGAGAGTTAGAGAGATAGAACCCGATTATAGTTGTTTGGCCCGGATTTGTCCACGGTCCGGCCTAGTCCACTACTCCTCAAGCAACTACTTGAATGTTATACTAATCTTCAAAAAGATTACAAGTAGTAAGTTTTGCAGGGGCTTACAACAACCTTATCTCCTAGATTTCCCGAGGAGCTAGTGCAACCACAAGAGTTTTCTCTGAAAACCTCTCGAAAACAATAACACCCAAATTCAAACCCGAATTTAGTCTTCTAAGCTTTCAAGTGTTTAATTCAAACACTTGCCTAGGAATTACAAGTATGTGGAGAAAGTATGAAAATTATTGTTCACGACTTGTAAAAATTTTCTCTCAATAAAGATATGAAAGTGGAAGAACAAGGAGAATTTTGGACTTGATCTTCAGAGAATTTGCTCTTGGAATGATATGGAATGTCGTAGCTTGGATTGGTGCTCATCAATGTATTCTTCAATCCTTATGTAGTGATCCATTCACCTACTAGCCGTTAATAAGATATTGGTGCCGTTGGATAGCTAATTTAGGAAAAATATAGCCATTGAGATTTTACTGATCTGTAGAAATCTGCAAAAATATACTATCGGTCGTCCGTCGTCGATCGGAAGGCTGTCCATTCTTTCAACCAGTCTGCCATCCAGTGAAATCCGGTTGACAACCCCTTCTGTTCAGACAGCCTGTCTGTCAGCCAGTTCGTCAACCTATAGCTCAAAAATTCATCTGAATAATTCCGTTAAAGTATGTATTGAGATTCCTAAGTCTTTGTAGCTATTAAACATAGAATTCAAGAGACTTAAAGCAATTTTACAAGTTTGAGAAAATTAGTCCAAAAATGACTTGGCGATAAATATAAAAATATCATCAAAATAATTAATCTGATTTTCCGACAATCATCAAAATAAATATATAATTGTAATACATATAATTTTTCAGCAAATTAATATGCATACATTTTTTCAACAATCTCCCCCTTTTTGATGATGGCGCAAGAATGATAGTTTTTATGAAGAGCAAAAATTATGCCAATAAATCTCCCCCTTAGTACATGCTCTCCCTTAATAAAAATTTTAAGGAATATGATGAGTATATAAAAGAACGTTGATCACAAAGTGATACCAAAGTTAGCAGGTCAATAAATAGATATGAGCGAGGCATATTTAGACATGTCATAAAATGAATACAAACTTAATGTAACAGACTTAATGATCAGAGTTAGCAATACGAAAGCATAGGTAAGTCTTAAACATAAGTTAGAAAAATGCGACTTAAACATAGGTTCAACCGATGTAACTCATAAAACTGAGAACAAAGTTTTAAAAAGTATGACTAATGAACCAAGTAGGAGTTAAAACATAAAATCAAGACTTTTCTCCTCCTTTGAGACATCATCAACAAAGGCGTGAGGTGGGAAGGTAAGATGTCACTGAGGTAGCAAAGGTGGGTGATAAGGTGGGTAAGACATGAAACCAGGGTACTGCTGATGGTAGTGGCTGAAGTAGTGCTGCTGTGCTTGATCAATGTGATCCATTCGATGCTCCACTCTATCAAACCGACTATTCTGAGCAATGGCAAAATTTTGGAATTCTGCCAGCATTTGGTTTTGTGAGGCTTGCAAAGCATCAAACATAGCAAACTTTTGCGTAGTAAAATCGCCTCCAACCTGTGGCTGTGCCAAGTGCTCACCTTGCTAACCTGTAATGTCTTCTTGTCCTTGTGCATTATTGACTTGAGGATTACCTTCCTCGTCATCACCGATATGCCCTCTAGTGAACGTATAATCTTTAATAGGCTCGGGGTCATTTTTCAAAATTTGCTCTCCCTGAATCCTTACTTTGGCACTCAAAAACAGTTTGGTGAGCAATGCACCATATGGTAAGGCCTTATGATTGTTCTGAAGAATAGAGCCCATCTCTTTAAGTATGAAATAACTCAGGTTCAAATAGTTGTGCGTCTCTAGACTGTGCAAAATTAGACAATGAAGAGGGGACACGACACCATAGTGTCCTTTCTGAGGGGCCACATTGTGTGCAATAAACAGATGTAGGGGATGCAAATGCTGTTTCAATTCATTTTTAGACACACCTCCACTAAGAACACGATCATCAGTAATGGTTTAGTAGAAAGCAGACACATCATTTATTGTATTTACCAATTCTTCATCATTAGCCACATACTGATTCCTCTCAACTATTGGGCATTTCAGAAAACTACTTATGGTGCTCACATCTAGCACAAAATCAACTCCTTTAACTCATAAGACTAGAGTATATTCATCGGCATTCCGATCAATATCCAAGTTGCAATAAAAATACCGAACAAGTTTTGGATAGACGATATTCGACACTGTCATTATCTCAGTCCAGCCCGCAGCCTTAATAACATCATTAATATAGCAGTGATGACGGGGTGAGATTGATACCTGTCGACCCGAAATTATAGGACGAGATTTGAAACCAGCCCAGTTTCCTTCATTAACCCGGTTGGTGAAGAGTTGCGTGTTAAAGTTGGGTAGCGGTTCGCTCTGTCCTGCCCCAAAACGCAACCGTTTGCTTCTTCCTACCATTTTTCAGAAACCCAGGGTTTGGAAGGGTTTGAAGATGGTTTGGATGGTTTAGGAGTGGGAAATTGTGAAGTTGATGGCAGAGATGAGTGAAGATGAAGATTTTAGGAATGATTGGTTGATTGTTTTGAGGATTTGATGGAGTTTGAGGGCTTTTGAAAATTTTGAGAGGGTTTTCGCCACTTCTGTTTTCTGTCGAGGAGGAGGGGTTTTAGAACAAAACAGAATAGATCTAAATTTTAAAATGACCAAAAAACACATTGGTCGACCATGCCGTCATCCGATGGGAAATCCGCTTGGTCATCCGGCTAACAAATGCAGTTTAAGTCCATAAAACGTTTAAGAGGTGAAACATTAACGACCAGAAAACAGTTTTTATGCATACTAAACACAAACAAAATGAAACATATGATAAAACATTTGGAGTGTGATTTTTTCATTAAGTTCATTTGTACTCTCTATCAAATACGATATCTACGAGTTCAATCAACTTAAAACTTGAATCCCCAAAAAGAATTTTTAAACTTTAAAAACTTTTTTGATACCAAAAACGAACCTCTTTCATAAATGATTAGACATACCAAGTTCTCGACGAATAAAACAAAATTGTTCCTCACCAAGGGGTTTTTTGAAAATGTCCGCCAATTACTTGTCGGTACTAATAAAGTTAAGTTTAATATCCCATTTTTGAACATGATCTCTTATAAAATGATGTTTAATCTCAATATGTTTTGTTCAAGAATGTTGAATGGGATTCTTGGTTAAGTTTATTGCATTAGTATTGTCACATTTAATAAGAATATGATCATAATGCAAATTGAAATCCTCCATTTGTTGTTTGATCCATAATATTTGGGCACAACAACTTCCGGCTACTACATATTTCTCCTCGGCGGTAGATAGAGCTACGGAATTTTGTTTCTTGCTATGCCAAGACACTAAAGAGTGTCCTAGAAATTGACAAGTCCCACTTGTAATTTTACGATCAACTTTAAAACCTCCAAAATCAGCATCCGAATAACCAACTAAATCAAATGCAACTCCTCGTGGATAAAACAATCCTAAATCATGTGTGCCAACAAGATATTTGAAAATTCGTTTAATGGCAACTAAATATGATTCCTTAGGACAAGATTGAATACATGCACACATACAAACACTAAACATTATATCTGGCTTACTTGCCTCTAGATAGAGTAATGAGCCGATCATACCTCGATACATCTTTTCATTGACGGGCTTACCATTCTCATCTTTGTCAAGCCTCGCTGATGTGCTCATTGGCTTTGATCCATCCATGCCAAATTCTTGATGAGTTCCTTCGTATATTTGGCTTGGTTGACTAGGATCTCGTCGGCAGTTTGCTTGATTTGAAGTCCGAGGAAGAAGTTTAACTCCCCCACCATACTCATTTCAAATTCACTGTGCATACACTTAGCAAACTCTTTGCACATGTTTTCATTAGTACATCAAAAATGATATCGTCAACATATATTTGTACAATAAGCAAGTCCTTACTCTTGTTTTCAATAAAAAGAGTAGTATCAATCTTTCCTCTTGAAAAACTATTTTCTAACAAGAAAGAACTCAATCTATCATACCATGCTCGGGGTGCTTGTTTCAATCCATATAATGCTTTTGAAAGTTTATAAACATGATCAGGAAAAGCATGATTTTTAAAATCGGGAGGTTGTTTAACATAAACTTCCTCATTTATGAAACCATTTAGAAAGCACTTTTCACATCCATTTGATAAAGCTTGAAATTCATAAAAGATGCAAAAGCAAATATGATGCAAATGACTTCTAATCTAGCTACGGGTGCAAATGTTTCTTCATAATCAATACCTTCTTCTTGATTATAACCTTGAGCAACAAGTCTAGCTTTGTTTCTAACTATATTACCAGATTCATCTAGCATGTTACGAAAAACCCATTTAGTACTGATAATAGAATGATCAATAGGTCTAGGCACTAAAGTTCAAACTTCATTTCTGTCAAATTGATTCAATTCTTCTTGCATAGCCATAATCCAATTCTCATCATGTTCAGCTTCTACAAAAAATTTTGGTTCTATTTGTGAAACAAATGCAAGATTACTACAAATATTTCTAAAAGATGAGCGAGTACATATACCTTTTGAAGGATCGTCTAGTATCAATTCCTTTGGATGGTTTTGAACATATCTCCGCTCTTTTGGAAGATCTCAATTGTTTCCATTGACATCTTGTGGTTGATTTATGACTTCTGCTTTGGTTTGAGAGCCCTCTTATTGAGTAGCCTCAACTTCGTTCTTATTGATCGTCAAGTCATCAATCTTTTTTGTAGCTATAGCGTCATCGTCGTTATCATTGATAATCGTTGTTGGACTACAAGGGTTAGATTCATCAAAAGAGACATGGATGGACTCTTCCATAAGGTTAGTGGTTGCGCCTATTCGGTAGTCGTTGAAGTTTACCAAACAGCCGTCAAATTCAATTATTTATTAACCGGACTACAACTAAAGATTTGCATAGTATAGCGAGAAAGTCCGAGTCGATCCACATGGAGCTTGAATATAGCTTGTTCGGATTGTAGATGTAAGAGTTTGTGGCGTTAAGGCGGCCAACTTTTGGTTTTCCTTTGAAAGGTGGAAAATGCTCTTATGAAAAAGACTAGAAAATGAGTTTGGACTAAGAATTAAAGGCCACAAGGCAATGGAGTTACCAACACCCGTAACTCAAGCCATCTAACAATTCTCAACGAAAACATGGTTGAATCACACGGCATAGGTTATCAACCGGAAGGTTTAGCGGTGAAATGGTTAGACTTGATATAGAGTTTGAATAACAAGCTAAACACAAGGCGTGACATCGCTCACGGAACCATCTGAGCGAGCCCATGGTCACCGGAGATTAACAATACCAAGACTTGCATTCAAACTTGATATCAAGGTCAAGAACTAGAAGCACAGTTTGGAAAGCGAGTAAGTTCTTTGGTTCTTTTGGCAAACACGAGGCAAGACATAGCTCACGGAACCATATAAGCGAGCATATGATCACTGGAGGTTAACATCGACAAGTTTTGTTACATAAATGGCGAACCACACACATTTACAAACCAAACCTCAAGTCTTGAGTTGAGAAAGGCAAGATAAACATAAGTCACGAGGTGTTATTCTCCCCATGGCCGAGCCAAAAAGACTACTCACACATAATGAAAAGACTAGAAATCATGCTTGGAAAGATAAACACGTTTAACCGATAAAAACGGAAATAAACTTGATATTAGTTAGAATCTAATCCATAGCTACAACAATAATAAACGAGAAAACAATAAACGACTAATACCTGAAGTAATTTTTGAAGGAAATTAACTAGAAAGCTTGAAGATGACAATGGAGTTCCAAAAACGTAAAAGACTTAAAGTATAAATACATACATAATGACTAAGGGGGGGGGGGGGGGGGGAGGGGTATTTATACAACTCAGCCTCTCTCCACAAAATATCCTGGAACTTTCCAAAAGTGGCAAGTATTCCATAAATGAAAAGTCCAAAAAGTAGCAAAAATCTGCAGAAAAGGTCACCGTATCGATACGGCAAAAATGTTTGTATCGATACAGAATTCCTACGGATTTCCTTCAAAACTCTCTGTTTCCTTATGATATCGATACAGCAATTTTTCTTGTATCGATACGGCGCGGTTATGACAGATTTTGGTTGAACTTCACGGGCTTGCTCCGGACACTCCCGAACTCGGATTTGGGTGTTCTTTGGACCGTTGGAAAGCTTTTCGAGTCTACTTTCTAACCTAAGGTTTGGATCAAAAGTAATTTGTACATCAAAAGATATGACAATTCTACCCTCAGCTGGTCGGAAAATGAAGAGTTTTGGTAAAATCCTCATATGGCCTTCAATTCCCTTGACCCTTGGGCGACCCGAGCAACCTCCAAACCATCTCTTCATGACTCTTTGGGCACCACAATGGGGTGGAACGTGGCCTTGAACACTTGGTTGCACCCGGAACATTCATTGGCATTCAAACGCGCCTTATTTATACGAATTACCTGAAACACACAAAAACCTACCTTACGTGCAATATCGCTATAGAAGTTAAATAAACGTAAGATAAAACAACTTAAAGCGGGACTAGTCACACCAAAATCTGCAATAATGGGTGCTCATCAGTTAGTACGTTTATTAGACACCCAGTAAGCTTTGCTAGAAGTCCAATAACCAATGAAAATATCTTCAGCCGATTTTGAATCAAATTTTTTTAAATCATCTTTTCCATTGTTTGGCACAAAGCATTTGCATCCAAAAGTATGGAAATAACTAATGTTGGGTTTTCTACCATTCCATAGCTCATAAGGCGTTTTCTTAAGGATTGGCCTAATCAAAACTCTATTTAAAACATAGCACGAAGTATTTACGACTTCCGCCGAAAAATATTTTGGTAAAGAGTTTTCACAAAGTATGGTTCTAGCCATTTCTTCCAAAGTACGATTTTTCGTTTCAACTACTCCATTTTGTTGAGGAGTGCGAAGAGCCGAAAAATCGTGGCCTATACCATGTTTATCACAAAACTTTTCATATAAAGAATTTTCGAGTTCTCTTCCATGATTCTTGCGGATATTTGAAAGGACAAAACCTTTCTCATTTTGAACTCTTCTATAAAGTTCTGTAAAATTAGGAAAAACCTCATTCTTATGAGTGTAGGGAGGTGTTCCCGAACAGGCACACTTAGCAACCGAGCACGTGATGTATCAGGGGCACGTGATAAGCGAGACAAGGCTTATTGCCGGGCAGTTCGATGAACAGCGACATGGGCCAGTGACACGTGAAGTCATTAGTCCAGACAGTCTGTTCGGCTGATAAGGACAAAAGACATGTGAAGTCATCTGTCCAGATATAACGACATGGACCAGTTGCATGTGAAGTCATTGGTCCAGGAGGACTGTTCAGCAAAGAGGTAGCCGAACAGTGGAAGAAGTAGCCCTAAAATCATGACGTGGCAAGAATGCTCCAGAATGATATTATTCCGTAAAGGAATAAGATCCCGAGTATATAGGATCAAGGGAAGACACCCAACGTGAATGGGGTATTCGGATGACTAAAAGGAAAGAGTCCCAAAAGGACTGAGAGTCCTAAGAGGATTACGTTATTGTATTGATAAGGGAACGAGAATCCATAAGATACTAGGTTTCCTATACGAGATAGGAATCCTAGGGCAATAGGGACGCTTGGACAGCAAGCATCCGTGAATCTATAAATACGAGGTAAACCTGGAGGTAAAAGGTACGCAATATTTGGCTATCTCTTATTGCTTTCCTACTGATAATTAGGATTACTTACTAGTACGTGATACTAACTTAGGCATCGGAGGGCCTTTGCCACGAGAGGCAAAGGTGCACTCACCCGTTGTCTGTTTTGCAGATTAGGGTTCCGACGAAGAACTAGGGTTCCGGTGTAGAGGCACGTGAAGCCGTTGCAGTTTGGTGTTGTTCAGAGCACCAATTGTTTTCATCCCCCTACAATTGGCGCCGTCTGTGGGAAATGAAAGAATTCCCTGAAAAGATAACCATGATGGAAGAAGATCCAACCACGCCGTTCAATCCAAAGAACCAGTTAAGTGGTGGAGGGGATAAATCTCCACCAGGTGCTCCGAAAAAGCCCACTGGAAGAGAGGACAAAGCAACTACGGGCTCCACGAGAAGGAGCAAATCCCACCGAAGAGAGGCATCGGTGGAACGTTCAAGAAGTGTCCACAACAGCGAGGATATCCTTGACAAAAAGAGGAAGGGAATTGAGGAGTACACTCGTTTGATTAAAAAACGAGAGTACGAGATACGAGAGCTACAGCGGGTACGAGATCACCCGGAGGACTCCGAACTCTCACGAAGGAATTCTGGAGAAGATAGAAGGGCTCTGCTAGTCCATAAAGCGCCTCATTCACGAGGAAGAAGGAGCAAGAGCAATACTCCTACTACGAGACGGTATGAAGCTTCCCCACGAAGGAGGAGAAGCAAAAGTAAAGACCGAACAGTAGAAAGGCGAAGGGCTTCTTCACGAAGAAGAAGGAGCAGAGAACGGAGTTCCTCATTCGAGGAAAAAACAAGGAAACATCACCGTGACAGGTACGAGAGACCTGATGCTGACTGGGCCAAAGCTACGGCTCACAAAACGAAGGAAAATGAGGAAGGGACAGTGTCCGCACGAGAAGTGGCACGTAAAGCCCTGAGTAACATCGCAGCCTCCCCTTTTGCAAGGAGGCTGCAGGAGGCCAGGTTGCCGAGCAGAGTGAAGCACTGAGCGTTCGTGCTTTACGAGACAAACACGGACCCTGTGGCTCACATACAGCATTACTAGTAGGCCATGTTTATGCACGATGGCGATGATGCCATTCTGTGCAAAATGTTCCCATCAAGTCTAGGCAAGGTGGCCTTGTCTTGGTTTCATAAATTAGCACCACGATCCATAAGAGGATGGAGGCAGTTGGCCGAGGAATTCACCGCCCGATTCTTGACAAGTAGAAAGGCCCCAAAGACGTTTGAGAGTCTGTCCACCATGAAACAGACGGAAGGTGAGTCGATCAGAGATTACGCAAAGAAGTACTAGGAAACTTTCAACGAGATTAAGAGTTGTAGCGAGGAGTATGCCATAGCAACCTTCAAAACTGGTTTGCCTGTTCGAGGAGAACTGCGTCGCTCATTGAATAAACATCCGGTGGCTACGTTGGCCAAACTGATGGAGCGAATAGAGCAGCACGCCAGAATGGAGGATGACATACTCCGCGAGGACGGTAGGATTGCTGCCGATAGCCCAAGACACCTGCCAAGAAGGTGGATAAACTTGAGCCCAAAACGTATAAGGAACGGAAGGAGTACGGGCATGCTAAGAAAGATCTGTACAAGGAAAAGCAAGCCCCTGATCCCAAATCCTTCTTTTCTATCACTACTGTTTGGAAGGAACCAATCTACATGATTCTTTATTGAATAAAGAATCAGCCGTACTTCAAATGGCCCCCAAGTCTTGGCGGAGATAAAGACGCTAAACGTGCTACGAATCAGCACTGCAGCTACCACAAGGATTGGGGCCACATGAATGAAGATTGCGAAATGTACAAAAAACAACTTGACGATTTGGTCTCCCGGGGCTATCTCAAGGAGTTTATCCAGGAAGATCCCAAGGAAAAAGGGAAAGCCATGGAACTGGATTATGAGCAGAATCCTAAAGGGGTAATCCATATGATATATGGGTTGGCCGCACCTTACACGAGAAACGAGGTTAGACTGTTACAAAGACAGTTTAAGCACGATCAGCATGTGATGCGATTGGGTAATAAGAGAGGACGAGAGAGTGACGTATGCAATGAAAGCATAGCCTTCACAGATGACGATTTAGGAGAAGTTCAAATACCCCATAATGATGCTTTGGTCATAACCCTACGAGTTGGGGAGTATGACATCGAGAGGATCCTAGTGGATTCAGGAAGTTGTACAGAGGTGATGTACTACGACGCATTCAAGAAGCTGGGGCTGGCCCAGACAGATTTGGAGCAGTCCACAACACCCTTGATTGGGTTTGGTGCAGGGGCAGTTTGACCCCTTGGAAAGGTAACACTGCCTGTTCGGGCAGGATCAGTTGTTTTGAGGACGGATTTTTTGGTCGTAGACGTTCCTTCTTCCTATAACACAATTATAGGAAGAACTTGGTTACACAAAATGAGGGCAGTCTCCTCAACTTACCATCAGATGGTGAAATTCCCAGGATCCAATGGGATTGAAGTAATTAGGGGCAATCAGAAAGTGGCCCAACAATGTCTGATTTCCATCGTTAAGAAGGCCCCGAAGGCCCACCATGTTCATACACTAGAAGTACCAGATCAACCGACTATCGAGGATGTCGGAAGATGCCCGGCTGATAAGGTAATCGAGGGCTTGGACAAAATTCAGATCAACGAGGCTGATCCTGAAAGATATTTTTTAATTGGGGAATCATTGCCAGCAGAGGAAAAGGCTGAGACAATACAGTTTCTGAAGGAATATGTCGACGTATTTGCATGGGTACCAGAAGAGATGCCCGATGTAGATGCTGACATAATCTGCCACCATTTGAATGTTGACCCTCAGCACAAGCCAGTTATTCAAAGAAAACGAAGGGCGGCCGTATAGCACGTGGATGCTGTTGTCGAAGAAGTTAATCGTTTGCTTGAGGCAAAAGCAATACGTGAGGTTTACTACCCTGAATGGCTGTCCAACACCGTGGGCGTAAAAAAGAAGAATGGAAAGTGGTGTGTTTATGTGGACTTCACAGACTTGAACAAGGCCTGTCCCAAGGAGAGTTTTCCTCTCCCAAGGATAGACCAGTTGGTTGACGCAATAGCTGGCTATGAGCGAATGAGTTTTCTTGATGCGTATCGAGGATATCATCAAATTGCTATGTTTGGGCCCGCTCAGGAGAAGACATCTTTTATCACCCCACGTGGTTTGTACTGTTATAGTGTTATGCCATTTGGGCTGAGAAACGCAGGGGCGACATACCAAAGGCTTGCAACTATCATGTTCAGGGAGCTGCTCGGGAAAACTATGGAGGTTTACATAGACGATATGGTGGTGAAAAGCCGAGATACACGAGGGCATATTACGGACTTGAGGGAGGTTTTTGAAATCTTGAGGAAATACAAGCTGAAACTCAACGCTTCGAAATGTGCGTTTGGGGTTGGTTCTGGGAAGTTCCTAGGGCATCTGGTCACCATGAGGGGAATTGAGGCTAACCCAGATCAGATTACAGCTCCGCAAAAGCTGCAAAGTCCCAAAACCACGAAGGAGGTCCAGAGACTAACTGGGATGGCTGCAGCACTTAATAGATTTATCAGCAGATCAAGTGATAAATGTAGGCCCTTTTTTTAGTTATTGAAAAAGAGGGAAGGATTTGAATGGGAGCAGAATGTGAGCAAACTTTTCAGGACCTGAAGAAGTATCTGGCCGAGCCTCCTCTTCTGTCAACCCCACAGCCAGGTGAGTCCTTGATTTTGTACTTAGCTGTTTCTGAGCATGCTGTGAGTGCAGTCCTGTTAAGGGATTTGGGAATCGAGCAAATCCCAATATATTATGTTAGCAAGACATTGCTAGATGCAGAGACGAGATATCTGCCCCTAGAGAAACTTGTCCTGGCACTTAGGACAGCGACGAGAAAATTGCCACGCTACTTCCAAAGCCATAGGGTTGTGGTGTACACCGAATTTCCACTGAAGTCGCTGCTACGAAAGGCAGATTTTTCAGGAAGGCTCTCAACGTGGTCCGTCGAGTTGAGTCAATATGATATTGATTATCAACCACGAACAGCAATCAAATGCCAAGTGTTGGCTGATTTTGTGGCAGAGTTTTCTCCCACGGTAGCTCCCCTGCCTCCTACAAAAAAGGAACAGGAGAATAAGACCTTATCCACGAAGGATAAAGTCTCAGCCGAACAGGACGATACGGAGTGGAAGTTATTCGTTAATGGATCAGCTTGTAACACTGGTTCAGGAATAGGTGTTGTTCTTTTTCCTCCCGAAGGAGTTATGATAGAATTGTCTGTTCGGCTTGGATTCAGTGCATCGAATAATGTGGCGGAGTACGAGGCACTCTTAGCTGGATTGAGAAGTGCGAAGACTCTGAAGGCAAAAAGAGTAAGGGTGCATTATGACTAACAGCTTGTGGTGAATCAGCTGTCCGGGGAATATCAGGCCCGGAATGAGAAGATTGCGGCATATGTGGAAGCCGCCAAAGATTTACTTGATACCTTCGAGAGGGTCCACATTGAACAGATAAGTTCTGGACAAAACGCACATGCTGATTCACTGGCATGGCTGGCTGCAGCGGTCCCAACTGAACTCAAGCGAAGAGTGGCAGTTGAGTATCTGACAGAGCCGAGCATTGGGAGAAGCGTGGAGTTAGTTTTGGAGGTAAACCAAGGTCCAAGTTGGATGGACCCAATCGTGGAGTTTTTATGAGACAAAATACTCCCCATCGATAAAAAGGAAGCTCATAAGGTCAAAACTAAGTCTGCAAGGTTTGGCTGTCCCCAGAAGGGAAGCTTTACAGGAAATCCTTCACAGGACTATATTTGCTGTGCGTACACCCCGAGATGGTGCAAAAATTCCTTCACGAAATACATGAAGGAACATGTGGGAGTCATGCTGGGGGCAGATCCATCGCCCACCGAGCAATTACCCAAGGCTACTGGTGGCCACATATGCAAGAAGATGCGAAAATGTATGTTAAAATAAGTGAGAAATGTCAGAAATTCTCACCGATGATTCGAATGCCAGCCGAGGATCTGGTGCCTTTGACAAGTCCTTGGTCGTTTGCACAATGGGGAATGGACATCGTGGGTCCACTGCACAAAGCAACTGGGAATCGAAAATTCCTTTTAGTTGCGACAGATTATTTTACCAAATGGATTGAGGCAGAACCATTGGCCAAAATCACCGAACCTATGATAGAGAGGTTCGTATGGAAGAGTATTATTACTCGATTTGGGGTTCCCTATTCTCTGATCACAGATAATGGGTCCCAATTCCAAAAGAAGTTCAAGGCGTTTTGTGCCCAATATGGAATTCGGAACTACTATTCAACTCCAGCATACCCTCAGAGTAACGGGCAGGCAGAAGCATCTAATAAAACCATTCTTGACGGGATCAAGAAGAGGTTGGATAAGGCCAAGGGGAAATAGCCCGATGAATTGCCCCTTGTTTTATGGGCACATAGGACAACACCTAGGAGGTCTACGGGAGAGACCCCCTATTCATTGGCATACGGTACAGAGGCAGTCATACCTTTGGAAGTGAGCCTTCCAACCAATAGGACTATGTTAGTTGAAAGTGGGGGCAATGACAGAGCCCTTGAAATTGAGCTTGATCTCGCCGAGGAGAGGAGAGAGAGGGCCCTAGTCCATTTGGCCTCTTATCAGGAATAACTGATGAAGAGCTATAATAAGCATGTTCACCCTCGAGAGTTTGGTGTTGGGGACTTTGTACTACAAAAGGTGCTCGGGAACACCAAGGTAGCCAACGAAGGCAAGCTTGGGGCCAACTGGGAAGGCCCGTATCGGGTATCGGAGATCGTGGGCATAGGAGCTTACAGATTGGTTGATTTGGACGGCAACCCAATCCCGAGGCCATGGAATGTTCATAATCTGAGGAAATTCTTTGTCTAGAAGAATTTAGTTTTATCTTAGATTGCACTATGAGATTGTGTGGGAATTACGAATGAAATTCCCTCGTTTTTCTTATTCTACTTACGATTACTCTGTTTTAATTGCAAGGGGTACGAATAACGCCCCCTTGAGTTCAGTGTATGAGTAAAGTATGTTCAGCTTTTTGACAATACTGGTTTTTTAATATGGAATATTGGTTTTATTTTCCTTATTCATATTGGGGAGTATAGGATTGGCACGAATGCCGTATACGACATCTATGCTTGATAAACGATATAACTGCGCACGAACAAATGCTAAAGTCTGAAAAACTCGTAAACAAATGTACCCATAGTATAAAAACACTTGGGATGCATGCCAAAGCACGCAGCTGTTCGGGTACACTCATTTGAGCAAGTGATTGTGCTAAAAAGTATGAGATACTCTAAGTTCAAGAAACTTATATTTAGGTATGAGATACCTTAAGTACGAATATACTTAGTAAAATCTGAGGCTTGCATACGTAAACATGCAAGAAATCAAGTACGAAATACTTGGTTCTGTTAGGCATGACGAGATATGTCAAAAACTTATACAATTCTAAGTACGAATATACTTAGTAAATTCCAAGTACGAAATACCTGGGCGACAGGCATAACGAAATATGTCTAAAGAAGCAAAAGTACGAAATACTTGGATAAAGCTAAAAACGAAAAAAGATTACGATATTCAAGCACGAGGCGTTTTAAAGCAGAAGTACGAGATACCAAAGCCACGGCCACAAAGGGCCAAGCAGATGCCAAAGCAAACAAAAAACCAAAGTTATGCCACGAAGGGCCGAATACTTGTATCATTCCAAACAAAAAAGAAAAAAAGATGTTCTGGTGCCTCGCAGGGCTGAATTAAACTACGGTCGCGCAGGACCTGCAACTTGTTCTAAGATTTACGTACTCACCATATTCAGTCCAGTTCTTGGACCTCAGGAGTTAACTGCTCGGCAGCCTCTATTCCAATCTCCCTTGGGACCCCATCGCCACCAGCATCCCCTTCTTCAACTATGGGATCGTTGTTTGATTCCCGAGCAGGTGACTCCACGATGGCAGTCCTTAGTGCTTCAGTAGGTGTATCTTCTTCAGCACCAGCAAAATCTTCGATTTGTTGATCGATGTCATCCTCAGGATTCCCCTGGGGTTCATCTGCAATTTGAGCACGTCGGCTTGGTAATTCATTGTCTTCCCAAAGGGGAGAATCCTCAACAACCCCAACCTTTGTCAGACATGTTTCCCAGCAGGCTATCCAGATCTGGTCTTGAATGGCAGGCATCTGGTTCACATAACTAGCTGTTGTTGTGTCGAAACCCTTTTTATATCCTTCGTCGTATGAAGCCTTTTTGGTGCTGTCAATCTCTGCTAGAGCTTGACCAAGGCTGTCCTCGGCAGTCTCAAGCTTGCTTTTGGTTGCCACGACCTCCGCCTTAGCCTTGTCTCTTTCTCTTTCCAGCCTTGAGATTGATCGGAGCAGCCTGGTGTTATCATTGAGAAGTTTGACTCTCTTAGTGTCAGCTTCTTGATACTTTTGGCCCAGGGCCATCATCTTTTGGATAAACTACAGACACCAAATATAAGTTAAAAGGTTTTATAGAAAACTCACTATAATCAAAGCAAAGCTAAAAGCAAAATGTTTGGTTACCTTGATTCAACTGACGAGACCAGTGGATACAAGTCTATCTGCAGGCGAAGAGGTCTCTTTCTGCATGTCGACTGGGAGCGAGAGGCCCTGAGCTAGGGCTAGTGCAGTCTCAGAGGAACTAGCACTATCTCCAACGTTTACAGGGTCGTCCCCCCTCATGAGTTGAGGGGCCTAGACCTCAGCAGCAACTTGGGTGCCCGGTGATGGAGTCTCCAGCGGTACTGAGGTAGCAGGGATGTCTGTATCCCGACCTCATTGCTCCAGGGACATTGTCCCGATGAGCATCAGCTGCCTCCAGGGAATGTCTTGTTCCTGATGAGACGATGTTGACCTGGTAGATCCCCCCCTATTGCGACGAGATCGTGGGGGGGGGGGGGGGGGGGGGGCGGAGCACCAGTTGATGCCACCCTATTGGCAGCACCGCGTCCTCGTCTTGGGACAGTGAGAAGGGTACTAAGGTCCAAAGGCTGGTGAGTCATGATACCTGGGCTTTGAGGAGAACGAGAATAGCCGGAGGAGGAGGATTGACTGGTAGTACAGATGGGAGCTGGCTGTTCGGCCTGGTGTTCAGGCGTAACTTGTCTCCGTCTGGACCTCCTGAGTACCACACGGGTTACGGGGACACCTTCGGGAATGGCAACTTCACCAGGCTGTCCGGCAAGGGTGACTTCCGCCTGCAACACTAAACTCCGTGGTTGTTGAGGAGCTGCTAATGAAGAGGCACCGCTGGTGCTTGGATTAGCTAATCTCCTGTCTCTATAGGCTGGATCGTAGCCTAATAAAACATTGGCGTCACGACCCCGACCAAATGATGGGGTACCTGGTTCACCCTTTTATTTTAAAATCCTATTGATCTCAGCTATTCGGACGTAGCTGGGTTCAGCTCTAGGACGTTTATTTGCGTTATCCGCTGCACGGTTGAAAGCATAATAAGGGTCAGAGACTACAACGAAACGTTAAACAAAAGTTACAAGGAGAAGTGAAAATCAGGAGCATACGTGGGTAGCCCCATATGTGGGGGTAGTGGAAGCCCACCACCTAGCCATCTTCACCTACTGGTTCGAATGCTCCAGTAACGTAGAGAAAATCGATCTCGTGATCGCGAGCAGAGTCTGATAAATTTAGCACGAGACGCTTCTCTGCTTTCCTAACTTTGAAGTAGAAGGTGTTATAATCGGGGTTTAGCACGATGCTATACCACCATTGTATGTCCCAGATCCCCAGTTGGGTTCCCAAAATTCTGTTCAAAGCTACAACCCCCATTACTAATCTAAAGAAATTAGTGGAAACTTGCATCGGTGTAAGTCGATACCAGTTTAAGACCTGACGGAGTAATGGATGGAGGGGAAATCTAACTCCCCCCTCAACAATGGCTACGATAGGAATGCACATCCTATCCCATGTGCCCCCGTCCCTATCTGCGTCTAATGGGGCAAGTTTAAGCCCTACATTTTCAGGGACGTCGTACTCTCTCCTAAAAGCCGCCATGACTGACGGGGTTTCACAAAGCTTCCTAAATTTTCCGGGCTTAGGGCCGCTATCACCCTCATTCGCCATTAGAGTATGTAGAGGAAACTACGAAATGGTTGAAATCTAGGAAGGATACGAGTAAATCCCTAAGAACTGATGAACCAGAGAGAAAGAGCTTACAACAAGAGGGAGCGAAGAGGCTCACGAGATGAACTATGACGATGTCTGGTGTTGAGAAGGAATATGCAGACGGCGGCGATGGCGTTTTGAGTCGCTCAAACAGAGGGAGACGAGAGAGGGTTTTGAATCTGTAAAAACTAAAAGAAAGCCCTTTCAGAGGTTTAAGGGTAACGAACGGAGACGAAACGTCTCTCTCCACGCCGTTACGGGTTAAAGTAACGGAAAGCGAAAAACGTGCTAACGACGTTGGGAAGAAACGTCAGTTCAAATTTAATGCGAAGCGTACGAGATACGCCACGTGGAGTCATTGCCCTGAGACGGTATAATGACAAAGCCGCCAAAAACATCAAAGGGTATTAAACGTGATGACTGCCCGGGGATAGACGAGTATGGTCCAGAACTGTTGTTTCTAAAAAGCTTCACCCATTGCCCCCGAACAGTGGCAGATGGATAAAGCTGGGAGCAATTATAGGGAGGTGTTCCCGAACAGGCACACTTAGCAACCGAGCACGTGATGTATCAGGGGCACGTGATAAGCGAGACAAGGCTTATCGCCGAGCAGTTCGATGAAAGGCGACATGGGCCAGTGACACGTGAAGTCATTAGTCCAGACAGTCTGTTCGGCTGATAAGAACAAAAGACATGTGAAGTCATCTGTCCAGATATAACGACATGGACCAGTTGCATGTGAAGTCATTGGTCCAGGAGGACTGTTCGGCAAAGAGGTAGCCGAACAATGGAAGAAGTAGCCCTAAAATCATGACGTGGCAAGAATGCTCCAGAATGATAATATTCCGTAAAGGAATAAGATCCTGAGTATATAGGATCAAGGGAAGACACCCAACGTGAATGGAGTATTCGGATGACTAAAAGGAAAGAGTTCCAAAAGGACTGAGAGTCCAAAGAGGATTACGTTATTGTATTGATGAGGGAACGAGAATCCATAAGATACTAGGTTTCCTATACGAGATAGGAATCCTAGGGCAACAGGGATGCTTGGATAGCAAGCATCCGTGAATCTATAAATACGAGGTAAACCTGGATGTAAAAGGTACGCAATATTTGGCTATTTCTTATTGCTTTCCTACTGATAATTAGGATTACTTACTAGTACGTGATACTAACTTAGGCATCGGAGGGCCTTTGCCACGAGAGGCAAAGGTGCACTCACCCCTTGTCTGTTTTGCAGATTAGGGTTCCGACGAAGAACTAGGGTTCCGGTGTAGAGGCACGTGAAGCCGTTGCAGTTTGGTGTTGTTCAGAGCACCAATTGTTTTCATCCCCCTACAATGAGCTAGAAATATAACCCATGTGAATTTAGAGAAATCATCTACTACAACAAGACAATAATATTTGCCACAAAGACTTGAAGTGCGAGTGGTCCAAATAAATCCATGTGTAATAATTGCAATGGCCTTGTAGTAGAAACAACATTTTTAGATTTAAAAGAAACCTTTGTTTGTTTGCCTTGTTGACCTGCATCACAAAGTTTGTCCTTTTCAAATTTGATTTTAGGAAGTCCTTTGACTAAATCTGTTCTCGAAAGTTTTGTAATAGCATCCATGCTAGCATGTTCAAGGCATCTATGCCAAAGCCAACTATTATCACTTATAGCTGAAAAACATTTTGCTTCAATGTTACTCAAATTAATTAACTTGAACACATACACATTGTCAAGTCTTTGTCCAATAAAAAGTGTCTTATTGCTAATGATATTTTCAATGATACGCTTTGATTTCTCAAACACGACACGATTTCCTCTATCACATAATTGACTTATGCTAAGAAGATTGTGCTTCAAACCATCTAAAAGTAAAATATCTTCAATAGTAGGAGACTCGCCAATATTACCTATGCCGATGACTTTACCTTTGCCATTGTCACCAAAAGTAACTGGGGTAAGTAATTTGAACGCCTTCCTATCTCTGGTCATATGTCTAGAACACCCACTATCAAGAAACCATATGCCTTTTTTCCAAATACTTTTAAAGCACACCTGCAATAAAGTATCAAGTCTTGACTTTTGGTACCCACATCATTTTGGGTCCTTGAGGGTTAGTATTGACATGGTTCTTAGGAACCTAAGTCTTTCTACCATTTGAAAAAAATTTCAGAGGACAATTTGGAGAAATGTGACCAATCTTTCTACAAAAATGACAAGTGAGCTTAGGATGACTAGTTGGAGGAAGATCTTTGTCAAAAAGATTTTTGTATTGAGTGGGATTATACCAAATTCCGGCTTTGTGAAAAGAAACCATTTATATTCCAAGAAGAATATCTAATCCATCCTTACCTATGGTAAGTTTAGCAAGAGAGTATGTCAAATCATCAACTTGCTTGACTAGAGATTCATCTTGAGGAATATTTTTCAAAACTTCCTTCTCCTTTTCCAAGGAGACTTTCAAAGATTCATTTTTTTCTTCCAATGTATTGTTTTTTTCAACTAAAACATTTATTTCTTTTGAAAGTTCTTTGGCCATTTTCTTTAGAGATTTATTTTTTGAAAGAACTTTTTCAAAATCTATCTTCAATTCTTTATAGGCAATAAGCAATTCATCAAAAGAATAAGATGGGTTGAGATCTGCCTCGTTTTCTTCGGTGGCCATGAAACACAAGTTAGCGACCTCTTGTTGCTCATCCTCCTCATCGGAGCTACTATCGTCGCTATTGTCCCATGTGGCCATCACAGCTTTCCTTTTGTCATTCTTTGAATATTTCTTGGCGTATGGACATTCACTTTTGATGTGGCTGCGCTTCTTGCACTCATAGCAAATGATTGGATCCTTTTTGCTACTTTCTTCTTTGCCTCCATCCTTTCTTGGAAACCCTTTACCTTTACGAGATGCTCTATTTTTTAGGAGTTTTTTGAATGTCTTTGTGACAAGAGCCATTTCATCATCTTCGCTTTCATCACTTGAGTCATCTTTGATTTTGGACTTGTGTGAGGTGCTTTTGAGAGCAAGATTTTTGACTTTCTCGTCTTTGTCATCTTTGAGGTTGATATGGATTTCTTCGGTCATGAGAGATCCCATAGTTGATCCATTGTATATTTTGAGAAGTCTTTGGATTGAAATTATTCTCTAACAATATATTCAAGATATATAATACAAGCAAGTAAAAGAGAGAGTTAGAGAGATAGAACCCGATTATAGTGGTTCGGCCCGGATTTGTCCACGGTCCGGCCTAGTCCACTTCTCCTCAAGCAACTATTCGAAGGTTCCACTAATCTTCAAAAGATTACAAGTAGTAAGTCTTGCGGGTGCTTACAACAACCTTATCCCCTAGTTTTCACGAGGAGCTAGTGTAACCACGAGGAGCTAGTGTACCGCAAGAGTTTTCTCCGAAAACCTCTCGAAAACAATAACACCCAAATTCAAATCCGAATTTGGTCTTCTAAGCTTTCAAGTGTTTAACTCAAACACTTGCTTAGGAATTACAAATATATGGAGAAAGTATGAAAATTATTGCTCATAACTTGTACAATTTTTCTCTCAATAAAGATACGAAAGTGGAAGAACAAGGAGAATTTTGGACTTGATCTATGGAGAATTTGCTCTTGGAATGATATGGAATGTTGTAGCTTGGATTGGTGCTCATCAATGTATTCTTCAATCCTTATACAGTGATCCATTCACCTACTAGCCGTTAATAAGATATTGGTGCCGTTGGATAGCTAATTTAGGAAAAATATAGCCATTGAGATTTTATTGATCTGCAGAAATCTGCAAAAATATACTACCGGTTGTTCGGTCGGTCGACCAGAAGGTCGTCCACTCTTTCAACTAGTCTACCATCCGGTGAAGTCCGGTTGACAACCCCTTCTGTTCAGACAGCCGACCTGTCAACCGGTTTGTCAACATGTAGCTCAAAAATTCATCTGAATAATTCCGTTAAAGCATGTTTTGAGATTACTGAGTCTTTGTAGATATTAAACATAGAATTCAAGAGACTTAAAGCAATTTTACAAGGTTGAGAAAATTAGTCCAAAAATGACTTGGCGATAAATATAAAAACATCATCAGAATAATTAATCTGATTTTCCGACAATTATCAAAGTAAATATATAATTGTAATACATATAATATTCCAGCAAATTAATATGCATACCATTTTCCAACACAAATGATTGAAGAAGATCAAAAATAGTTAATGGAAGTTATTTCCTACACTTTTTTGTTTCCTATAAATAGCCCATTTAGGCTTTATTGTAAAGCCTTTCCAACAAATCCAAAAACTTAGAGCAAATCCAATGAGGGGATGAATAGTCATTTTCCATCATCAGATGCAAAAATCAGGGCTCCAATGGGGATTACAAATGCATTTGATGGATATGGAGATGGATATATCCAACTCCAAATGACTATAGTTATCATTGCCACCTCACCCAAATCCAACTAGCATTGCCAGAGTTGCTTGATGGTCGCCGGAAAGTGGCCAGAGTAATCAAAACACGCCGGAATTGGCTTTCTTTTTTTCAAAGATATTGTTTTGAAAAATTTGGACGGAAGTTAAATGTAACGACCTAAAACTTTGGCCAATTTTTTTTGTGAATAAAATTAAATATTTTATTATAATTCTTTTACTTAATTATATATGGAGTATCATTTTATCACTTTTTCATAAATTAAAGTGATTGTATTATTTTAATCTAACTTTAGGAACTAGCCATTAAAACCCAATTTCATGGATATGGAGATGGATATATCCATCTCCAAATGACTATAGCTATCATTGCCACCTCATCCAAATCCAACTACCATCTTCCATAAAGTTTGCCAGAGTTACTTGATAGTCGCCTAAAAGTATCCGAAGTAACAAAAACATGCCGGAATCGGCTTTCTTTTTTTTAAAGATAATGTTTTAAAAAATTTGGATGGAAGTTAAATGTAACGACCTAAAATTTTGGCCAATTTTTTGTGAATAAAATTAAATATTTTATTATAATTCTTTTACTTAAATATCATTTTATCACCTTTTTATTAATTAAAGTGATTGATTTATTTTAATCCAACTCTAGGAACTAGCCATTAAAACCCTTTGATATCATAGGCTTTTCCTTAGATTTTTAGTACTACACAATCCTTGATTTGAGAAATTTGGATGTGAGTGTGTGTGTGGGTGAGTCGAGAGTGAGGGTTAGATCTTTGAAGATTTGCAAATCCTCCAACCTAGGATTGTAATCCATTGAATCATGGAGGAGATATTGGGAGATTGAATCCCATGGATTCATTTGTACAACCTCAATCTATAGCTCTCAATGCATGCATGTGAGAAAATCACAGTGAGAGTGTGTGTGAGTGTATGCCTAGAGTGAGAAGGAGAGTGATAAGCTCTCAATAGTGTAAATAATGGAGCTTATCTTCCTTCGTTTTATCACACTTGCATACATATTCTCTCGCTTTTATTTGATATTGCATGTAAGGTGTATTTTTGTTGATCTATAGGTAATTGGAGCAAAAAGGGTATTTCCAAGGCTCCCAATAATCCCTGGAGGAATCTAGATGAATATGAATATGCGAGAAGCCTCGAGAAGTCATTTCGAGTCCCAAACGAATTAGTATCCAAAGCATTGGAGGAGGACGTGGAGCATCCCGAAGGCCGAGAAAAGTAGAAGACCTGGTGCAAAATCTAGCTAGCACAGGGATCGATCCCCATACACAAGGGTATCGATCCCCCAGCCACCTCAGCAGATCCAGCAAGCGCAGGGATCGATCCCTCGGTGCAGGGGGGTCGATTCCCCAATGCAGGGGTATCGATCCCAAAGGCCTTTCTCAAACTTTTCTATGGCATTTTTGTAATTAACTACGGAAGGGGGTATATGTATGCACTTTCTCTCTCTACCTCTATTAAAGGAGCTCTTTCCAATTTTAGGGATATCTTTACTCTTGCACTTTCTCTCTCTACCTCTATTAAAGGAGCTCTCACCTCTCTCCTCATTCATGCATGCCTTGAGGAGGGATTTTAGGTACGATCTAGTTACTTTTAAAGCTTTTTGTCTTCATTAAAGTTGTAAGGAATTCTCTCATCTTCGAGGATCTTGTATTTATTTTGAATTTAATCAATGTTTCGTATTTACCTTATCTTTACTCTTACTCATTTCATGTCTTCCATTGATATGTGTGAGTAGTGAAGTAAGGTTAGGTTGTGGGATGGTTAGCATCCCGTAGCCATGGGTATTTCTTATTTTTCTCTCGTAAATCTTCGTTTCCTAGTTTAAGCTTGTGCTTGGGGTATTTTTATGTATCAAAACTCGGAGGTGTTAACCTTTTTGATAATATATAGGCAACGGTTAGACTACTTGCCACCTATGATGCTTAGAGCTATGTCCTTTCAAGTGTTTGTCAAAATGTCTCAAAAACCCTAGCCATGTTTAACACTTTAGTTAAGGGAAGAAGAACAAGTTTACCTTTGTGTTATAGGTACTGATTATCCCAAATCCTAGCCTTTAGTTTTAATCTCCAGTTAAAAAGCCATAGTTAGGTTAAGTAGCCATTTAACTAAATCTCTTTCAAGTTGCCCGTCTCAACGCCAAACTTTGGTTAGCGGTTCTAATGCCAAAACGCTACGCAAAGAAAATTTTCAATCAAGTTATGGATGCGCTCCCTGTGAATTCAACCCCGAACTTCCGGATATTATGCTTTCAACCGACCTAGCCTTACGCTTGGGGCATTCTTATTTCGGCACACATTAAGGTCGCAAGCAGAGAGAGATGTGAGGGGTGTGAAATCTTGATCTTGTACTTCAAGATCATGCCATCAAAACTCTAGATTTTATTCTCCTAAATCGTGGAGAGGTTTAAATGTGATAGTGATGGAGAGAGGGAGGGTGCCGAGAGAGAGATGGATTTTGCTCACAAAATCTTGTACCACTTGATACACTTGTACATCCAACTATAAACTCTAGTTGTTAGCCCTTAGATTTCTTGTAGATTTTCCATTAAGGTGTTGTACTTTGAATCCATTAAATCAAGGAAAGAGTTAATGATCGTAATGAGAGATTGCATGAGAGAGAGAGAGAGAGAGAGAGAGAGAGAGAGAGAAAGAGTTAGCCGAGATGGGGGAGGGAGAGATTGGAGTAGATTTTGTTCTTGATACTATTGTACAAATCCTTAAAAACTCTAACGATTTGGCCATGAACTCTAGTTATTTACTAAGGATTCGCCTAAGATTTGTTGTACAAAAAAATCCCTTGATTTAGGAAAATTAATTTTGTAGATTTGGAGAGAGAGAGAGAGAGAGAGAATTGGGTAAGAGGAGGATAGAGATGAGCTCTTTAGCCTATAAATACCAAGTGTGGCTCCTTCATTCCTCACACCATTAATCATCCACTTCACATACTTCATTAGTTTTTTTTTTTTAGCCCCACATACTTCATTAGTTTGAGTTTGGAGAGAAAAAGAGAGAGGCTTTGGCTAGAAAGAGAGAAAGGAGGAGGAAATTAGTTCAAGCCACCTTTCCTCCACCACTCAAGACCACCCTCCAATCTTTAATTTTCCAAGGATCTAGAAATTTTGTAGTTTTTCTTAAAAAAAAAAAGAAAGAAAATTTATTTTCTTTTTATTTCAATCAAGCTGAAGCGACGTTACTCCGCTCACTTTCTGACCCGATGGTACCGTAGCTGCTACTACCGCCAAGAAGAACGGTAGAAACCTCCTATCTACTCACCTAAGAACAATGTTGATGTGCTATATGTAAGATATTGAAATTAAAATTTTTATGGTATCTCATGATTAAATTGTTTAAGGTGAAAAGTTGATATTATCGTTGCAATGTTTAATTAATTGCATGGTTAGAAATGTTATGTTTGTTTGATAAAATGTGATGTTATAATTTTCAATATTGTCAAATATAAAAATGAATGAGATTATCGCATCATTTTAGCAAGTTTTGAAAGAATAATATGAATGCAAGAAAATGATACATATTTACGAGACACGATAAGTGATTACAAAAACGAGAAAATGGAATGTGAAAAGGGCCAATAAAATGAGAGCCCGGTAGGTCCTGAAAGAATGGTTAGTGAAATCATGGCTCGGGTGTGTGTGTGTGTGTGAGCATGAGAGCCAGGTAGGTCTTGAAAGAATGGTCAGTGGAATCATGGCTAGGTGTGCGTGTGTAGCCTAGGAGCCCGGTTGGTCCTGAAAGAGGGTCAGCGGAACTAGTGTCGTGTGTGCGTTGTGAAATGTGAAATAATTAAAAACTGAGAGCCCGATAGATCCTAAAAGATCGATGGTCAGTAAAATTAGTGTTTTTGGGTTGCGAAATCTAAATTTAGCCTGAGAAGGAGCTCTGTAGGTCCTGAAAGATGGTCAGCGGAACAAGTGCTCAAGGAAATAAAATGGAAAGTGGAATCGATACTTGAAAAATGATGACACAGTTTATGATACGCTGCGATAAACTTGAAAAGACACTGACACTTCTGTTTATCATTGTGATGTTAAATTTTTGTAAAAATGATATACTGTATGTGCTTATCTAGTGGGCTTTATTGTTTTTTTTTTTTTTTTTGCCAAAGGTTAGGATAGTATTATTGATAGGAAAAAGTAACCAATACATCAAAGGGGGCCATCGTCCTCACAAAGAGAAATAAAAAGCCAATGGGGAGGATAAAATTCCCAAGTACGAATTCCACTTCCTCTCACTGCATTCTTGGCCACAATATGAGCCATAGAATTGCCACATCTCCTCACAAAACTCACCTTCAAATCTTCAAAACCACTTCTCAATCTGTTCACATCTGAAATAATCACACCAACTAACGAATTCGACTCTTCCTTTTGCTAGATCAGATTAACAATTTGCTGCGAGTCACCTTCCAACTGAATTCGTGTAAACCCAAGCTCTTGCGCAAAAAGGAGACCCTCTCTTGCTGCCATACCTTCTGCCACCAAAGGATGCACCAAATTTCCAACGCTAACTGCCCGAGCCGCTCGAAAAGTTCCATTTTCATCTCGAACAACCAGCCCCAGGCCACTCTTTTTTCCCCGAACATCCATTCCCCCATCAAAATTGATCTTGATCCATCCATTTTCAGGATGCTTCCACGTTAATTGGTTCCCCGGGGGTTGTGATATGTGATCATTCTTGATTCCATCTAATCTTCCATTGGCTGCTAAGAAATCAGATGCCTCACCTATTGCCTCACTGCATGCCAAATCCGGCCTCCAAGTTTTGTCATTAAAAATTGAATCATTTCTGCACCTCCAAATCTTCCAGATTATAGCTCCCACTGCAACCCAAACCTCCTTGTGTTCGCTCATCCCCTTCCACCTTTCTAGGAGGTTGTCCCACCAGTCCACCATCGAATCCCCGAGAATAGATTCCATGTTCACTCCCAAGGGGGACATACGCCACACAATTTGAGCAAAAGGGCACCTAGCAATCAAATGTAACACAGATTCTCTGTCTTCCTTGCACACTGGACATAGCACATCACTGACCAACTTTCTTCGAGCAAGAATGTCTTTCACTGGAACAATGTCGTGAAGGCATTTCCACAAAAATTGTTTCACTTTCCCTTGGCACGGGAGTGCCCACACGCTTTTCCAAATTTCCTTTTGTTGTCCTCTATTGCTCCCTTCACCTTCTAATCTTGTGCCCAATTGTCCCCTTTTCCGGATAGCCAACGCAGCCTCATAGCCCGACTTGACATTGTAATAACCGTTCCCACTATAATGCCAAATCAATTTATCATTAGTCTCAAATCTTGGTAAAGGAATCCCAAGAATCATTTCTGCATCATCGGTAAGGAAGGCCTGTCGTACCACTTCCTCCTTCCATTTGTTCCTTCCGGCCTTAATAAACTGACCCACCTTGACTCTTTAGCAAAGTCAGCAATCCACGCTGGTTTAAGACCCCCATCCCTGGGAATCCTTGGATCGTTTGCTGCTGAAATTTTTTCACCATTCCATACTCTCCACCTTGCACCCTCCTCCAATACCCTTCTTCCTTCCAGAATACTTTTCCAGGTCCAAGAAGCATTGGACTTCACTGATGCTTTCATGAAGTGACATCTCGAATAATACTTGGCTTTTAGAACTCTATGCAACAAAGAATCCCCACCATTCATCAATCTCCAACCCTGCTTTGCTAACATCGCAAGATTGTAACATCTGAGATCTTTGAACCCCATCCCTCCATCATGCTTCTTATCTGAAAGTTTGTCCCAGGACAACCAATGGATCTTTTTCTCTTG
>BPLS01000181.1:337492-436514 GCA_019656275.1 Rhododendron kiyosumense
ATATATATATATATATACACACACACACGCGCGCGCGCGCGCGAATATCCGTTCCTGAAGGCACGGGTTGAGCAATCAGCAAATGCAAATCATTACGTGCTCGCATATGCAATATCTCAATCTCAGTCCAACAATTTCAACTCTGCGAAAAATAATAACCCTTGCATATTCTTTAGCATTTAAGCTTAATAATAAGATAGGAAATAATAATCAGCAACTCTCAATTGTAAATTGATAAAAACTAACTTAACAGAGTAGGAAACTTTTGCTTTGGAGATAAAACACCAACAAAATCGACAACTCCAAATTAAAGTAGAAATCATCATTCATGGAATAAGAAACCCTTGGTTCACTTCTATAATACAAATCAAACCCGACAACTCCTAATTAAAGTTTCAAAAAATCTAGAGACCAATGTCCAATTAAAAGAGTTAATGTTTAAAATTATGGTTCAAATTTTTTTTTACTCAATATGCACAACTTAAAGTATTGTTTCATAACAAAATGGACAGAAGCAAAGTAAATTCATATAAAATAAAATAAGCAAAGCATAGGTAATATTTGTTGAAAATTCATAAATCATGCAACACGCGTACTAAAAATCCAATAAAGTTAAATTGACTAAAATGTTGTTGGACCACAATGCTTTAACAACGATGTTTTCACGATGATCTCATTGGTTCTTTCAGTATGAAGTCTATGAACCTTAAAAACAGAAATGCAAAATGAAGAATCGAAAAGGCTAAGGCCCTATTCTTCCTAAATAACTATCGTGATTTAAAAAATAAACTGGTTTATTTTTCCTTAAAAATAGTTTCTTATTTAAAAAAAAGATTCAACCATTTTTCTCTTATTTCTACGTGTGAAGACGGCCCATAAAGAATAGATTCGAACCCACCCTGTCCTTGAACAAAAAATAGGGATGGTAGGGGGAACAAAAAAATTGTTAGACAGAAAATCCAAATGGAGGAAAAATTGAACCATAAGAAAATGGGTAACATAGAAGGATCCCAAATCTATTTACTCAATTCTAAAAAGAGAGATAGAGAGAACATCGTGGTTGGGTTTAAACCAAAAGAAAATGATGTTCAACATCGTGGTTGGGTGTATTTGTTAAGAAAATGATGCTTGACATTTTTGTTCAATTGTGTTACTGACTATCCCATTTGGGAATCTCATAAAACCCGTGCTATGCATGATTTCGATTATGGCAAATAACTTGAAAATCGTAGAATTTCATAACCAAATGGATAGAAACAAAGCAAAATCCATTATAGAATACCATAAACCGTGAGGAAAATCATTATGTGAGGGCAATATGATTAAAGTTTTACCAAATCCTAATATCCTGATTTGTTGTGAGGGTTAAAAAAGAAAAACTTCATTTCAATCCTATAGAATGAACTTCTTCATTATCAATGCACTTTTAAATGGCTCAGATTGAAACCCTTTCCTTGCTTGTATGTTCTTAAAAAAAATAGATTCAAATATTACACTCAAGACAGCTGTCACTTTGATTTGAACCAAGCATAATAGAAATTTTTTGGAGTTGAACTTAACAAATAGAACTGGACAAAAAAAAAGTGAAGAACCAGGAAAAAACAAAGTAAAGAGCCATACCTGTGGTGAGAGAATTGGAGAGAGGGAGAGAGTCAAGGAGACGGAAAAGAGAACTGGAAAGAAAACGTTTAGAGAGAGAGAGAGAGAGAGGGGGAGGGAGATAAATTTGTTCGCCCAATTTGTATTGTTCAATCAACGGCAAATTTGCCTTACCCGATTTGTATTTCCATTATAGCACTCACCCAATCAACAGCAAACTCAGAAATCACCCATTTGTATTTTGGAACCCAATCAACGGCAAGTCTTTACAATCAAGTCTTTATGTACACCCAAATCAACTACAATTGGCAATTTCGGAAATTTCGAATTCATTACAATCGGCAATTTGCAAATATGGATTTTTAAGTCCATAACTGAATAATGTCCAACCAATCAACTACAATTGGCAATTTCGGAAATTTCGGAAATCATTACAATCGGCAATCGGCAAATATGGATCTTTATCATTACAATCAAGTTTTTTTTTTTTACCCTCACAACAAATCAAGATATCAGGATTTGGTAAAAGTTCAATTTATCCCTCGGTTTTCTACCATGTAATCTCAGCCGTAGAAAAAATGTGTACCGATCCTAGGGTCCAAAATATAAGAGAAAAAATAGGGGATTTGAAAACTTCCCTGTCATATTATATAGTGTACCGATCCTAGGGTCCAAAATATAGAAGAAAAAATAGGGGATTTGAAAACTTCCCTGTCATATTATATGATAAAAAAGTGTTTACCATTTAAAACTAGACCTCACTTTCACCTTGGTAGAATTTCTTACTTTTCTTATCCATACCACTTTAATCGTATCTTTATCTATAAACTTTATCTTCTCTAATATTCCCGCAATTCCAGTATAATAATTTTCCCTATTCTTGGTGGTGGAGCCAGAATTTTGGCGGGTCAACATAAAAGAAGTATTTTCATACAAAATTGTACTCAATATATGGTGTAGCTTTGTGGTACATTAATATATCAGATATAATATTTTTTGCATTATTGTCGACAATTGCAACGCACATGTGTGATTATTTTCGACTATGAAAGAATTTGAGAAAATTTTACCTGACAGTGTAAAATAACTTTAATTATTGGCTAGTTCTAATCAAAATTATTCATAATTTTAGAGATCGTTATACTTATATATATATATATATAGGGCCCTTCTAATGCGGATGCCCGCATTCAAGCAAGTTGCGGACCACACCATTTCTCCCCTTTCCCAATTGAATTTTGATGATCCGAGCCGCTCAATGTGTTCAGAACGTGATTTTAAGGGTACCCGCAAGAAATCGGAAAAAAAAATGACCGGAAAGGGCTTGGTTTGAGCAGTTTTTATTTGAACCGTTCAATAAAAAATAAACAAAAACTGCTCGGATGAAGCCCTTCCCGGTCTTTTTTTTTGCTGATTTCTCACGAGTACCTTTAAGATCACGTTCTGAACACATTGAGCGGCTCGGATCATCGAAATTCGATCGGGAAAGGCAAAGTCCGCAACTTACTTGAATGCGGGCATCCGCATTATAAGGGCCCTAATATATATATATAATAAACATATTACCTGTAACATTAGTTAAATATTTTAAATGTTAGGAGGGACTAGACTGCCGGAGCCACCCTGAGCCCCTATATATGACACAGTGGAAATAACAAAGAGATTAGTTGCGTACTAATTAAACGAATGATAGGTACTCGTAGCCACGAGCAGTTCTTGAATCCTCAAGAGAAAAAGACAAAGTCTGAATATTATTGATAAAAAGCTGCCTAAACATTAGGTTACAACCTCTTTTATAAGGAAAAGGCGTAACCCTAGCAAACCCTAACTCAAAAACGAAAATTCCCAAAATTTGGGGAAAATAATAAAATTGGAAAAAGGAAAGAAAAATATGACTTTTCCAAAAAAGAATCAACTTCTACGGAATTATACGCTAAAAGTTATTAAGGAAACAAATATTTCCTAAAACGGCAAAATAACGCAATTGAAAGCCTAAACGAAGGAATTAGGCCGAAAAACACCGTTCATCATCAACCTTTAGGGTTATGAGTATGGACCGGAGCGCGAAAATAAGTCAGCCCACCAAGTTTGGGCCTATTCCGAGCTCGTCCGAATTTAACCAATTTGGGTAATCTGAAATTAAACATCGTTTGGACTTTCGGGGCTTGACTCGGTCCAACTGATCATGGAATTGGACCTCCACGTGTTCTACATCAATATACCTCCGTCGGTGCTTGTTTTCTTTTCCTTTCTTTCCCAGAACATTTCATTTTCCCTTTACGTGTGAAAAAATATATTGATAATATCACGAACAAAATGCTGTTGATTTCTCGTTTTAGTATCTCGCATGGACATATTTATCTTTTATATTTCTAACGATTTTTTTTCACTGCAGGACCAATTAGCTTTTCCATCTAACCAATTTTATATGCAACTCTTTTCCAACATTTGTGAAATTGAATGATGTCTCCACCTATTGTTAGTAGGAAAATCTGAGAAATTAATGCCTTGTTTGTTTTACTTTTTGAAAAATAGTTTTCAAAAGATTTCTTTTACTTCTAGTCATTTCTCTCTCTATCTCTACATTTATAACCCCTACTACTCTTATAAAAAAAAATTCAAAAACTAAACTAAACAAAGCATAAACTTGGCTATAAATTCTTTTTATTTTCACTCCAAAAGCCTCCCTTTGGTGGCATCTCTTAGAAGGGAAAGACTACAATACACACTCCTTAAAAGGGTGTATCATATGCACTTATTTTATTGTTCATTCATAACATTTTAGTATGTTTCGTAACTTTTATTCTAAAATTCATAACTTTTTAGCAATACGATTCGTAACATTTTTATTATGATTCATAACATTTCGATGTATCTCGTAACTTTTATACGATTCGTAACTTTTAGCAATACAATTCGTAATATTTTCTCTATAATTCATAATATTTTGAGGGGTGTATATGATACACACCCAAATAAGGGGTGTATATTGTAGCATTTCCCCTCTTAGAAACTCGGCTTTCGAAATTGCAAAGGTCACTGACGGCTAAAGCATCAATCGAGAACCGACAGGCATGCAGGATCTACTCCTGACCCCGCAAAAATGATCTGAGTCGTTCGATAATTTTTAAAAAAACTGAGCAGACCTCTATAAAAAGCAGCTCAATCCAATATACAGAGTGGGCCCTGTGTGCCCTTCGTGCTGGCCTATCGGTTGATGTATCATCGTTGCTCGGCTTTTTATCATAATCTTTATGAGTTTTCTGCTCACTTTTTTTTTTCTTTAATAATCTTTATGAGTTTTCTGCTCACTTTTTTTTTTCTTTATCAATTTGTCTAGCTGGAGAAAACAAAAATCACTAACATTATTCACCAAAATATATCACACTCATTTTTCCTTCTTTTAGCAAAAAAAATATGCACACTTTTCAACACTAAAAAATTATATAAAAAAAGGAGTGTGCACTCCCCAATAAGGGGTACAAATCTTTTACTCCCTCCGTCCCAATTTATTTGTCACTTTTTGGAGTTCGTACCACTTTTCAATTGATTATATATTGTAATTTATAATATTTTAGGCGATTTTGAAAACATTGTATTATAGAACAAATTGAGATCTATCAAATAAGATCTATATTGGATATAAAATTCATTACCAATTTAAAGATATAACTAATTCTTTTTTTCGGTTGGAATAAAACTGTGACAAATAAATTGGGACGGAGGGAGTACCTTATTAGCCTAGAAGAAAGAGAACGCAATGAAAGTCTGTTAAAAAAGGAAGAAGAAAGAGAACGACAGCAGAAAAAATAATTGACACAATACTTTTGCTTTGAAACCAACAAAACAATGAAAAGGACTGTATGATTGGATGGTGGGCCATGTTGTTCCCCAACTATGGCCAATTACCTTACCTTTTTCTTGCCCTTTAATTAACCACCACAAGAAAATAGCAGTAACAGACAGAAAACAAGGTTGGGTGAAACTTTAGTCTTGGTCAATGCACATGATTTCTCGGATTTTTATTTGGGTCCGACTAGTGAACTGTGAGATCAATTTTCATGAAAGTAATTGATGCGTACATAAAGGACGAACTTGGTTGCCAAGCAAAGATTAGGTATTGGATATTTGGATAGTACCTACGCACCATCACATCACAAAACAGTACTACGTAGCTTTTAAGAGGCTTTTCTTTTGGAAAACTTGGCCAGTAGTTCTATGGTGGTGGACCACTTCCAGGACTTCTATTATTTGAAGAGACGTATAATCGTAATTGATTTTACAAGAGCTAGGCGCAGGACATGGAAGGCCCATAGCTATGTTTGGCTAGGATCCGGAAAGGCTGCTGTGTACTGTTTGTTTGTGTAGTGTGACATCGTAGCTATTTAAAATATTTTCAACAGTTTAGATTAAAAATTAATTTTTTTAGGAAAGAGTTAGAGCCTGTTCGATAAAATTGAAAATTGAAATTGAATGGTGAAAAATTAAGTACTGAAAGCTAAATACTGAATTTTTTAAGTTGAAAAATTGTTTGGTAAACATATTAAGTACTGAATTAAAAAATAATAAATTAATTTTAGTTCAAATTCTCTTTTAATTTTACTAATGGTCACAATGTATTCATAGTAATGGTGGAATGGTGATTATAGTGGTGATGGAGTGGTAATGGTGGTGGTGTTGGAATGGTGGCGATAGTGGTGTAATGGTGGTAGTGGAGTGATGGTGGTGTAATGGTGGCAGTGAGTGTTATCGATGGTGTGATAATTGTGCAATGGTGACATTGTGGTTGTGGATGCGGCGGTGTGGTAGTGGTGGTGGCAGTATGGTAATGGTGGTGGTGGTGATGGTGATGGAGAGTGATAGGGGAGTGGTAGTGGTGGTGGGAGTGGTTGTGGTGGTGGTTTGATGATTAAATGCAAATACACAAAAATTTAGTCAAAATTAAGTAGCTTAAAATTACTTAATTTTTTTCAACTTTTTAGCCTACATTTTAAGTAGCACTTAATTTGCTAAGCAATGTAAAATGTCGTTATCAAACCTACTAAATCACTTACTCCTACTTAATTGATTTAGTTTTAAGTGCTGAATTTAGGTTATCAAACAAACCCTTACTCCGTAACAAACATTTTTACGGATTTTTTTATTTTTTATCTGAATAATGTTGATGAGATTGACAGCTATGTGCTGCCTACAACACACTACACATAGGGGTGCACTACAACCCCCTAGTAAAAACAAGTAGTGCAAATTTTAGTTTCACCCTTTGTACTTTGAGCGAGTTTTAGATGGACCCCTTGAGCTTAATTTTTGACTACTTACACCCCCTTAAACTATAGGACAAAGTGAGGAATTTCTCCTTTTCAAATTGACCATAAAGTGGTACTTTCTCCTTTGGCAGCAATTTCCCCTTTAAACGCTCTTATAGTCCTTATTAGAAGCTATTGACAAGCTTAATAACTCTAATGTAAGGCAAAAGAGATTAAATTTTTTACACTATCGGTGTAAACATTTGTTTCCTCCAAATTCATTATATTGTGCCACGTCGTTATATTTTATTGATTGAAACCTGTTTTGCAACGTAATACAACATAATTAATTTGAAGAAAATAAATATTTATACTGAGATAGTATCAGGAATTTATTCTCCTGGCAAAAACATCGGTAAGTGCGCGGTGCCCCCCTTCTCCCTTTCTCTCTCCCTCCCCTGCACTCTCCCATTTAAGACGCACTTGCCCGAAAAACTAAAAGAAATGTCACCAATGAGTTTCAATTAGAGTAATTTAATAATAGTATATGCTAACTCAAGCAAACTATAACTACACGCGCGTGTGTGAGTTTCGCAACGATTTCAATCTTCTCAAATACGGTCAATGTCGTAACAGAAAATGAAACTGACTCGGACGTCACATTATGCATATACTCCGTATTTAAGGAAACTCTACTACGGAAACCGACGACAGCCACCGATCAGGTGTACCGACGACCATAAGAGGCCCGCTTCGGATCCCGCACGGATGATCTGAGTTGTTGAATGATTTTTTTAAAAAAAGTGGGCAAGTAAAAAATTAGCTCAGTCCGATATATGTAGGTGCTAGATCCATTCTTTTATTTTTTCATTTAGATCTGAAATCTAGATATAAATGAAAAAATAGTAGAATGGATCGAGCACCTACACATATCGGATTGAGTTAATTTTTTACGGGCTCACTTAGTTTTTTTAAAAAATTATTGAACGGTCCGGATCATCCATGCGTGCCCAAAGTGGGTCCTGCGTGGGCATTGGTGATACGTTTGGTCGATAGCTGCTGTCGGTTTCTTTAAGACTCTCTGCATTTTAGGATAGCTTCCATTTTATTTTTAGTAGAATATTCTAAATCTACTGACTTGATTATAATAAAATAATGTAATGTACCTATCTAAGAACATAAATGCTGCTGGTACAATAGCTTCAGCATAGACAGCGTGTACAACGCGCGTTTGGGCCCATCTCGGGTCCAGCAAAGATAATCGGAGCCACTCATTTTGTTCTATGTATTTTGCTTAAGGTTCCTGCAAAAAATCAGCTTCATCCGACAACGATAAGAGCGTTTACGAAGCGCTCAAAATTGCTTAGAAAAATTTCTCAAGAGATTTTGGACGCTTTGTAAATGCCCTTATCGATATCGAATGGAGATGATTTTTTACAGAGACCTTAACCAAAATATATTGAACAAAATGAGCGGCTCCGATTATATTTGTTGAACCCGAGACGGGCCCAAATGCGTGTTGTACGCGTTGTCTGTGCTGAAGCTAGTGAACCAGTAGCAGCATTCATCTAAGATTATCGACATGTCTAGTGTTTGTGTTTGTGAGAAGCACCGGGGAGTAAGGCTGCAAACGAACCGAGTCGCTCGCGAACGGCTCGCAGCTCCGCTCGTTATTGGCTCGTTCAATCTCGGCTCGGAAGGTAAACGAACGAGTTCGAGCCGGTTTTATAAGCTCGTTTCATAAACGAGCCGAGCTCGAGTTGCGATGAGCCCGGCTCGAGTCGGCTCGCGAGCCGAGTGTATATATATATATATATCTGGGGGTATATATAATTAAAAAGTGAAAGTTGGGTTTTAAATGAGCTCGAGTTCGAGCCGAGCTGACTCGTTTATATACTATCGAGCTTAGACGAGCCGAGCTCGAGCCGTGCTAATGATTATCGAGCCGAGCTCGAGCCCAGATTTTCGAGCTCGATTCGAGCTCGAGCCGAGCTCGAACCTCCCTATAAATGACCGAGCCGAGCTCGAACATGCTGTGGCTCGGCTCGACTCGGCTTGTTTGCAGCCCTACCAGGGAGTGCCACCGACGGTGATGCACGTGTAAGCATGCGACTGTGTACTTGATCCAGCCTAGTCAAGTGGGAATTGTCTTAAGTTTATACTTACGTACATCGTTATTGTGTACAAGGGGTAATTAATTTTTATTAGGTATTTTATTTATTTCCCCAACTCAACACTTAATTTGGTTAGTCCATTTGTTTTGTAAACATCTAGTAATTGGATTGTTCTGCTAAAACCGTGCAACATCCCGTATTTTTATCACTCTTTGGGAAAGAGGGTCTTAATAAAAAAGTACAGGGGGGCAAACCAAAATTTGCCCAAACAAGGAGTACATAGTTAACTATGACCCATTGGATTTATATAGATTCATTTGATTGATTGAATTTGACAAGTTGCTTGCTTGGTCACAAATCCCATATATTATAGTGCATTTCTTGCTTTGAATATAGTAGTAACAATCGAGAGAAGGAGTACCTATGCATTGATACCCAATTAATTCGACAAAATTACAGATATTTAGAAGAATAGAGTAATTAATTTGTTCTACAGTCCGCAATAGGTGTTTAGACCAAGGTACAACATGTAAACATTTAGAGTAAGGGTTAAGGTCCATTAGTTATACTACTAGTTTCTAATAGGGTGTGACGGCCATTCACTCCCTTCTTTAATTTACTGAATGAAGATATATACAATTTAAAAAAATTCGAGGTTAAAATTGTTCTCTCTTTCTTTGTCCCCCTCCCTCATCTAGCTCTCTTGTCCCGTTTCCATGGCAATCTTTTCCGGCAACATCTCTATCTCTGGTCGATCGTTGACTTGTTATCTCTAGAATGCTGTATCTCTTCTCTCTCCTCCTTCAATCAGGCAGCCCTCCCTCTTTGTCAACATTTCTATTGCTACCCGTTTTTTGAGTCAACCCGCGATCTCCTCATGATCATCTCTGGAGTCCACCCAAAGTTTTCTGGCCACACTTTGGATCAAGTTCACACAGTACTCTAGGTCACATGCATGTCGTGTTGACAAAATGTATGTTTTGAGTATTAAGGGTCTTAGAAAACACTATAATGATGTTAGTGTACGAGCCGATTGAGCCTCGAATTGACGAAATTAGAGAAAATAGGATTTGGCATGCATTCCTTGAGTTGTTGCTAACCCATCGAGTACAGCTCAGCACCATTAGTCAGTTAGGTTAGGCTAACTAACTGACTAATTGACTAACTGATTATACTAACTAATTACTCTCTTAATGACTCTTACTTACAGTCAGCTCTATCCGTCCCAATGTGAATATGAATCATTCGAATGGTCGTGACTAATTTTTCCCAGACCCAATTGCTCCGTCTTGATGATGAATTCGATTTTCTGGAGAAGAACTGCTGCAACGGTGATTGAATGTTGTTTTCTTGCCCAGTTTGGCCGATTTAACCCCCGAGACTATACGCTTTCCCACAAGGTTTGTTGCAAAAGTACCTCATCTTGATTATGCTTTCATCCTATTATTCCTGCATAAACTTCTACTCCTTTTATCCCTTTTTAAGTGTCCTGTTTCGTAATTCCAACTTATTAAAAAAACATTATCATTATACCTTTCACATCAACTTTTTCCTCTACTTTCCTTACTTACCCATCATCATTACACTTTTACTCACTAACTTTTCAAAATGGAATCTACTTTTAGGGACAAAATAGACAAAATACCAACTTTTACCTACTAACTTTATCAAATGGACACTTATTAAGGGACAGCCCAAAATGGAATACCGGACACTAAAAAATGGATGGAGAGAGTACCTTTTTTGGCTTAGGCGCTCAAGGAGGCTTTTTTAAGTCTTTTGTAATAAAGATGTTGGTGGAAGCTCAAGTGCAGAACTTCTAACTACATTTTGTGATAACATTCTAAAGAAAGGTGGTAGTGAGAAATTGAGCGATGAAGCCATTGAAGAAACGCTAGAGAATATATGTTGCTTTCTCATAGCATGCGTTTGATTTATTCGTGAGCACAAAAAGTTTGAACTCGGATTTCTTATTATTTTATTTGTACCAAAGCTGCTTGCTTATATTAGCGATAAAGATCTGTTTGTTGAATTCTACAGATAAAATTGTGTCAAACGTAATATTTGGTTGGCATGTTAAAGTCATTACCAAGTAAAATGGTTGAGAATAAAAGTACCTAATGCTTGCTTATATCTACTTTTGATTTGATTGTTATAGCTTCCCTTTCCTGAAACTTTAAAAACAAATGTTTGGGTTTACATAATTTACTTTTAGGCTCTTACATTCTCTCCTTTATGTAACTAATGTCTTGTTCTCTTCCCAACTCAAAAAGAATTTTTCAAAAAATTCTCCCTACAACTACTTTCAACATTTCTCTGTCTATCTCTCTCCACTTATTACCCCTACTATTTTTCAAAAAAAAATTCAAATTGCAATCCAAACAAGGCATAAATCAACTATGACTTATAAGTACGTGTAAATATATGCAGACTACTTTCAAACCATAATCTACTATTAACATCTTAAATTCAGAAAGCAAGGCACGAAATTTCTCGTGCTGGCACGAGCCGATCACACCTAGTAACCAAGAAACAGACACAAGAGTTTAGAAGGATCAAATGTCGATATCTGGTCAAATATTTATTCTTTGGACGGTTTTCTCGGAAATTGGTTCAGCAAAAGAAACCATTGAGCTTCAGAATTCCCAGAAAATAGCCAAACAAATGTCTTTCCAGTAACATACTTCTAATTACGGGATTCATCACCAAATTCCAGCATTCTCGAATACCAAGTTCCAATCACACTACCAGACTGTATGTACATCAAACAGTTCACAATAGACACACTTCAACAATACAATATTGCTGATTAAAAAAAAACAATATCGAACACTTTGGCAACCACACTGGAATTCTTCTATCTTAGATAACAACAAAAAAAAGGAATTTCTACCCCAAGTTCAATTCCTGACTGAACTGCCTTTCAAGCGATGACAGACGGGAAGCCCTTGTAATGCTAGTTCTATCTTTCTTGATGTGGATCAGCTTATCGTAGACACACCACGGGAAGCTAATGAAGTGGTCACGGTCCAATCCCACGTTATATCGAAGCCAATAGCTAGGGTGATAGGTAACATGGTACCAAGCCGACGCCTTTGCATAAACATCTTCACCTTCAGCATCCGCGTCGAACCACGTCCTCGCTTCCATCCTCAACGCCTTCACGGCCAATCCGACGTCTTCCGCATCCTTGTTCCGCTCGGAAGATGATGTCATTCTCATTATACTACCGCTTAGTAGTTCCGCTTCCGTATTGATCTCATAGTAATCCATCAGGTTTCCCAGCTTGTAATCGTACTCGGTCTTGTAATCAAAAGCATCGTCGAGATAATCCCTGAAACCTTCCACTTCCAAATCGGGATCATACGAACTCTGAGCCACTTCCCTTGTGAAGGACTTGGTGGAGCTCGTTTCTGGGGCAATGTTTTTCACGGCTCGGAAAAGCTTTCCGAGCACGCGTTCTGATTTGTAAGTAGGTTTGTCAGACTTTCCCATGAAATCTGGATACGTTTGGACTCGTAATTCACGAGGTATCTCTGCTGGCACACCGGTCTTAGGGAAGTCAACCGCGATCGAGTGTAGCTCTGCGAGCTTCAAACAAGGAGCGCTCATGGCTTTTTTAGGTTCTTTGTCTGCAAAAACCGTGTGAGCACTGTCTATAATACCCAGACTGTCGTTGACTATATAGTTCGTGAAATACTCCTCAACTTCCTGCAGGGCAAACAGAATTTTAACACCAAATCCGGAAAAAATAAAATTATCAAATCTAAGAGTTTAGATTAGAATTTTAACTTACAAATAAGTGCATATATGGAACAAACGTTTCCTTGACGCCACAAGCGCCCTTTGAACCATCAAATTCAACAAAACTAGAAAAGTGTCCACATGACTACAATAGATTAATGCTTGTCCTTGACACCTTATACGCATATGCAAAGAGGTTATTTATTTCCTTCATTTCGTATAGTTTCGAATCTTGTAATGTGTCGCTTACTAAAAGAGACAGTTACACAAGGAATGCACAAGGTTATAAATGAAACAACAAAACTTGCTATTTGGCAATGCTACTTACATAACTATGTCGAGAACCATTTAATGCATATGGGTCCACATGCATTGAATGGCTTCGGAGTTGTGTTTTAATTAGGGTGTGCATACCTTCTGTATTGGGAATGTGGAACGATTGTGTAGGCATTGATCATGAAAAGCATGTGTCGTTCAAAAAAAAAAAAAAAACCATGAAAAGCATGAGTACTTGAGTTCCTAAAGAATTATGTGTAAACCGAAACCCTATGAATGGAAAGCTATGTTAGTTTGTAAACTCCATTTTGCCACAACAGTGAAACCATAGGAAAACCAGCTGTGTACGATGTTCCTGAGCATTAGAATTAGATGAATCCAACGCATGTCGTCCATACCCAAAAACCGAGTCCATCTAAAATATATCACAATACAAGTTAAACCATATTTTACTGCACAATGTTGACATTATGCTTGCAGAGTTCAATTTGATCACAAAGAAACTTGGCTTCCAAATTTTCACGCACAAAAATACCAACAAATCAGGTTTTTCACAAAATATGGAAACTCTTCGGCCAAAAAAGAAAGAAAACAATATGTAGAGCTTCAAAAAGCGCGCGCGCGCACATAGACATATATATACACACCAAAATTCTAATAAGGGCGCCCTTACCGTAATACGGTAAGGACGTCCCTTTCCTGACCAATTTGCGATGATTCGAGACACTCAATGTGTTCAGAACGTGATTTTAAGAGTACTTGCGAGAAATTAGCAAAAAAAATGACCGAAAAGGGCTTGATCCGAGCAGTTTTTGTTTATATTTTATCGAACGGTTCAAATAAAAACTGCTCAAATCAAGCCCTTTTCGGTCATTTTTTTTTGCTGATTTCTCGCGGGTACCCTTAAAATCACGTTTTAAACACATTGAACAGCTCGAATTATCGCAAATTGGTCGGAAAATGGGAGAAAAGGGGAAGCCCTTACTGTAATACGGTAAGGGCGCCCTTATTAGAAGTGGACTGATACATACGCCCTTACCATAATACGGTAAGGATGTCCCTTTCCCGACCAATTTGCGATGATCCGAGCCACTCAATGTGTTCAGAACATGATTTTAAGGGTACTTGCGAGAAATTAGCAAAAAAAAAGACCGAAAAGGACTTGATCCGAGCAGTTTTTGTTTGTATTTTATCGAACGGTTCAAATAAAAACTGCTCAAATCAAGCCCTTTCCGGTCATTTTTTTTGCTAATTTCTCGCGGGTACCGTTAAAATCACGTTCTGAACACATTGAGTGGCTCAAATCATCGCAAATTGATCGGGAAAGGGGAGAAAAGGGGAAGCCCCTACCGTATCCTTATTAGAAGTGGACTGATATATAGATATATATATATAGAGAGAGAGAGAGAGAGTGAGTTCCCTTCTCCTAAGGACCACCTTAACTTAATAAAATAAGGACCTCCCTTTCCCGATAGAATTTCAATGATCCAAGCCACTCAATGTGTTCAGAACGTGATTTTAAGGGTACACGCGTGAAATTAGCAAAAAAAAATGACCAGAAAGGCTTCATTCGATCAGTTTTTGTTTATTTTTTATTGAACGGTTCAAATAAAAACTGCTTTGATGAATCCCTTCCCGGTCATTTTTTTTGCTAATTTCTCGCGGGTAGTCTTAAAATCACGTTCTGAGCACATTGAGCGGCTCGGATTATCGAAATTCGAACGGAAAATGGGAGAAATAAAGAGGTCCTTATTTTAGTTAAAATAAGGACCTCCCTCATTTGAAAATGACTATATATATATACACACACACACACATAAATATACATAGGAAAAGTTAAAACTGAAATCACATTTACAACTAATTAGGCCCCGTTCCAGAACACCTTCTTAAAAAATAAGTACTTATTTCACATTTTCAAACTCAAAAATAATGTAAATAAAAAATAATTTTTTTAATTTTTTTGCACCGTATAAAAGATCTCGATAAAATCTATGAAACAAGATCCATATTGCTAGGAAAATTATTTGCATAAACATATTATTTTTGAGCTTGAAATTGCTTTCTTAAAACATAAGTACTTATTTTCAATTCCGGAACGGGGCCTAAAACAAGTAAAGGCCACCATGTCAACAATAGTCAAGTAAATCTTCTTCCGCGAAAAAGAAAAGCAAGATAATGAAGGACAGGACAGAAAAACATTTCTTCACAAATAAAACTATTGTGATAAGAAGGTTCCGTTCCACTTTTTTTTTAAACATTCTTTTTAAAAACAAAGTAATTTCAAGCTTAAATATAATGAAAATGAAAGATAATTTTTTTGATTTTTATTGCACTGTTTAAAAAATCTTAATGAAATCTATCAAACAAGATTCATATTTGTAAAAAAATTATTTGCATAAACACATAATTTTTGAACTTGAAATTACTTTTCTTTTCAAAAAGTACTTTTTGAAAGAAACTGAAACAGGACCGAAATCAACTTGCGAGTAATGGTATATTACAAAAGTGCCAAGTGAATTTTGAAGCAAACAGGAAAATAATTGTCGTGCTTTGAAAGCAAGGAAAAAGAAAGAACACAAGCCATGAGATGAGAGAATAGTTGGGGAATTAACCCCATGTAGCAAAACTTCCACGAACGATGAAATAAGTTCAAAAAGTGTGCCAACATATATAGCATAACTAAGAATTTGTCCTCTTTCTGCTCGGTGTTCATTGACTTACAAATGAAGAAAATAGCTTCAACCTAAAATGCGTGGAAAGTAGTACCTCAATGGTGACGTCGTGATCCACCTCCTTAGTTGGTGCAGGGCTATAATCCATGGCATCGATTTGCTGCGGTGGAATAAGATCGGGGTCCCAACAAACAGTATACATGTCTCCATCCAAATCACTTCCTGAGCATTCATTCGGATGAGGTCTGAAGACATAAAGTTAGAAACTAACAAAATTTTACATATAGGAGTACTATACCCATCGGTTTTATTATGAGTGGCTAAAAGTTAAATACTATTACATTCGGCATCACGTATGCAGTACTCACTAATTACACTTAACAATTGAAGGACTAAGTTCAGTATCAATGCATCATCCAGTAGAGAAGTAGAATGGTAATGAGACATTGAGGCAACCAGTAGTGCAGGTAAAAGAATGAGAAGGCATCCATGACAAGCTATGGTGCAAACCACATGCTTGGCTAGATAAAGTTCTTGGGATCCCAAATCCCTGTCTAAATAAAGTTCCAAGGGGCTTACATCCCATTATAGCGACGTATTTTAACGGCACGAGCCTAGGCGAACTAGAAAATATCACTACTAATTGGAACGGGCACAATTAATTGGTGTATAGATGGTCAACGGGATATCATGGATCCCACGTTGCAACGCTAGAGAAAGTTGAAAGGCTATTTTTAAATAGCGCATGCCTTCTTAATTAGTTAATATGCTATAAAGCCACAACCCTTGGCAAAGAGGGGAATATGGTTATCCTTTTGGGAAGTGTTATAGCATCACATGGCAATGAACTTATGCACATACACATTGGTTACAAGAAGATGAAAAGAGAAGAAGATCAGGAAAGCTATAACAAAGATAATTCGGATAGCAAATTAATAATTCTCTATTTACTTATCGAATTTCTACATAGTGAAAAGTAAGACATTATATATTCTAGAACCCGAGTCAATTAAATAGAATTATAAGAAAAGGAGATTATGGTGATGTCACTTACCTCATTCCTTTTTGTGGGAAAACCACACAATCCACCATGTGGTGCAATGCTGGAACATCTACAGCCGTTAGGACACGAACGTCACCAGGGTGCAAGCAAGGGTTTTTGGCAACAAATACCATACCCTTAACAATATGATGACCCTGATTCGAGTCACTTCTCCTATGCATAAGAAAGGAACTAGTATCACGAAATAACCTGTTTCTAGCCTCAGAAATTTGTACAAATACCTCCCCATATTCCAATGTTCTGGTTTCATCGAGACATCCCATCATATACCTTCCTCTTGGAACAAATATCCTTGTTCTAGTTCGTATTTCAAACAACTTTGCTGCCTTAAAGGTTCTCAGCATCATCGAGAGGAAAGGTTCAACATCAGGCTCGTAGCCACACAGAAGCATTTCCTTAAGAATGTTTGCGTTCTCTCCTGGAGACATCAGTTCTAATGCATCTTGAGCCTTTAACGGATCTGTTAATATGGTATCTAGTTGTTCTACCGCTTCCCTTTGCTTCTTTTCAAAGATATCATCATTAACCTCAAGGGTAGATAAAAGAGTGATCACTTGGCGATTCAAGAAACAAGGGTGATATTTGCTCCAATCCAAAACATCCAATTTCGTGTTGTCGGATTCGTATTTGCACATACTCGGTCTTAAGGACATCTTTGTCCGTGATGTGGGATCCACAGCCACAACTCCTTTGTAACCGCCATATCGGATTTGGAAGGCAGACGGAGTTAACCGTTTAAGCCCACATTTCTTGGCCACACTGCGAGCAAATTCGGCAGACATTTTTCCGATTCCGTCAGAGAAAATATATTTGATTCCATCTTGTAAAATCTCTACATCAGGAATAACTTTAATTTCATGCCTACCAACACTCAAAGTTTCCGTGGAGCAACTAAAAGATTGACCAAGTCTTGCGGCATATTTTGCTACGTTTCTGATCCGATGAAAGTCGCCCATCCAATTTCTTATGTCAGAAGCAGTACGCCCATTTCTTGAAGCAAACATCCATACAGAATTATCGCGCAATTGACTTGCCGAGAAGGCAAGAAAATCAAACTTCTTATTTCCAATAACAATGCCGTCCTTGAGAATCGATAATATCCGCCCATAAATTTGAGTTCTTTTTTCCTCACCTGAAAAGGGTGTCCGTGTGGATAACTCGGTTGAAAACATCTTCCCCAATTCCTCATCCACGAAAGAAACCCTAAGGAAATTCTCAATATCTTCATGATAATAGCGTAATACCCGATTAGACATATTAACCTCTGGACCACAAAAATACACTTTGGATGGGGTTATTTGAACCCTGTGTACATACACCAATCCATCACCCAACTTAATGGTAGGTGTTCTAGGAAGTTTTCTTAAGTTGTGGTATTTACTGTATTCCTCCCTGAGCCACGTCAAAGGTTCATAGCAGCACTCCTTTAGATGATATAGTTTGTCTAGGGCATGTTCAACACATTCGATGTCAATATCCCAGGACTCAACCAAACTAAAGAAGTCGTTATCAAGTGTGGGTCCTGAGAGATATCCTTCTTGAACCAACATGCAGATCTTAAATAGTATTTTATATGGCAAGTCAATATCATTAGGTGGACCAACAATGGGTACCAGATCCAAATTGCACGAGTAAGGAAGCCCCTCCTCTAAAATGAACGGCCCTTCATTTTCTCTGTAAGAAGGGAAGTATTCACTCAAGTCCAGAAGTCGAGTACCGTCTGAAAGCCCCAAACACAAAGCTGTAGATTGGCCAATGCAGCTCGATGAAGTGAAATCCGTGGCCCTGACCCATTGGTCTTTAGGAGCTTCCTTATGATAGATGTAAACAGATTGTTTACATGTCTTGTAGATGCGGGGAGCACCAAGCAACTAGCATACAAATAGGGGGGAAAAAAATAAGCCTGCTTTGCAATTATGAGAAGTTGAAGTGATTGTGAATTGATAAATATGGAGTAAATAATAAGAACCATACACAGAAGTCGGAACAAGATGCGTTAAACATATAACCAGCACCCATCAATCAGGCACATGTTTTCAAGGCAAAGAAGCTAACTGTGGTGCATTTTTTCCCGGACACATAAGTAGATTAAAAAGAAATACTAGGTTAGAAACAGGTTCACTTGTCAAGGAGCGGATTGGCTCTACAACGACTCTGAAAATAAGCATATGACTACGGGACTAGAATATTACAACACAAAGGGATTGTTCATTAACCAATGATGTTACAAAGAGTACTACACGGTGGCAGAATGTTAATAGTTACAAAACAAAAGGGATTGTTCATTAACTAATGATGTTACAAAGAGTACTACAATTAATTACGAAAGTGCTGATACTCTCCAAATTATGTCAGGCACTCAAATCAAAAGTGTCCTATTTTATTTGAGTTTTTGTATTCGAACGCTCCGGGGACACCCTACGTAAATCACACTCTAGACACACTAGGAGTCTAGGAACTTGTGGGACATATTAGGGGCTATCAAACCAAATAGCAAGATCTAGTTATAGTGTAGGCAAGTCTTTCTTGAATGATATATTGGATTTAAAGACCGATCTCAATGGTGAAATGCTTTTAGTTAAGACACTCTTCTGAATGATTTAATGATTAATCATCTAGACCAAGGCAAAATTTCTATTTTATCAACTAACGAGAGCTTTATGTTTTTTTTTTTTCTCTCTTTATATGACCAAATACATGAATATGATTTTTAAAGGTTCCCCAACATGGCAACATGTCATGTACTCCAATTTTTGAAAATCTACATGTCAGAGTGCCATGCCATGCCATGTTCATGTCATGTTGAGGCCTGTGGGTCCGGTGAGAACCAAGTCCCGATGTACCCCAAAATTGAGGATTTTGGGAGTTCTAATCTTTGGAGAACCGCCGGCACATGAGACTTGTACACGAGGCAATTTTGGCTTACTAGGAAACTCCTGGCATGTCAAAAAAAGTTTAAACAAAACTAAATCTACCCAGTTTCAAATGCCTATGGCAGAGTTCAATGCTACTACCAAGGTGATGTACTGATGTCAGACTCCAGGGCACACGGCCACCTCAAGCGGCTCCCAGGGAAATGCAATGCATCTCTTATGACGTCTTGAGTATCAAGCCAGATACACTTGTAAGGAGATTCATACTAGAACATGATGGGCACCAAGGATAAAAAGAAGCTAGAGTCCTGTAGACAAGCCCTAGCATTATAGCTACCACCGCATGACTCTTAATTTGCAGTCCTGTAATCAATCCAATAATGGCTTGACAAGTAAAACGAGATAACTAAGGCAAAGATGCAACCCTCATTAAACAACGTGACTATGTGAGACGACAACTTGATTTGGCAGACATGGAGGACAGTAGTCCAATTGTAACCAACCATTGTAATGCAGGTTCTCAGCTACTACGTACCAACACAATCAAACAAGACCAATTGGCCCTCACCCTAAGGGGCATATCTATTTAGCCATAAGTTTGAAGTTCCGCTAATATTCTTCTTCTTTACAAGATGATCTAAATATCCTCAGGCACAACCAACATTTTTTTATCATATTTGGTTCAGTATGCTTCCACAGAGTCCAGCATGACCGGTCAATACCGTAAAGTGCCCACAGAAAGTTGTTCCTCAGCCAAGCCTATTGCCTAATATGACAAATTCAATCAATATATTCACTAACCTATTTCATCAGCAATTTATCAGTATCAATTGACTTACATCAAAAAGAATGTAAGAGCCCTTCGACTCTTACCAAATAGTTGGCACATTTGAAGTTATGATGCTTTCTTTTTCTTTTCTTTTTTTCTTTTTTTGACCAGCTGTGAACCATTTATAATTTTGCTTGTTAGAGTTAGATAGGCACATTACAAATAATTTTGATTAATCATAAGCCAAATCACCCCCAACCTGGACAGACAGATTATTTAACCTATGCAACGGATTTAACGCAGCTAGAAAAAATATCCATCTAATTCAGAAGGAAGAGTACAGACAAAAGTAAATAACTTAATGCATATGGTAAACATTCTGCGGGACTAAACCTGAATGAGCAGAAACTTTGCTGTTTGACCAGGCGGTTGATATAGCTCAATCTGCAAGATGTTCTCATAAAATAGCTCCAGCTTGTACTCAAGATCAACATAGGACATGAAGAAATACAGTTTTCTTAGTCCAAAATCAAATTTTACGGAGATATCTTCCCTTTCCCAGAGAACTAAAAACTTCTCCTTTGAGATCTGACATCCACAATGTATAGTTACACCTTCCATGACATGTTCATATTTCTTTGGCTTCGGTACTAAATAAAAGTTCGTTGCGACAGCCTTCAAATAGGATCTTCTATAACACAAGTTTTGCTTAGCCAAGTTGATAATCTTATCAGCACTTTTGGTAGTGGTGAATTGAACTATGGCATATACTCCTGACCAGTTATTTATGGGCTCCTTAACCTCTAAAGAAACTACTGTTCCTCTGCCTGTGTATTGCTCTACGAATTCCTTAACTATTTCCCCAGGCAAGACGTAGGGAAACCCAAACAATTCAATTGTCTTACTCTTTCCCATCGAATTCCAAAGGCTTTAACTGCAGTGTCATCGTGTAATACCTTGTCAGCAATTGCAAATAAGGAAAGTGGAAGGAAAAAAATCATACAGGAAAAGAAGTTATAAAAAAAGTAATTATCTCCAAGAAGTTACAAGAGATAAAAAGATGATTGGAAATTCACGCGAGAAAACAAACAATTAGCTAATTCTGAGACACACCACTTAATGTATTCAGTGATGAAGGCTATATTTAAAAAACAATCATCCCCAAATGACAGGAAAAAAACAATACCAAATGTAAGGAACTGTTCAAAGTTTGTGGTCACCTTATTTTTTAGATGCTTCAATTAGATCACTGCTCTCAAAAGCTATAGTTATTAGCACACTCGCCCTCGTATGCTCATTCAAGTGCAAAAGCCTCTTGGAGCCTAAGCGCCATGCACGATGAGAGAAGTAACAGCACCATTTTTTCACTAAATGGGAAAATGACAAATTGTTCATAGTACATAGCAGCCAAAAATAGTTTTTCCTAACCATACACACCCTCCGATAACATCTTCCGAGAAATCAACGTAATCTATTATTAAATAATAAGTTGTTTCATGGGAGCCACGACGATCACATTATTGGTAGAGACCAGATTGGCTCCTTTTGCCATAAGAACCTCCATAATCTAATGAGTAAGATTTGACAAACCCGTAACAGTGGCAGTAATCAGAGCCGAGAATACTTTTTCCTTCTTTTTAACCTACATAAAGAAAACTTACCCATAACATGGTTGATTGCTTTCAATTCCCAACCACATTTTGCATCGCTTAATATTCATACTAGAGTTTATTGAATTTTGTTTAGTTTTTAGACACAATCGATGTATATAGTAACTTTACGTAGTTTCAAGTTGCTAATGCAATTTATGTTTTGTTTGACGATTTTATCTTGTTTTTGGGTATTTTGATTGAAAATATTAGCATTTTCGTAGGCGCCAGGTGAGGCACAGTCGTGTAGTACCTCGAGTACCTTGAGGCGAGGTGTAGTTTTTGAAGCGCATTTGAGCGTCAGTCGCAAACCTCAGTGACTTTTCTGGACATGTTCTAGATCTCATCTCATCCATTGATGGTATTATAGGTTGAGAAACAGTACTTTACATCCTCCTTATAATAAGGGCTTCGATCATTAACCTTAGCTGCAACAAATGAGCACAGATTGTGCAATGAAGAACTGATCTTATGAACCATAGCTGCTGCTGCTGCTGCTCCGTCTTATGTATACTGATGATGAAGAAGAAGTAAGTAGAATTGAAGACAATTAATAGGCGTGCATGAGTTTTTATTACGTTTCACAAGCTAAATGATAGTACGTTAGCTTTGTTATGGATGTTATGTATTGGTTAGAATTTGGTTATTTAAACATTTGAAATGTTATGGTTAATGATATTTTGAATGTTAGAAGTATTTCTTGAGTTGAATCCTATAGTAGAATTCTGCTCTCTCTCTTTTTATCTAAACTTGTGCCTCACTTTAATGAGGCGCGTGGTCACCTTACGCCTAGGCAGGCTAGGCTAGCTCTAGGGGATCATGTAGCCTTGGTGCGCCTAGAGACTTTTCAAATCCTGGTACATATAGGGAATTTCTCCATTATTATGAAATAAAACTTGAAGCATGTTTGACATTAGTAGTCATCTGGTCAAAAAAACTCTCGTACAAACAATACAATGTGCCAAAGTACAAAAAATAAGAGGATGGACACAATGCCCAAACATATTCAAAAAATGGATCGACAAACCAAATAGATCTGACTTAAGATCAAAGATCGAGTGAAAACAAAAATGCAACACTTTTGAGAGGAACATATTTTTACACTTCACTAAGCTTGTTTAACAACCCATAACAACTTAACATGAAAATGGGAAGAAAAAATAACTTTATATGTAGAATTTGTTGAAAAACAGAATAGTAACGTCCCTAATGGTTAGACGTTACCAAAGGCTGTTACAGCTTTGATTGAAATCACACCACAGTCACCATTATAGTGGTTGCAACGGGTCATGGTAAACATCCAAAAGGTCATTAACCCTTGCGGCCCATTTTCAAACCATCCATACATAAAGACAAGCAAAATGTAATTGCTGAACAATTGTAAACAGTGACGTTAAACCAAGATCTAACCAAACCTGAACTCCAAAACCATGCTAGACCACCTATGATTCGAAAGCTTAAGCTTATATGAATCATTAGAGCATTGGTTTCCGCCTCCATTTGTTCCATGACGTCATGAGTGATACCAAAGTTTTACATTAGAATATTTGAATCTCTTATCTTCTATCAGTGCAACCCCTACAATAATGATAAATTTGACCAATAATACATTTCGGAGAATTGGTATGGGTATGTTAGATGGTAAAACTAAGGGAAAGGGTAGACAAAAATTGACTTTGGTGCCGTAAATTCAAAAAGACAGATTTCTTGGTTATCACAGAACACGATGCCTTCGACAGAACACAATGGAGACAACGGATTCATGTAATAGACCCTAATTGATTGGGACTTAAGGCTTAGTTTGGCCTAATTATTATTGTATTCTCCACCAATTAATGTGATTTCATCCTTCAAACCCATCTTTTGACAGGTCAAAACAAGTGAATCTAAATATAAGAACAAACATGGTAATAATATTAAATGTAACTGCATAACCAAGTTCACTGTCATTCCTAAGAGACAAGGGAAACAAAGAGTAAAAACATTCAGCTAAATACTCTGCCAATGAACTTAATAGTTTAAAAGGTCTTCCTAACGTTTTCTCATATTAACATCTCCAGACTGCATGCGCAATACCTGGAATTGAGCCAGTCATTGCCACTGTGCTATAGTCAGCCAATTAAGTTAAGAGTTTTCAAGTGGACATTTCCAACAACATCGTATTCAATACGCAAGGGTTTTAGATCTCCTTGCTTGCACGAGCAAACCATGCCTTATAAGAGGAAATAGGACTTCCGAGAAGATATATGTAACGAAAAATCAAATTTTGCTTATGTACTACGGAAAGTAAGCTAACAATGCCATAATGTGACCAAAACCTCACCACTAACAATTAACCATTTTGAAAGAAGGTCAAAAATCATGAGAACCACTGCAATTGGAGCTTTCATGTGTGCGTGAGATAAATTTTGGAAACAAAAAAAAAAAGAAAAACTGCCAATTTGCCAAGGCATACTCAAATAACAGAAAGGCACCTTGAAGAATGGTTTTGGTAAGAGAAAAGAAAAACTATAGCTAAACAAAAACTAACTGGAGCTTGATAAGTAGAAGTACGTACATAACCCAACGGAAAAGAAGGAAGAAAAAAAAAAGATAAGAGGTACATTTATTGATCATCAGATCAGTCCACAAGATAAAAAGACGAAGAAAATCGATGGTTGACAATATTCCAATAATAGAACCCTGTATGGATTAGCTTCTTGAAAATTATCAAAAACCAACTTGTAAAAGCAAATTAGAACAAAAAACCAATTCCTTAATTTTCTGAAGGCACAGTTCGCAGCCGTTCGATCTATAAGTGTGATAGGTGTGCATCGTGTCATTCAAACCCATTTGCCAAACATATGTGTCAGTAGCACTTAGCACTGCTCCGGCTAATTATGCAGCGAGATAAATTTTTCAGTTTCCCGTGAAGTTAGTGAACGATAACAAGTTCAATAATATGTCACATAGAAGAGCGGATTTCTACCAACTGTCATTTTTATACTTGAGATATATGTTTCTTCCTCTTATGTTTCCAGATGACGAAACCAAGGATTAATCAAAATCACTAAAGCAGGGCAAATACACTGCATTCGGAAAAAAAACCCACAAAAAGTAATGCTTAAAGAAGCAAAATCAGCAACTAAAGATTCCCTTAATGCCTTTTCAATAAATTTATTACCAAAAAAAGATTATCAGCAACTAAATAAGAGTTCACATTGCGTGAACCATATTACGTGGTTTAGAGACAGAATTCTCGAGATATAAATATAAAAATTGATCAAAGTTCTTGCAAGTGGAGAGTGAGAGAGAGAGAGAGAGAGAGAGACTCACAAGAAGATGCAGGGAGCTCAACCGCTACTAGCCAGTATAGTTCAATCACATAAGCAAAACTGACCTCTCTCCCTCTCCCTCTCTCTCTCTCTCTCTCTCTCTCTTCTTGTTTTATTAGCGATCTCTCTCTCCCTCCCCCCATAATATAGCCGAAAGAAAATTGATTTTGGTAGTATTTGGTTGGGAGTTGAGTTTAGTTTAGTTTAGTTTAGTTTTGGTAGTGGGTGGAGAGAGAAATAGAGTAATGATGGAAAATAGGGATAATGATTGGAGAGAGATAGAGAGATATGATAAAGTAATAATTGAAGAAATAGAGTAATGATTGAAAAAAGTAAGGTAATAATTGGTTTCCAAAACTAAAACTAAAAATAAATGGGAACCGAACAAAGCCGGCACTCCACTTTGTGTCTTGATCATGTGAGATTACAAAACAAATTGTAGAGTGCCACTAGCTAAAACTGGAGTGCCAAAATCACATACCTTGGTGAAAATATTGGGAAATATGATCCACTGTTTACATAGAACCTTCATTCTAAGGGGCCGTTTGGCGCTCAACTCCATTTTTGTAAACTTATTTTACGTCTTTGTTTTGTGTGTTTTATTCGTCTTTTCTAAATTTTTGTTAGATTCGAGTGATATTTTTTTGATTAATCATCTGGTTCGACAAGAGGAGCCTAAATAGTACAAAATTATAATGGAAAGCAAAAAAAAGTTCATTAAAGATGAAAAAAGTAGCAAATAGCTATCTTATTTATCTAAAGTGTCGTCTTATTTGAATTTTTTCAATATCGATTTTTATTTTTATACTTTTCTGAAACGATTAACTCCAAAAGTTACGACTAAAAGGTAAGAAAAAGCTTAAAAAAATACTATCCAAATAATCACTTGTAAGTTTACAAGACTTTTTTTTTTTTAACTATTTTACTACTATCAATCATGGCTGAAGCTCTGTTTGGAAACTGTATAGCAAAAAGAGAAAAATTTCGATTATAACCAATATAACGGGAAGTATAGAAAAAGTAGGGGCTTGCGTGGTCAAAGTTTTGGATTAGAAGAAACAATCCAAATTTGCATCATATCGATAACGGTTGAGATTTTCTTAGAAACTCTTATCGGTTAATACTACCGGTAAGAGTTTCTGAGCAAATATCGATACGCGTTAAATTTGAACCATTAACTCCAGCAATTTGACAATTTAGATTTAGAATGTCTCGTCTAGTCCAAATTAAAGGCAAGAGAGGATTCTATCTTATGTTAACTTGTTTTGTTGTCCTCTTTAATTTTAATGTTCAAAAAGCATATTGATATTCATGAAAATTGTATAAAATAATGTTTTAAAATATTTGAAATGTATTGAAAAATAGTACAGTACTGTATAGAATACATTGAAGTGTGTGTGTTTTTGTCATTTTTTATTTTATTGACAGGCCAAATGCGGAAAAAATAGGCTGTTGATTTTGTCACTATATTTTTTGTTAACGTCACTTCCTTACAAGTGTATTTTTTGTGCAAAAATACACTTACAGTAAAGTGACGTTAACAAAAAAGAAAGAGTGGCAAAATAATTTTTCAAAAAATAACTCCCACTTAGTACTTATGGAGTACTACTGTATTTGATTTCTTATTGGTTACAAAAGTAAATCTGCTGATGTCATGTAGATTACGTTGCTTTTGTAGTATCATCCAATCCAAGACAAGATCTAACGTAAGGTTGTACTTCATTTGACACGTGTAGTTTTACAATTGCTTGCCGTAGTCGTTAAGGCATACAGTATTTTTGTTGTTTAGACAAAAGGAATTGATATTCACACTTTTTTTTTGTCTTTAAGATTTTATTGTTTTTTTTGTTTTGAAGAAAAAAAATAAAAAAAGAGTGTGAATATCAATACCCTTAGACAAAAATGCTACCCTTGCCGCATGCTAACTCTCGATCGACCAAACGAGTAACGGCTTGTGCCTTTCTCAATGTAATTAGGCAGTTCTCGTGTAAATGAGTGATTCAAACTGCAAGTCATTCTTAAAATATTTTTTTATAGATTCTTGTAAAAAATTAGTTCAATTCCATAGGAGTTTTACGAATTCTGAAAAAGCCTTTAACGATTTATTAGTAATTTTGTATGGTCCATTTCGGGTCCCAAAAAATTATTCAAACTGCAAGTTGTTTTTAAAATACCTTTTTATAAATTCTTATAAAAAAATTATTCCAATCCAATATACTCCGTATAACCGTTCGGCTAAATAAGCCACTGTGGCTTTTTTTTGTTCTTATTCAAAATTTTTTTGTATCACTTAGCTTATTGTCAATTTTTTAGGAATTATTACATCCTCACGACAAAAAGAATCTAAAAAGTAAATTTTTTTTATCAAAATCTATTTTTTTTAATAAAGACGAAAAAATTGGCTTATTTTGGTTTTTATTCAAAAAAAAAATTGAATTTCGGTCAAAATTTTTTACTTTTTATATTCCTCGTTGTGAGGATGCAATAATTCCCAAAAAATTGACAATAAACCAAGTGATACCAAAAAAAATTGAATAAAGACAAAAAATAAGCCACAGTGGTTTATTTAGGCGAACGGGTAATAAATATTGAAAAAATATACCTGAGCATAGAAGAAAGAGAACGACTGTAGAAAAAGAATCTTCCTCATTGACACTGTACTTTGAAACTAAAACAAAACAAAAAAAAGTAGTAAAATGAAAAGAAGTGTTGGGCCATGTTGTTCCCCAACTATATCATGGGCAATTATCACCTTACCCTTTTCTTCTTTTTTGCCTTTAATTAACCACCACAAAAGAATAACAGAAAACAAAAGTCCAGCGAGACTTGAGGTCATTTTCTCCTTGGTCAATGCGCGTTCTTATGTGGTGGGGGACAGATTACTAGCTCGGTGCTTTCCCAAATCCCAATCATTCATTCATCGCGTCAATGCTCTCTAGTTTTCCATGTTTTGGGGCCATTTTGGATTTGAAAAATGATCGCACTCATTCATCTACATAGACAATGAAGTCTATTGAGATTTATTCATTCCGCTTGATTCACCGTTTCGAGAGTAACTTTTTACTCACGATATAGTTTTCAATAAATTTCTCTTTATCTCTTTCCACTCATTATCTCTCATTACTCTCAAAATAACTTTCTAAAATGTAAATCAAACAAAATGATTGTTCTCCACGAGTTATGCAAAATAAAAAATTCGGATCATTTTTTTTGATTTCGGAATGAACCGCACAAAAACTGAAAAATATGAAAGGCACTGGACACAAATAAAACTATTTTTTGAATTAAGACTCCGTTTGTTTCGACGTAAAATATTTTTTTAGAAAATAGACTTTAAACTTTTATTTTTCGGTGTTTGACATGAAAAATATTTCCTCTAAAACAAATGTCAATTCCCACAGTGCTGTAAATCTGAACCATTCATTTTCTTTCATGTATTCAGGGACCGGGTTTCATGTGTTGTAACTTGTAACAATCTTCTTCCTTTTAAGCCTCCAACTAGACCTTAAAACTAATGTGTCATGACCTAAGTCACATAAATTAAGCGCGGCAAGTGTGAAAACATCTCTCCAAAATCTCCAAAACAACTAAAAAAAATTGTGAGTGCAGAGCAAAAATTGAGATCGCCAGTGTTCATTGAAGAAATATACTCCCTCCGTCCCATTTTCATTGTCCTTTTTTGATATTCGTGCAGTTTTCAATCGCTTATATCTTTCAATGTGAATCTCCAAAAAATATGCAATTTGGATCTTATTTGATAGATTTCAATTTGTTCTATAATACAAAGATGTCAAAATCATGAAAAATATTATAGATTGAAAGATATACGCAAGAGACAAAAAAATGAAAAAAAAATAATGGACAATAAAAATGGGACGGATGGAGTATATGATTAAGGTCATGACAGAATAGATGAATAATAAAAACAGAATAGATGAATAATAAAAACAAGACAAAATAGTGAGATTTATGTTAAAGAACTTGGGTTTTTGTGTGTGTGTGTGAGAGAGAGAGAGAGTAGTAGTAGTAGTAGTCGTCGTCGTCGTAGTAGTAGGGTTGTGGGCCCGTGGCAAGGACATGGGGCGAGAATCCCAGGACATCAAACCGCAGTAAGAAAAACAACTTCCAAAGTTTTACCAAAAAAGCGGATCAAAAAAAAAAAAGTTTTACCAAAAAACGTTTTACCAAAAAGTTATAGGTAAAACAATCTGCAGGAAAATATTTTATTTCTAAACAAATGGAGTCTAAAGGTGACATGCGAGTAGAGTGGAGCACAGTTTGTGTCTTCTTTATATCCTTATGCACTTGGGTAAGATTCGATTCCCATGAGCACTCATCCCCCTCTCTCAGTCCCCAAGGACAGAGTAGATTACGTTTAACAAATGACAAAAAAAAAAAAGAATTAAAGGTGACATATTTGTGAGAGAATGATTTGTCTTGTAAAACAGAAAATAAGTACTTAAAAAATAATAACTTAACGAAACGGAGCCTGAGAAAATTATTTGGTCTTTTTTCTTGAGCATTTTTCCAAAATTATGACTCCCAAGATCTTATGTACATACTGCGTGAAACCTACTTGGTCTTAATTTAAAATATTTTTTACGATTCTTCTAAAAAATATAGCTCAGCTGGACATAGATAACAACTTGATCATTTTATTGGTTCTTACAAATTAAGGGACGAAAAACTGAATGATTGATCAAGCTCTTATAGGTATTCGACTGGCTGATTTTTCATGAAGTTTCTTAAAATAATACTATTTTAGATAAATTAAATGATTTTGATCATTTGTGTGTACACAAAATAGTATACCCATAATTATTTTGTAGACTAGAGAGAGAAATTTCCAACTCTTATCATGAAGCGCCTCAAAATATTGTTGACTGTTCCAAGAACACTAAGGGCTAGTTTCAGAACATCTTTTTAAAAGATAAGTACTTATTTTATATTTTTAAACTCAAAAATAATGTAAATTAAAAATATTTTTTTGATTTTTTTTGCACCATATAAAAGATCATATCGAGATCTTTCAAATAAAATCTATATTACATATTTTTAAATTTCAATAAGTCCGTTATTTTTTAACTTGAAATTACTTTTTTTTTAAAATATGGACTTATTTCTAGAACGGGCCTAATAACTTTTGAGAAGCTGAGAAGAAAATTTAGTAGAATTACTTGCTACTGTTACTTTATAGAACCTGCTTCCCAAGGAAGAAGTGGGGATTGGATAGTACTCCACAATTGGCAGACAGGCAGCAACCATCATGATCACATGTAAGGGCATTCACACTAGCATCTCTAAAGTCCCTTCTTCTCTAAAGTAGCGATTGAAATTCTGAAAACTCAAGTTTATCGGTCTCGCTTCACGTCTATGTAATTTACAATTGGAACAGTTCCTCGTTACAACTAAAAAGACACTGTTCACCCGCCACTAATTTTTAATTATTTCTCACAAAGCCAGGCCTTTTCTCTCTCGCGCATCTATTCATTTCACGACATCGCCGAAGGCTCCATTTTCTCCTAGATTCACCATTACAGAGCCAGCACATGATGAGTCTGTTCTCCTATTTCCTCATCGACTCTCTCTCCTCTCATATCCATATCAGCGCCCTAATTTTTGCCTCTCACACCACTTCTACAATTTTGCCTCTTCCTTTGTTCTTCTGATTGGTGTTTCCTTCTTTTGCCTCTTCCTTTGTGCTTTGTTTTCTGAGGGAAGCACTTTGAGAAGAAGAGGCAAAGGGAGATCAACCAAAAAAATAGAATAAAAAAGAATACACAAACAATATTTTTAACGAGATAGTTTTTATATAGAGAGTCTGATGTAGGGGACATTTTATAAGTAAGTAGCTAAAGTAATAAAGTAACTTTTTAAGGTATAATTTGGTCCAAAATTTAAAGAGATTGATACGGATGCTCTAAAGGTTAGTCTTTTGTTAGTTCGACCGTTTGGTTTTCATTATACACGCCCCGTTTGATAAAAGTTTTGGGGGATGGGATTGGATTATGAAGGTAATGGGTTTCCTATACTTTGTTTGGTTTCACAAAGTCGGGGGGATTGCTAAGCTGATGGGATTACGAATCCCCCAAAATGGGGTATTAAGAATGCCCCGGGGGAGATGGTATTAATAGTCCAATTCCAACCCATTCTCATTACCAATTCCTTCTATCAAAATCCAATCTCATCATCTAATCTCATTTCAAACAAACATGATATTATGAATTCTATAACAAAAGTTACGAAACATGCTAAAATGTTATGAATGAACCATAAAATAGGTGCATATGGTACACCCTTTTAAGGGGTGTGTATTGTAGACTTTCCCTAATCTCATTATCCAATTCCATCTCAAACAAACATACTCATTGCTAATCATTTCTCATTACCAATTCCTTCTCATTGTCAATCACAATTTTAATCTTATCTTCTTACGAATCTCACTCATCTACTACTGTTATCAAACGGGGCCTCTGATTCCACGTTGGAAGTTGCCTCAAGGACTCATTTAACTACCTTCCACTTATGTGTCGTCTTCTCACGAATATTTTGTTTGTTTGTTCGTTTTTTTCTAATTAGTTTACACTTTTGATCGTTAAAATTCATCCTAACTCTCTCTTCTTTGCTTTTCACTGCACAAGATTATCGTTTAGAGGAAGGCCAAATGATTTTCATTTTCAATTTCTCTTTGATTTATTTTAGTTTTCAATAAAAAGTACTATAAAAATATTTAGAAACCCGCCGGAAATAGTCTCAAAACCGCCGTTAATTGTAAAAACAATTGTATATAATCTATGCGCACACCGGCTACCAACTGGACTAACTCACATGTTGATTCAAATAGGTTAAAAAATAATACTTATAATATACGGATTGGTTTTATTACAAGTGGTGGTAATAAATCGCCGGTATTATAAACAACAGTATATTCTATTTTTCTTGCAGTAATCTAAAAAACCACCGGTAAAAGTCCTTAAAAAGGTCAGAAAAATCGTCGTTTTAGGGTAATTATTTTCGGCTGTTTTATTAATGCCGCTATTAAAAAAATCGCCATTAAAAGTCCTTAAAAAAGGCCAGAAAAACTACCGTTTTAGAGTAATTATTTCTAGCGATTTTATTAATGCCGCCAATAGTGTCTTTTAATCGCAGTTATTTAATGCTGATAATAAAACTGTCGCCAAAGCCAAAATTTGGCGGAGTTAATTAATGGTTGTGTTAAGGGACAGTAAAAATGTTAGTTTTGCAAGTTAGGTATTTTTTAGGGGCCGGCTATTTGCAATCCATACAATCCAATTTCTTCATATAACCCACTACATATTTCTACTGCCACAATTTACTTCATACAATCCAATAAATTCACCTACATTTTCCAACATACCCCTCCTCTTAAATCCCCTCCACCACCTGCACAACCTTCATCACTACCATCACCACCACCATAGCTACCACCACCACCACGACCTCCATCACTACCACAATCTCGATGACCTCCACTCGTCATATGTTCTTCGCCTTCATAATCTGAAAAAACTCATCTGAGCTGAGCACTTAGTATGAGGATTTTGTGCCCAAAAACGAACTGGTATGGGCTATGGGGATTTTATCGAGTCCTGGCGAGGACTTCGAATGCAAAATTTAGAATCCTAAATCAGAAATCAAATTCCGAAAAACGCTGGCAAAATCGGAAGTTAACGTCCGAAATAATCAAAAGAATGCAGAAGTTGAGTTCCGACAACTTCAAGTTCTACATTTGGAACCATAAATCGGATATCCAATTTTGAAAACCACTGCCAAAATAGAAAGTTAACGTCTGAAATAATCGAAATAATGCAGAAGCTGAGTTCCAAAACTTGTTCGGATGTTAAATTCTGAATTATAGGGCTGAGATCGAAAGTTAACTTTTGAATTATTAGGTGTTTTCCGAGAATTAATTTCCAAATTTTTCCGCGATCATAATCTGAACCTACAACAAATCCAAGAAGCCGACAGAGTCATCGAAGGGGGAGGAAGAAGGAAAGCTCATGGGAGGGAACTAGCAGTAGCGAGGACCAGAGGCCAACTCTCCCCGCAAAATACCTAATGTTGCCATACTGAAAGAAAATCCCCTCAGAAGTTAAAAGGAAAATGCTGAAAAGAATCCAATTAAGATTCAAGGAAGTACGAAAAATACAAAAGATGCATTAAAGTGTGTTTTTTTTAATCATTTTTACCGGCTAAACGGCATCTCAGTGGACTGTCAATTAAAATACCCTAGATAAAAGGTGGATAAAAAATAAAACGTGCAAACGTCGAGAATCTAACCCCGTAACCACTAATTTTTGATTTCTGGTCAAGCAGCAGAAAGGTTTTATTCTTTGGACAGTTTTCTCAGAAATTGATCCAGCAAAAGAAACCATTTTGAGCTTCAGAATTCCCAGAAAATAGCAACAAAAAACAAACAAAACAAAACATACTTCTAGTTACAGGATTCATCAGCAAATTCCAACTAAGTTCCAATCACACTACCAAACTGTATGTACATCAAACAGTTCAGGCATATATGTTCATAGAAATAAGCAGCAAAGTTCACGATAAACGCACTTACACAATACAAATATCGAACACTTACGGCAACCACACTGAAATTCTTCAATCTTAGATAATTAAAAAGAAAATAGATTTTCTACCCCAAGTTCAACTCCTGACTAAACTGCCGTTCAAGCGATGACAGATGGGGAGCCCTTGTAATGCTGGCTCTATCTTTCTTGATGTGAATCAGCTTATCATAGACACACCACGGGAAGCTAATGAAGTGGTCCCGGAACAATCCCACGTTATATCGACCCCAATAGCTAGGGTGATAGGTAACATGGTACCAAGCCGACGCTTTTGCATAAATGTCTTCACCTTCAGCATCCGCATCGAACCACGCCCTCGCTTCCATCCTCAACGCCCTCACGGCCAATCCGACGTTTTCTGCATCCTTGTTCCGCTCGAAAGATGACTGTCATTTTCATTATACTACCGCTTAATAGTTCTGCTTCCGTATTGATCTCATAGTAATCCATCAGATTTCCCAACTTGTAGTCGTACTCGGTCTTGTAATCAAAAGCGTCGACGAGATAATCCCTGAAACCGTCCACTTCCAAATCGGGATCATACGACCTCCGAGCCACTTCTCTCGTGAAGGGCTTGGTAGAACTTGTTTCTGGGGCAATGTTTTTCACGGCTCGGAAAAGCTTTCCGATCACGCGTTCTGATTTGTAAGTAGGTTTGTCGGGCTTTTCCATGAAATCTGGAAACGTTTTAACGCGTAATTGAGGAGGTATCTCAGCTGGCACGCCGGTCTTATTGAAGTCAACTGCGATCGAGTGTAGCTCTGCGAGCTTCATACAAGCAGCGCTCATGGCTTTTCTAGGTTCACTGTCTGCAAAAGCCGTGTGAGCATTGTCTATAATACCCAGACTGTCGTTGACTATATAGTTCGTGAAATACTCCTCAACTTCCTGCAGGGTAAACAGAAAATTTTAACATCAAATCTGGAAAAATAAAATTATCAAATCTGCTATTGGGCAATGCTGCACATGGGTCCACGATTGCAAGTCTTCACAAATAAAAGTACGGTGATAACAAATCAACTTGCGAGTAATGGTAATTACAACAGTGCCAAGTGAATTTTGAAGTGTACATGAAAATAATTGGTAATGTTGTGCTGTGAAAGCAAGGAAAAAGAAAGAACACAACCCATGTAGCAAAACTTCCACGAACGATGAAATAAGTTCAAAAAGTGTGCCAACATAGCATTACTGTGCATGTGTCCTCTTTCTGCACAGTGTTCATTTACAAATGAAGAGCATAGCTTCAACTACCTCAATCGTGACGTCGTGATCCTCCTCCTTAGTTGGTGCAGGGCTATAATCCATGGCATCGATTTGCCGCGGTGGAATAAGATCAGGGTCCCAACAAACAGTATACATGTCTCCATCCAAATCACTTCCTGAGCATTCATTCGGATGAGGTCTGAAACCAAAGACCTAAAGTTATAAACTAACAAAATTGTTTATATAGGAGTACTATATAAACAATTGAAGGACTCACTAATTATGAGTGGCTAAGTTAATATTACATTCGGCATCATGCATGTAATACTCACTAATTACACGTAACAATTGAAGGACTGAATACATTATCAATGTATCATCCAGTAGAGAAGTAAATTGTTAATGAGGCAACCGGTAGTGCAAGTGAAAGAATGAGAAGGCGTCCATGACAAGCTATAGTGCAAACCACATGCTTGGCTAGAGAAAGTTCTTGGGATCCCAAATCCCTGGCTAAATAAAGTTCCAAGGGGCTTACATCCCTTTATAGTGATGTATTTTAAAGGTGTGAGCTTAGGCGAACTAGAAAATATCACTACTAATTGGAACAGGCACTATCAGTTGGCATATAGATGGTGAATGTGATATCCTGGATCCCAAATTGCAACGCTAGAGAAAGTTGAAAGGCTATTTTGTAACATTGCATGCCTTCTCAGTTAACAATATGCTATAAAGCCACAACCGTTGGCAAAGAGGGATATGGTTACCTTTTGGGAAGTGTTATAGCATCACATGGCAATGAACTTATGCACATACACATATTGGTGTCATAAGTGATCTAATTGTACGAACAAGAACATAAAAAGACGACGAAGATCAGGAAAGCTATAACAGAGATTATGATGTCACTTACCTCATTCCTTTTTGCGGGAAAACCACACAATCCACCATGTGGTGCAACGCTGGAACATCAACAGCCCTTAAGACTCGAACGTCACCTGGGTGCAAGCAAGGGTTTTTGGCAACAAATACCATACCCTTAACAATACGATAACCCTGATTCGAGTTGCTTCTACTAAGCATAAGAAGGGAATTATCACGAAATAACCTGTTTCCCGTCTCAGAAATTTGAACAAATACCTCCCCATATTCCAATGTTCTCGTTTCATCGAGACATCCCATCATATACCTTCCTCCTGGAACAAATATCCTTGTTTTAGTTCGTATTTCAAATAACTTTGCTGCCCTAAAGGTTTGCAGCATCATTGAGAGGAATGGTTCAGCATCAGGCTTGTAGCCACACAACAGCATTGCCTTAAGAATGTTTGCGTTCTCTCCGGGAGACATCAATTCCAATGCATCCTGAGCCCTTGACGGATCGGTTAATATGGTATCCAGTTGTTCTACTGCTTCCCTTTGCTTCTTTTCAAAGATGTCATCATTAACCTCAAGGGTAGATAAAAGAGTGATCACTTGGCGATTCAAGAAACAAGGGTGATATTTGCTCCAATCCAAAACATCCAATTTTGTGTTGTCGGATTCAAATTTGCACATACTTGGTCTTAAGGACATCTTTGTCCGCGATGTGGGATCCACAGCCACAACTCCTTTGTAACCACCATATCGGATTTGGAAGGCGGACGGAGTTGAACGTTTAAGCCCACATTTCTTCGCCACTCTGCGAGCAAATTCAGCAGACATTTTCCCGATTCCATCAGAGAAAACATATTTGATTCCATCTTGTAAAATCTCAACATCAGGAATATCTTCAATTTCATGCTTACCAACACTCAAAGTTTCTGTGGAGGAACTGAATGATTGACCAAGTCTTGCGGCATATTTTGCCACGTTTCTAATCCTATGAAAGTCGCCCATCCAGTTTCTTATCTCAGCAGCAGTAAGCCCATTTCTTGAAGCAAACATCCATGCAGAATTATCACGCAACTGACTTCCAGAGAAGGCAAGAAAATCAAACTTCTTATTTCCAATAACAATGCCGTCCCTGAGAACCGATAATATACGCCTATAAATTTGAGTTCTTTTTTCCTCATTTGAAAAGGGTGTCCGTGGGGATAAATCGGTTGAAAACATCTTCTTCCCCTCCTCATCCACAAAAGAAACACGAAGGAAATTCTCAATATCTTGATGATAATGGCGTAACACCCGGTTAGACATATTAACCTCTGGACCACAGAAATACACTTTGCAAGGGGTTATTTGAACCCTGTGCACATACACCAATCCATCATCTAATTTAATGGTTGGTGTTCTGGGAAGTTTTCTTAAGGTGCTGTATTCCATGTATTCTCCCCTGAGCCACCTGACAGGTTCATAGCAGCACTCATTTAGATGATATAGTTTGTCTAGGGCATGTTCAACACATCCGATATCAATGACCCGGGGATCAACCCACTTAAAGAAGTTGCTATCAAGTGTGGGTCCTGCGAGATACCCTTCTTGAACCAGCATGCAAATCTTAAATAGTATTTTATATGGCAAGTCAAGACCATTAGGTGGACCAACAATGGGTACTAGCTCCAAATTGCGGGAGTAAGGTAACCCCTCCTTCAAAATGAACGGCCTTTCATTTTCTCTATAAGAAGGGAAATATTCACTGAAGTCCAGAAGTGGAACACCACATGAAAGCTCCAAACAAAAAGCCGAAGATTGGCCAATATAGTTCAATGGGGTGAAATCTGTGGCCCTGACCCATTGGTCTTTAGGAGCTTCCTTAAAATAGCTGTAAGCAGATTGTTTACATGTCTTGTAGATCCGGGGAGCACCATGCAACTAGCATACAAATAGGGAAAAAAATCAGCCTGCCATGCAATTATGAGAAGTTGAAGTGACTGTGAATTGATACATATTAAATAATAAGAACTCTACACGGAATAAGATGCATTAAACATACCAATGGCCCCCATCAAACAGGCACATATTTTCAAGGCAAAGAAGCTAACTGTATGCATAAGCAAATTAAAAAGAAATAGGTTTGAAACAGGTACACTTAATCAAGGAGTGGATTGACTCTCCAACTCTGAAAATATGCAAATGATTATTTAGTTTTTCCTAATAATGTGGCAGCGCCATCTAGTTGTGAATGATGTTTGATTCTTGGTAAAAGGGTTGCTTTATTATAACCTATCACAATGAGATCGAAAATCCTTTTATTCCTCTGAATCATATTTAGTTTAAACCCTTCAGGTGAATTCCCAAATAGTTACAACATCTCATTTCATAACTCAAAACATGGACACTTGGATAATACTTTGTCCCACGTCCTGAATTCCATCTTTTGGGTACAGGTCCTTGCTATGAAGCACAAACACCTCAAGTCAAAAGTGCCGACACTTTCCTATGTGAACTCCCTCCTCTTAGTGAACTACAAAGGAAATTGAATTCTTTCACAAATGACACATGGAAGAGATCAAAAAAGGAAATTATGTCTGACCCTCAAATCAAAAGTGCCCTATTTTGTTTAGTTTTGTATTCGGACACTCCGGGGACACTCTACCTAAATCACAGTCTAGACACACTAGGAGTCTAGGACACTTACGGGACACATTGGGGAATATAAAACCAGATAGCAAGATCTAGTTATAGTGTAGGCAAGTCTTTCTTAAACGATAGATGATGATTGATTCGATTTAGAGACCCATGTCAAACACTTTTTGTTAAGACACTCTTCTGAATAATGGAATGATTAATACAGACCAAGGTATAAATTGTATTTTATTAACTATTGAGAGCTTTATGTTTGTTTTTACTTCATGACAGTACATGAATATGATTTTTAAAGGTTCCCCACCATGTCAGACTAGGTACCAATGTACAAATCTGCATGTTGGAGTGCCTTGTTGTGGGTCTGTGTCGGCGAGGACTAGGTACCAATGTACCCTGAAATTAAGGATTTTGGGAGGTCTAATTTTTGGAGAACCGCCAGCACATGAGACTTATACTACACCTGAGGCAATTTGACTTACTAGGAAGTCCTGAGATGTGAAAGAAGTTCTAAACAAAATTAAATCTACCCTCTTTCAAATGCCTACGGCAGAGGTCAATTCCACTACCAAGGTAATGTACTGATGTCAGACTCCACGGCATATGGCCGGCTCAAGCAGCTCCCAGGGAAATGCAACCCATCTCTTACAAAGTCTTGAGTATCAAGCCAGATGCATGTTGAAGGAAATTCGTGCCAAAATAAGAAGAGCATCTAGGATAAAAAGAAGCTAGAGTCTTGTAGACAAGCCCTAGCATTATAGCTGCCACCGCATGACTCATGGCAGACTTTGCAGTCCTCTAGTCGATCCAATAATGGCTTCACAGGTAAAATAGATCAATACGGGAAAGCTGCAACCTCCTTAAACAACATGAGATAACAACTTCATCTAGCAGATATGGAGGAAAGTAGTCTAATTCTTTGGACAATTAATTCTGCCTCAATAACTAGTCTCCAGTGACCAGCTAGTGTTGCAAAATAAGGCATAGCAGGTCCAAGGCCACCATGTCCAAAAGCCTTGCAGGTGACAATTTCCACATGTACCATCATTGATTTAGAGATGTAACCAACCATTGTAATGCAGGTTCTAAGATAACTGACGCAATCAAGCAAGGGCTATTGGCCCTCATCCTAAGGGGCATACCTAGTAAGGCACAAGCTTTAGCCTTTCGACTCTTTCCCAATAGTTGGCACATTTGACGTTGTGATGCTCTCTTTTTGAAAAAAGATTTTTGACAAGCTGTGATGCTTGATAATTTGCTGGTCAGATAGGAACATTACAAATAGTTTTGCTTAATCAGAAGCCAAATCACCACACAACCTGAACAGACAGATTATTTAACCTATGCAATGGATTTAAAACTGCTAGAAAAATATCCATCTAATTCAGAAGGAAGAGAGTACACACGAAAGTAAATAACTTAATGCATACGGTAAACATTCTGCGGGATCAAACCTGAATAAGCAGAAACTTTGCTCTTTGACCACGTGGACAATATAGCTGAATCTTCAAGATGTTCTCAAAAGATAACTCAAGCTTGTACTCAAGATCTTGGTAGGACATGAAGAAATCCAGTTTTTTTTTCCTTAGTCCAAAACCAAATTTTACTGAGATATCTTCCCTTTTCCAGAGCACTGAAAACTGATCCTTTGAGATCTGACATCCGAAATATATAGTTACACCTTCCATATCATGTTCACATTTCTTCGGCTTGTGTACTAAATTAGCTTTCTTTGGGAAACACTTCAAATAAGATGATTGATAATACAACTTTCGCTGATCAGACAAGGAGAGAATCTGACTAGCACTTCCCCTAGTTGTGAATTGAACTACAGCATTTGCTCTGGACCCCTTTTTTTGGGGCTCCCTAACCTCTAAAGCAACTACTGTATCTCTGCCTGTGTGTCGCTCTATGAATTCCTTTACTATTTCCGCAGGCAAGACGTTGGGAAACCCAGACAACTCAATTGTCTTACTCTTACCCATCGAGTCCCAGAGGCTTTAACTGCAGTTTCATCATGTAATACTTTGTCAGCAATTGCAAATAAGGAAAGAGAGAAAAACAAACATAAAGAATAAAAAGAAGATTGGAAATTAATGCAAGAAAACAAACAATTACCTATTTCTGAGACACCTGAAAGGCTGTATATTAAAAAAATTCGTCACCAAAATGACAAAAAAACATATCAAATGTAAGGAACTGTTCAAAGTTTGCAGTCACCTTATTCTTTAGTTGCTTCAGTTAGATCACTGCTCTCAAAAGCTATAGTTATTAGCACTCACCTCATATGCTCATTCAAGCACAAAGGCCTCCTGGAGCCCAAGTGCTAAGGCTCCAAGCGCGATGGGAGAAGTAACAGCACAATTTTTTCACTAAATGGGAAATGAAAAATTGTTCAGAGTATATAGCAGAAAGCCAAATATTTTTTAGCATTTTTAGTTGACTTTTGCTTCAACCACAAAAACATGAAAATGAAGCATTATTCGTCACTATTAAAGCATCCAACTCAAAACCAATTAGCCATGAGCAGAGATGTCACCTAGACTCATACACTAGATTTGGAGGTGATAATTAACTGATGTCGGACAAACTCGAATACTACCCCGCAGCAGCGACCCCGACTCGCAAATGGAGACATCTAATTTGGTTTTCTATGTTAAACATCAACGTTTTAGTTTGGCTGTTTTTCCTTTTGTTCGTCCATCTGATATAATGGGCCACTGGAGATGGGAGGACCATATATTATGCCACTTGCACAAGTAACAAGACACTTCACCCAATTAAGCTTGTTAGATCTAGTTGTCCGAAAACATTAAGCGGATAGAAAAAAATGTGTTGAACAATATATGAAAAGCTCTCTAACACCCTCCCTCCCGTGCAAGATTCCAAACAACGGTGGCACCTCATGTAGTGGTCCTAGTGGCGATGAAGTGATTGCAAATAAAATCCCCTTAAGTTGTCTTTTTCAAACCTAAAAGAACTACAAAATAGAAGGAAAAATATATTTGGGAATTCCAATAAGCAATAAGTTTCAAAGTGAGAAGAAAGAAGAAGTCACTCAATTTCCTTTATAAAATAACCCATATTATGCAGATTAGATATTATGCAAATCATCTATATAGAAATAGCACTTCACTCTATTTGATAATATCTCATCAATTTTGAACCACAACAAGATAAAGCAAGTAAACTATAAGACAAGTTAGCCTCTCAAGACTATACAAGCGTGCTCGAGCCCACGTGGGCTTCACCAAGTACACAAATGGAACCTAACCATACATGGCCGCCAGAATGTAAACCTCAGTGACTTTTTCTGGACATGTTCTAGATCTCATCTACTTTTTCCGGACATGTTCTAGATTTCAACTCATCTATTGAAGGTATTATGGGTTGAAAAACACTACATTATGTCCCCCTTATAATAAGGGCTTCAATCATTAACCTTAACTGCAACAAATGAGCACAGATTGTAAACTGAAAAAGGGATCTTGTGAGCAGTAGCTGCTGCTGCTGTCTTATGTGTACAGATGTAGAGCAGATGATGAGGATGATGATGAAGAAAATGAAGTAATTGGTATTGAAGACGATTAAAAGGCATGCATGATTTTTTATTATGTTTCTAAAGCTACACAGTGATACGTTAGCTTTTATGGATTTATTTAAACATATGAAATGTTATGTTTCATGATATTTTCAATGTTAAAAGTATTTCTTATGTTGAAAATTTTGCCTATATTAGAATTCTACTCTCTTTTTTTAAACTTGCTCCTCACTTTGATGAGGTGCATGCTCACCTTGCGTCTAGGCTCTAGGGGATCGTGTCGCCTTGGTGCGCCTAGAGACTTGTAAAATCCAGGTACATCAGGTAATTTCTGCTTTATTATGAAATAAAACTTGAAGCACGTTCGACGTTAGTCATCGGGCCAAAAAAACGCTCGTACACCAAAGTACAAATATAAAAGGGGGGACACACTGCCCAAGCATATTCAAAAAATTGATCCTCAAACCAAATAGATCTGAGTTAAGAACCAAAGATCCACTTTTGACTGGGAAAAATTGTGACACTTCACTAAGCTCGTGTAACCGTCATAGCAACTTAAGCACTGTACAATATGAAGTTTGGACATAGTACGTACATATAAAAATAGCAATGTTTAAACTTGATTTCTAAGTAAATTTATCAATGGGAAAACATGAAAATGTGAAGAAAAAACAAGTGTTGCTGGCAGAATTTGTTGAAAAATAGAGTTGTAACTTCCCTAACAGTTTGGATGTTACCTAACCGTAAAGGCTGTAAGCCTGTAACAGCTATGATTGAAATCACACCAGTATAGTCTTTGCAACAGGTCGTGGTAAACATCCAAACGGTCACAAAACGCTTGTGGTATTGCGGCCCATTTTCAAACCATCCATACATAAAGACAAGCAAAATGCAATAGCTGAACAATTGTAAACAGAGTGACTTTAAACCAAGATCTAACCAAACCTGAGCTCTGATACCATGCTAGACCACCAACTGTTCCAAAAACTTAAGCTTATAGAAAATCACTCCCACAATGTTTCTCAAGCTCTCCAAACTTCAAAAAAAAGAGACCATTTTTCTTATGTTTTAAATCCATTTCCCAAATGACATCTTTCATTGGAGCATTTTTTTCGCCACCATGTGTTCATTGATGTCATGAGTCACCAAAATATTATATTACAATATTTGGATCATCTTATCTTCTATTGGGGCAACTGCAACCCCTACCATAATGATAAATTTAACCACTAATACATATAGGAGGAGTGTGGTATGTGTACATTAGATGGTAAAACTAAGGGAAAGGGTAGAGAAAAATTTGACTTTAGAACCGGTAAGTTTGAAAAGACAAAGATTACTTGGAGACCACATAACACAATGCCCTCGACAGAACACAATGGAGACGACAGATTCATGTAGCCGGTCTTAATTCATTGGGACTTAAACCTCAGTTTGGTTTAGTTATTATTGTATCCTCCACCAATTTGATTTCATCCTTTAAACCCACCTTTTTGACAGGTCAAACAAGTGAAGCTAATCATATGAACCAACGTGGCGAATAATATTAAAGGTAGCTGCATAACCAAGTTCACTGTCATTCCTAAGAGACAAGGGAAACAAAGTGTAAAAACATTGAACTAAATACTCTGCCAATATTGATGAACTTAATAGTTTTAAAGGTCTTCCTAAGGGTTTCTTAGATTAACATCTCCAGACTGTGTGTGCAATACCTGGAATCAAGTCAGTCATTGCAACTGTGCTATAATCAGCCATGTTAAGAGTTTTCGAGAGGACATTTGAACAACATCGTATTCAATACATGACGGTTTTAAATCTCCTTGCTTGCACAAGCAAATCATGCCTTAAAAAGTAAAAATAAGATTTCCAAGATATGTAACAAAAAATCAAAACATTCTTATGTTATATAGAAAGGTAACAATGCTAGAATGTGAAGTAAAAATTGGACTTCCAATATATGTAACGAAAAATCAAAATATTTTTATGTTACATAGAAAAGTAACAATGCCAGAATGTGACCAAAACCTCACCACTAACACTTCATGTATGTGTGAGACAAATTTCGCAAATAAAAAAAGCCAGCCAATTTGGACTAAACCTCGAAGAATGGTTTTGGCAAGAGAAGATAAAAACTACAGCTAAAGAAAAACTAACTGGAGATTAATAAGTAGGCAAACATATATAGATCCATTGACAAGATGAAAAGAAGAAGAAAATCCATAGTTTACAATATTCCATTAAAACAACCGCGTATGGATTAGCTTCTTGAAAATTATCAAAACCCAACTTGCAAAAGCAAAGTAGAAAAAAAATTAAAAGCTCAAATATAAATACATCTAAATTCCTTAATTTCCTGTCGGCACACCTGAAAATGTTTTGGATACAGATGTGTCCGGAGTTGTCCAATAGTTGTGCAATCCACGTGCATCATGTCGTGCCTTATATACAGGGGGTCGTCCTCGGGTTCCAAAAAATGCACCAAAAATTTGTAATTTTCTTATATATAATTTGACTTCTCTTTAATATTTCAGCACTGAATTAATATAACATAATGAAAATATATGAAAATTCACTTAAATTTATGAGTAAGTAGATAATATAGCTCAAGAGAACAAAATAAGTTAGGCCCAACAAATTTATAAACAAAATAAATATGTTTATTTTAGGGAGAATCCAATTTTGTACATTAAATTTTTGTTTACATTTTTGTCACTGCTAAACAGAAATCCTGGAGCTGCCCCTAGTTGCGGACACATCTATTGACATGTGTGTCCGTAACAATGCTCCAATTAATTATGCAGGGAAATCAATTTTTCAGTTTTCCATGAGGTCAGTGCACAATAACAAGTTCAATTCATGTCACACAGGAGAGTGGATTTGTAGCATTCTACCAACTGAAATTCTTATACTTTCTACGTTTCTTTCTCTAACGTTTCCAGATAACGAAACCATAGGATCAATCAAAATCACTAAATCAGGACAAATACACTGCATTCGGCGAAAACCCACAAAAAGTAAAGCTTAAAGAAGCAAAACCAGCAACTAAAGATTCCCTTAATGCCTTTTCAATAAATTTATTACCAAAAAAAAATTATCAGCAACTAAATAAGAGTTCACATTGCGCAAACCATGCGTGGTATAGAGACAGAATTCGCGAGATAGAAATATAAAAAATTGATCAAAGTTCATGCAAGTGGAGAGAGAGAGAGAGAGAGAGAGACTCACAAGAAGATGCAGAGACCACAACCGCTACTAGTTCAATCAAATAAGCAAAACCTGAGAAAATTCACAGAGTAGCACAAATATATATTAGAGATGAAGACCCCTTTAAGTCGATTACACAGAATGTGAGGAAGAAAGATGCATTCTTTTCACAGTAGATAGAGAAAGTTGACTAGGGATTGACGATCAAACTAACCTCTCTCTCACTCTCTTCTTGTTATTAGCTCTCTCTCTCTCTCTCTCTCTCTCCCTCCCTTTCCCCCTATATATAATATAGGCGAAAACGTTGGGAAATACTACCCTGATCCACTGTACGTAGGACCTTCATTCTAAGGGGCCGTTTGGCCCTCAACTAAGCTAACGCTCTGTTTTTTGGTTTTTTAATTTTACTACCATTCATGCCTGACGCTCTGTTTGGAACTGCATAGGCTATAGCGCAAAAAAAAAAACAAAGGAATATCGATTATAACGGGAGGTATAGAAAAAGTGGCTTGGATACTCAAGTTTTGTTCATATGTCGGTATAATCATATGTCCGTATATATAAATGGTTGCAATTTTTTGAAATTCTTATTAGTTACTACTGACAAGAGTCTGAGCAAATTTGAATCATTAGTGACAGCATGTGACAATTCAAATTTGGACAGTCTCATTTAGTCCACACTAAGGACCGGAGATGATTCTATCTTCTATTAAAGCTTTATGTGGTTTAAGTTTTGAGGAAAGTTTTGAAATTATGATAATGAATGGAGATAGAGAAATGCGAGCAATAAATGTAAAGAAAACTTATTGGGGACTGTGTGTGCAGAGGTAGTGGCGGCTCCAGAATATTTTTGTAGGGTCGTCATAATAGAGTAACTTAAATGCAATCAATTCTAATAAAAACACATAGAACAAACTTAATTATTTGGTATATTTATTTTGACATCAAACATTCAGACCCTATTCGGTTTGGATTTTGAGGAAAGTTTTTAAAAGTAATGAGTGGAGGGAGAGAGCAGGAGTTTAGAGCAAGTACACCAATGAAAATGTAAAAATGCTGATGAACAGTGCACTTTTTTTATTTTACCTACTCACATCTCTCTCAACACTACACTAATATTATCTATTTTACTTAACTCCAATTAAAATATATATTTTTCACTCATTTTTTTATTATCTTTATTGTTTGAAGAGAGGAGAAAGGAGGGAGGAGAGAGATAAAGAAATAATAAAAAAAGAAAGAAGTATGAATAGTGCATAGGTAAAAATAGAGAACAACTATTCACAAATGCATTTTAGCTCCTCTTTTAGCTCATTTGGTGTAGACTACTTTTTATGTTTCTCTTAGGTAAAATAACAAAAAATGTATTTTTGCTCATCTAGTGTACTTGCTCTTAGAGACCCGAAACGAACAAGCTATCAATTTTTCACATATATTTTTGCCTTTTCACAAACTCTACTCCTTCGGTTGTTTATCTTAACTGAAAATTCGTCGTTTCTTTCGACTAAATGGCTTTTGATTGGATGGTAGACGTTAAATGAGTTTGGTGTTCAAAGTTGAGTGAATAGGGTGTTCAAATAATGAACTAACCTTTTAAATATATGAACATCATGTGTAAGAAAAGAAAAAAAAACTAGGGTGTTCATTTGACTACCATTGGCCCCCTATATGTGCAGAGGGAGGGGTTGAGTCTAGAGATCAAAAGCGAACACAGTCTACTTGTTTTGCGGTCCTCTTTAATTTTAATATTCAAAAAGCGTATTGGTATTTTACGGAAAATATATTTTAAAAAATGTTTTGAAGTATATTTGAAATGTGTTGAAAAATACTCCGTAGTACTCCTACATTGAGGTATGTATGCATATGTCATTTATTTTATTATATTGACATCCCGAGCATCCACATCTCTCCCTCGACTCCTCTCCTTCCACTAAAGTGGTGAGCAATATATTGAAAGTGGAGGTGCACCAGTCTCGTGGCCTTCATCGCCATTTTACAAAAATTGTAGTTTTGCTACGGTTCCCTTTAATAAGAGGCGAGGAACTATTCACCCTTTTTTTAATATTTTATTATTTTATTTGTGAACTTCTTCCCACTTTTTCTTTCTTTTATCAATATGTACACTCTTATCGATTACTTTCCGACCACTCCTCTTTCACATATGTGTGGGGCACATCCCACAATTAAATGTGTGAGACCAACACATATGTGAGAGAGAAGTGATCAATAAGAGTAATGTACGTAAAATTGCTCTTCTTTTACTACTATTCTATTCAGTAGAAGTATTGTAAGTATTTGCTCTTTATTTGAGACCCTAGAGAGTAATAAAGACAAAAATTAATTATGATCTTTTAAAATAATATGATTAGAAAAATAAGATCTTCGAACTGGTTCAAACGGATTAAAAATTGGAGCACTTATTTTTTTAATAAACCACTATAGAGTATTACATTTGAGAAAAAATAAAAAATATATATCATTTCAATAATTTGAAAGAAGAAGGAAATAATATACTAATAGATCACAAGTTAGAATAGAGAGTCTGATGCAGTATGCATTTTAAAAGTGACTAGCTAAAGTAATAAAGTGAAATTTTAAGATATAATTTGGTCTGAAATTTAAAAAGATTGATGCGATTGCTCTAAAATGACACAATTTTAAACGAGAGAATGTGAAAAAGTAAATCTGCTCATGTCATGCAGATTACGTTGCTTTTGTAGTACTCCTATCATCCAATCAAAGACCAAATCTAACGTGAGGCTTGTACTTGGTTTGACACGTGTCGTTTTGCAATTGCTTGTCGTAGGGTCTGTTTCAGAACGCATAAAAGTTCTTTATTTTTTGTGTAATAATAAGTCATGTTCCACAAAAAGATGAATAATTAAGTACTTATATTTTAATAAGGCAATTTCAAGTTAAAAAATCATGTATTTACGCAAATTAATAATTTTTCTATCAATATGGGATCTTATTTGATAGATCTCATTAAGATCTTTAATATGGTGTAAAAAAAAATTTAAAATTATTTTTTATTTACATTATTTTTGAGTTTGGAAATGTGAAATAAGTTGCTTATTTGAGTTTTGTGGAACAAACCTTCTTATTTTTGTTTGAGAATTAAGTTCCAAAATAAGTACTTATAAAATAAGAAAGTTTCTAGAACGGGGCCGTAGTTGTGAAGCCATAACCCCAATCCAACACTCCCTAGAACTCTACTCCCTCCTTCCCTCCCTCCGTTCTTGTTTAAGAGTAGATCGTTCTATTGTAATCGAATAAAAAATTAATTATATTTTTAAATTGATAATAAATTTTATATTTAATATAGTCCTTATTTTATGGATCTCAATTAGTTCTACTCTAAGACAACATTTTTAAAATCACATAAACCAATATAAATTATAATGAGATATGATCAATTGAAAAAATGAAACGAACTCTCAAAAGGGACTACTCCTATCGGAAGAGTAAAAAAAGTATGATTTTAACTTAAGTTTTTTTTTGGAAATATCCAATAATAGTGTAGAAGTCATAATTTTTTTTTTTTTTTTTCGGTTCTCTCTCGTCGAGACAAGCCAATAACACATAAAAATTTGGCAAATAACTTACAAACACAAAGAAAATTTGAATAAAGACAAAACCAATAAATTGTGGTCCATTACTTGTTGTTCAGTGGAAACACTCCTTATATTGATCTTTCCCTTCTTTGAAAGGTTCCTAGTTCCTACAATTTGATGTTGAAAAAAACTAACGTAGGTAAAGAGTAAATTAAAGGCTTCCTTTTCTTTTTTCCGACTTCCTTCTTTCCTTCCTTTACTTTACAATTTTCATTCTTTAATTTGTTTTCTTTCTTAACACCATCATGTCTGTATGCAATGGCTTGCATTGGACAATATTCCAACAGAAGTTATATAGAAAAATTATTAATAATCTATAAAATTTAATGCAAAATTAACAAAGGTGAATATTTAAAAAAAAGAATTATTCAATAAAACGGCCATTATCCTCTCAGAGTTGTTTGGTAAATATTTTGAGAGAGTTTTTTGAGATAAGTGATAATAGATAGATAGAGACAATGGGTTATACCGTTATAATAAGTGGAGGACCATTTTTGTTGAGAACAAAGATAGGAGGTGGGAATCCCCAAAAGTGAACATATAATTGATACAACAATGCTACTTGTACATACATACTTTTGTGCACATATCATGCACATAACAAATGCTTTATAACCAACCACTACTCCATAAAAAAAAGTCAAAATGAAAAGGACTGTTAGATAAGATGGTGGGCCATGTTGTTCCCCAACTATCATGGGCAATTATCACTTATCTTTTTCTTTTCGATTTTGCCAACTTTTTCGCCTACTAAGTGAAGGATAATATAAATATAATTTCAAATAAACTCGGATATCAATATAAATTTTATGGATATTAATACACTTTTGCAAATATCCATACATATTTTTCGGATATCAATTCATTTTTTACCTATTATTATACACCTTTTAGACGGGATGTTAGAAAAATCTTTTTCTCTTCTTTTGCCCTTTCATTAACTAACCACCACAAAAGAATAACAGAAAAACAAGACCTGTGAGACGAGAGAGGTCGACGTCGAACAACTCATTATGCGCGGCAGAAAGGTTGCTCCAGAGGTCTTCCGAGAAAAAGAAAGAAAGACTTGAGAGGTCTTGGTCAATGCACGTTCTTATGTGGGTGGGACAGATTACTCGCTGCTTATCCAAATCTCAATCATTCTTCCCAAGGGCATGAAACTTCCTATGCAAGTTCAGATTTATTGTTCTCGATGAGTTACGCAAAATGAGAGATTCCGATCATATTTTTGGTTTCAGATTGAACCCCGCAAAAACTGAAAAATGTGGAAGACACTGGACACAAATAAACCAACTTTGCTATTGACACATATTTTCTGTGCGCAGATTGTAATATGGGGCCTACTATGAGTCTCACACAAATAATTCGAGCTGTTCATTAAATTTAAAACATTCATTTAAGGATTTTCGTGAAAAATCAACTTAATTCGATAAATATAAGTACTCGATCTAATTATTTAACTTTTTATTCAAGTTTTAGTATTCTGTAATCTGAATGAAAAATTAAATGATTGAATTAAATACTTATAAATATCAAATTAAGATAATTTTTGACATGAGCCCTCAAAAATATATTTTAAATTTAACAAACAACTCGAATCCTTTGTATAAGACTCGTAATGAGTCCCATATCACAATCTATGCATCATCTGTGGATCGAAAGTCTGTGTGGACAAACATTTTTTCTACAAATAAACACTTTGTTTGGTCCCATCTTGTTAGAAAGTGAAGAAAATTAGTAGTACTAGTAGTCCACTTTATAGAACTTGCTTCCCAAGGAACGAGTGGGGATTGGATAGTACAATTGGCAGACAGGCACGGGCCATCATCATCCTCATCAGTCATCTCATCTATTAATGGTACTAGCTGTCGGGTCCGGAAGCCCTTTAAGTTAGTTACTCCGATCCTTCACGGTGGAGGACCACATCCATCCAGTACAACCATGATTTCAAGAGACATAAAAAAATGGAAAAGAATATTAACGTGTGCGTACATATCCCGTGTACATACGCTTTTGGAACGAGTTTGGTACACACACAGCAGATCTGTGCACAGATTTCATTGTGGGGCCCACCATAGGTCCCACACAAATCATCCGAGCTGTTCATTAAATGTAAAATATTTTTTCAAGGGTCACCGTAAAAAATAAGCTCAATCCGATGTCTATAGATGCTTCATCCAATTATTAACTTTTCATTTAGATTTTCGAATAATGAAAAGTTATATGGTTGGATCGAGTACCTATAGGTATTGGATTGAGCTTATTTTTTACTGAGACTCATGAAAAAATGTTTTACATTTAATGAACGGTTCAGATGATTTGTGTGGGACCTGTGGTGGGTCCCACAACAAAATCTGTGCACAGATCTGCTATGTGTGTAAACTTTCTGTCTTGGAACCCATCTCAGGTCTCACAAATATGATCTGAGCCGCTCATTTTGTTCAAAATATTATTGTTTAGGGCCCTTGTAAAATATCTGCTCAACCTGATATAGGTAAAAGCATTTATGAAACATTCAACTTTTCTTTAGAATTTAGGCCCCATTCCAGAAACCTTCTTAAAAAATAAGCATCTTATTTCATATTTTCAAACTTAAAAATAATATAAATGAAAAATAATTTTTTAATTTTTTTTGCACCGTATAAAAGATTTTGATGAGATCTATCAAACAAGATCCATATTAGTAGAAAAATTATTTACGTAAACACATTTTTAAGCTTGAAATTGCCTTCTTAAAAAATAAGGACTTAAATCGAGTTGCGGAACGGAGCCTTAGTCTAAAAATTGAAGGAAAGTTGGATGTTCATAGACACGCTTACCGATATCGAGTTGAGCTAATATTTTACAAAGACCTTAAATAACATATTTTGAACAAAATTATGTTGTGTTTGGATGAGTTTTTGAGAAATTTTTGAAAATTTTTGTAGGGTTATGAGTGAAGAGAGAAATGAAAGTAATGATTGGAAGTAAGGGTAATAATCAGAGAAAGATAGAGAGAGAATGTGAATAATAATTAGAGATAGAGGTGAGTAATAATTAGAAGTAAGAATAATGAGTATTTTTTGAGTTAAGTTTTTTTTTTTTTTTTAAACGCTATCCAAACAAAGCATTAGCTACTTGAATCATGTTTGAGGAGCACGAGATGGGTCCCAAAGGTGTATGTACTTGGGATATGTACTCACATGTATGTATTTCTAGCAAGGCTCCATAAAAATATACTAGTACTTGCAATTGATTTTACAAGGGTTAGGCAGGGACATGTAAATTGGCCATGTTTGGCTAGTTGGGACTTGGGAGTAAAAACAAGGAGAGTAGTTAAAAGGATTCACTTGAAAATAGACAAGTAATTTGGTCACAAATCTCATGAGACTGCATTTATTGCTTTGGATATAAAAGAATCCATAGATGGAGTACCAATCTCTTTTTATTGAATAACCAATTCGAAAGTTTTCTACCGAGAATTTTCCCATTATAAGTAATTAGGGTCCCATTCTGATAAAATTCTTATTTTTTACATATTTATTTTTCGCTCTATTAGATAGGTCATTCTCTTACAATACATCACCTCTAATTCAAACAAGTACTTATTTCCGACCCAAGTAAAAATGCTAAAAACAATCCAATTGGGGATAAAATAATCCGTTGCAATTTGTTAAAAACTACATTAATGTGTCTAAATATATTGAAATGTCTAAACAATGCATTTAGGGTGTATTTTGTCATTTTTGTCTGCTTAATCGTAACTCAGTGAACTGTCAATAAGAGAACCCATGAGCTAAAAGGCAGATGACAAGCAAAATGTGAAAACTTGAAAAATCTAGCCCGTGACAAAGAAATAAGCACAATTGAGTTTAGGACCGAATTTGGATATCTTATTTCTTTTCTGGTAGAGTACTTCTTTCTCGCCAACCATACCATGGTAGATAAGCAGCACAAAGGTATATATTCTTTGACCGGTTTACTCAAAAATTGATTCTGTAAATCCTACGTATGTTTTTGTCATAGTTTCTAATAAGGGAATTGATATTCACACTCCCTATTTTCTCTTTTTTTGCTAAGACAAAAAAGGAGCATGGATAACAAAAAAAAAGTGTATCAATTCCCTTTCTAAAATCGATTTCGCAAAAAATTTTCTCAGAACCAAACAATGCGGCACAAGAGGTAATTTTTGGAGAGCGAAGGACATCATCCTTCTCACAACTGCATACAAATTAAACAGTGATAAAGATTTATTGATTTCATTATCATCTCTTAAAAGTAAGTAGTACTAATATTAATGTATCGGAGTATGATTTAGCAAAATTTTGCCCTATTCCAATAAACTCTACCTAAACACAGTAACAGATGTCGCGTGGCTGATACTAGACTACTTAGGGACTCCAATCCTTTCATCATCATCATATATGGTAAATCGTTGAATGCAACATAAAGTTCTGATCTCAAGAAAAGAATGCAACATAATGCTCACATACAAGGGAGTAAAATTATTTGAAAGAGAGAAAAACTAATGTTACAAAACTGTCTTGATAAGAGCTATTTATTGACGACAGCGCCTCAAAAGAATATGGTAAACTAGGACTAACAAAAGCAATTCCGCAACCTTAACAGCTTCTGCTACAAGGGGTCAATTTTTTCCTCTTCCGCTAACATGGTACCCTTGCCAAATTCACTACTACTCGAAAATAAATACTACTTCATATAACATGCCGTGCAGTAGTAGACCTGAACTATAGCAACATCTCTGCAATCTGAACAGCATTAAGAGCGGCTCCTTTCCTTATTTGATCACCGCAAACAAAAATGTCCAACCTGTTCAGAGTTCCCAGTCAAGATTGAGGGTTTGAAAATGATTATAAGAGGGAGAAACAATTGGTTGGTACCATATTCAAAATTTACCCGTAGTTTTCTTCCTGAGAAACATCACGGCGTATTCTGCCAACTGCAACATCATCCTTGTTCGACACTTCCAAGGGAGTAGGGAAGCGATTGGCATTCCGGTCATCAATAACCACCACACCAGGAGCACTTCTAAGAATATCCCTTGCCGTGTCCTGGTTGAAAAACGTAATATTGAATCGAGAATCAGTCCTCTTCAGAGAGAATTAAAAACAAAAAAAAAATGCTTTGAGGTCTTTCAAGGATACATTTGGAATGCTAAAAAAACCAGTACCCATCATGATGATTAAGGGCTTCACTCAATTGCGTTGTGCAAAACAATTGAATGACAACTCAGCATTGCAACATTGCATAGTCAATATTTGGTTTTACAGTAATTAGCCAGTCAAGAAGACACATCAGTGGTACTGTGGTATTATCATTGTCCAAAACGGAGATGGAATTTTCTTGTTTTGTTTTCCTCATTAAAAGAGCATTAATCATCAGATGTTGGGGATAATTGAAACTAACAAACGGAATCGAAAGAGGTCTAGAAAAGCCCAACAATGGGAATTTAGATTGGGCTAAATGAATAACATGTGGTCATAAACAGTACAAGGGGCTTCTACAATTTAGTATCCTCCGTTGATAACGAAAGAAACATGTCAATTTTTTCTCGCTTATGAAAGAAACCACACTCATGAGTCTCCCAGTCAAAGTTTGATGTGAGTGTACTGTACTATGAAAATATAGACTTATTGTAAAAAAGGATTAACAGATGTTTGACTTTACCTCTAGCAAAAGAACCATGGACCTTTTGCTTGTTATAACTAGGATTAACAGATGTTTGACTTTAGCTCTAGCAAAAGAACCATGGACCTTTTCCTTGTTATAACTCACAAGCAGCCTAACAAAGGGAAACCATATTATCAATTCCAATTATATCCTCCAGACCAGAGGTTTGGGTTTGGGTTTGGGTGGGTAACTTCAATTGCATCAGAACTGAAGACAGGGAGAAGTGGAAGTAGAAGAACAGAGAACTAATGAAACCAAGTGGGATCTTTCATGTTATGATCTTTGAGGAAACAAATAGTCTTTTATCAAGTCAACAAAGCCATGACCATGCTCGCATCATTGCAGGCAACTTCGAAAGGGAAGGTGGGATAAAAAGTTTCTAGCCACAGACACAAGTTGTAAGTTTTCCTTTATATCTATTCAGATCATAGTCTCATCCTACTATACAAGATAGATAGTTTAAGCCAATAGTGATTGAACAAGCACACCTAGGTGTGAGGCGAGGCGAGGTTGGGTGAGGCGGGCGACTAGGCATGAGTCGAACGAACAACTAGTTGCGAGGTGATTTAAAAATCGCGCCTAGGCGTCATTAGGGCAAAATACAAACTAAAGACGTCTTATATTCCAAAAACACAATCAGAACATACACCTCTCTGCTTCTCTCCTCTGAGGCGTCAAACACGATCAGATCTTCAAATCTCAGAGGTAAGATCAGATCTCTCTCTCGTACACCCTTCTCTCTCTCTCGAACACCTCTCTCTTCTTATTTTCTTCTCCTTTTCTTCTTCTTCTTTTGCCGACAGTGTGTGTGTTTGTGTGTGTGTGTGTGTGTGTGTGTATATATATATATATATATATATCACAAAACTTCAGGTAAGGGCACCCTTAACTTGTTAAGTTAAAGACGCCCCCTTTCCTGACCAATTTGCGATGATCCGAGCCGATCAATATATTCAGAACGTGATTTTAAGAGTACCCGTGAGAAATTTAAAAAAAAAAAAAAAAAAATAACGGAAAGGGCTTGATCCGAGCAGTTTTTGTTTGTTTTTTATCGAACGGTTCAAATAAAAACTGCTCAAATCAAGTCCTTCCCGGTCATTTTCTTGCTAATTTCACGCGGATAACATTAAAATCACATTCTAAACACATTGAATGGCTCGAATCATCAAAATTTGATCAGGAAAGGGGAGAAAAGTGGACGTCCGCATTTTCTTTAAAATGAGGGCGCCGTTACCTGAAGCTTACTATATGTATATGTATGTATGTATGTATGTGTGTGTATATATATATACATATATGGCGAAGGATCTAGGGGCAAAACTTTTGCCAAAACAATAGACACTAAATCCTAGCCATCCCCATTCATATCTCACATGTTTTCCACTCTCTCTCTACGGTTCTCTGTTCTCTCTATCTCTACGCTACTCCCTCACGCTCCTTCACCCAGAAACTCCCACAGTCGGCGATCGAGCATCTTCTGCTGACCTTCCAGCCTCCAGCGACGAATGAAATCTGCCTGAGTGCTCTCTATTTCCGGCAACTGCATCTCTATCTCACCCCTCTCAAAACCCCAATCGAAGCCCTAATTATGGTGAAACAGCTCCGGTGACGATAGCTTTTCCTATGAATACCTCTAATTATTGTCGACACTAAGGTAATTTCTTGTTTCGAATTCTTGGTGAGGTAATTTTTGGGGATTTTTTGTTTCAATTTGAAGGACACAATGACTGGAAAAAAAATTGAAAGCAAACAATCTAGACACTTTTATATGCAAATTTTTATATGAAAACCCAACGGGTGGGGTTACACTGTTTGCTATCTTCCTTTGAAACTTTAAACTGTTTGTCATCTTCCTTCAAAACAGTGTAATCCCAAGCCGGGTGATTCTCGTCATATGCAAACAATCTGGACGATAGCTTTTATATGCAATCCAACGGCTTCCAATCTGGACGATAGATTTTATATGCTAATTTTTTTTGTTGTTCCCATCACATAAGCAATAATATAGTTTATTGACATATGATTGTAGTTTATTGGGATTGCACTAAAAAAGTTTGTTGGGATTACATTGAAAACAATAAAAATAAAATAAAAAATGGTTTGTTTGCTCCTTGTGAAGGGTGAGCAATGGAAGAACCTTTTGAATTAAATGATTTCGAAGTAGACAAAGGGTTAGAAGCCCCATCAAGTGGAATGTCTTTGAGACAATTGAAGAAGCACGAAAGTATTATGAAGATTATGGCAGGCAAAATGGTTTTTGGATTCGTACTCGAACTTCATGCGGAGGACTAAATCGGTCGAATGAAGTGACTAGTGTGCTATTGGTTTGCGCAAAAGAAGGAAAGTATGTTGCGAATATTGAGAACGATGGTGTCGTGGAGGAGAATGATGAGACAGAGGAAGATGGGAAAGGGATACCGAAGAAAAGAGCTAGAAGTTGTTCAACTATTATTGCAAGATTTTGAAGCATGCTAGTCAAAGGAAAGGCCACAAAGTGTTTTGCTTATTGACACTAATGCAAACTTTAGAGTCCAGTTAAAATTGAAATTAGGTGGAGGATTGAGATTTGGTGTGATAACTTTTTTTTTTGTTAGCTTCCTCTTGAAATTCGGTGGAGGATTGAGAAATATGTATCTCATTGTCATGGTTATGTGATAACTTTTGTTATCATTGGTGTTTTCATATTGAATTTCAAGACATTTTGTTCCTTGGGTACATGAGAATCAGTTCATCTTCCACGTAGATGTGCATATTTTGTACTGGTGTATGTACAACCTTAATGTAATTTGAATCCAGATCGAGTTTAACTGATTTGAAACCTAGAAAACATCATGCTGTCTCTTTTACTTGTTTCAAGCAGTAGATGATGGATGAAGATTGTCAAGAGGGTTGCTAGTCTTATCGTTAAGTTTTCCAAGTGCCAATCAGGCTTGATATGATCATAGCGCTATACTTTGTCTGAGGCGAGCTGGGCTCTAAGATGATGAGAGTGCTCCATTTTTTGCTTGTTTTGATGCCGCTTCCCTGTTTTCTTTTAATCTTTGTAACTATGTTCTTAGATTAATAAAAATTTCTGGGCCGATATATATAAAAAAAAAAAACCCTGAATGTGTTCTATTGACTATTGCCCGATTCCACGCCTGTTTGTGATTGTTAAATCCTTAATCTTCTTGCGATCTCTAAGTCCCTCATGATTTTAAGTAATTTTCACTTCTTGAGAATGTTTTTTTCTTGATTTGTTTCTTTGAAAATAGAAGCTTATATTGTTCTCTCTTTTTCTGTTACCATATCATTTATTCTCATGGAAAAATAGGAACACTGAGAAGATATAAAAAAAAAATAGTTTTTCCAACAAATTCCCCTACATGATCCCGAAAAAATTATTGCCACATGGAAAAATTAAAAAATTGGTTTTACATAATTTTACATTCATTATGGATCTCATTTTGTAAATTTTTTCAAGTAGATTACAAAAATATAAAATTTATGAAAATTGAATTTGTAGAACAAAAGTTGTACACATTAAGATTTACTAAAATTCAAAAGGGGGGAGAGAGAGAGCACGCGCGCGAGAGAATGTGGGTGTGGGGGAACACGTGAGATGTGAATGGGTGAGAGTGTGCCTTTTAATTTGTAATCTCAACCGTCCATTTTAATGGCTAGGATTTAGTGTCTATTGTTTTGGCAAAAAATTTGTCCCTAGATCCTTCCCCTATATATTTTATATATATACGCACACACGCACACACTAGAGGTGGCAAATGGGCGGGTTGAAATGAGTCGTGAGTCAAATATGGGTGGATTGAAACGGGTTGCGAGTCAAATATGGGCAGATTGAATATGGGTCAAATAGTGAACGGGTTGAAATGAGTCGGGTCGAATATGGATCAAGTCAAACACAAACCCGACCCGACCCATTTTCCTTCTCCACCAAACCAAACCGAGCCTTACGTTCCAATCACTTGGGGTCGGCTACATGAATCCGTTTCCTCCATTGAGCTCTGTCAAGGGCCACTTGTTCACGCAATTTGGATTCATGCCATAAAGATCTGATGGGTTTTTTTATGTGCTGACTGTCAGCTATCTAACGCACAACCCTCCTTTATCCGAGCTTGGGACTGGCTAGGAAATAAAGATAACACTCTAAGCATGAATCAGGCGGAGTTCCATAAGCCAATTAGTTTATTTACCCAAAATGCAGCCTCAACTATAATTATAACTTAGGTGTTGTTCAATCTAGGCCGTCCAATACACTTTTGGATGGCTCGGATGTGCCTGCTCGGGCACCACGTCAATAGGGTGACGTGGTACCCACACGACTCTGAAAAATTTCTCCTCAAAGCCAGCTTTGTGAAAAAATCAAGGCGGTGATGAGAAAATACTAAAATAGACCATCTTAACAATTAACAAATGCAGTAGTAGGCGGGTGATGAGCGGCTTGTGTCCTCATCAGGGCTGGCGGCGTGGACGAGAGAGAGAGATAGAGAGAGAGTGTATTGGCAAAAAGAGGCGGAGTTTTGCTTAAACTGCATATAGGACCTAAGTTCTATTGGACAGACAGAACAACGGAAGCAATGAAGTGGAGATTTCCTTCACGACTTCAGCCTGTAATCCATTTTAACTTCAACCCATATAGAATCCATTTTTAACCCATCTAAACCCATGTAATAATGGGTTGATATGGGTTCAACCTATATCAACCTATATTATAATATGGGCGGGTTGGGTTGGGTTATAAATGGGCGAATTTGGGCGGGTTCAAAAATATGGGTTGAGATTGCCACCTCTAATATATATACACACGCACCTCTCTCTCTCTCTCTCTCTCTCTCTCTCTCTCTCTCTCTCTCTCTCTCTCTCTATATATATATATATATATATATATACACACACATACACACACGCACCTCTCTCTCTCTCCTACCGTTGGTCTTCGTCAGTCATCAATGGGCTACAACCGCCACACACATTGCGCGCGCGCACGCACATGTTAACACGTATATGCCGGGTCTATTTTTTTTTCACATGCTGGGTCTTTTTTTTTCACACATGCACACATAATATATATACAGTAATGATTTATCAGTTTGTATATATTAATACTACAGTTGTTGATCATATTTTATCTCCTTTGTGTATATATTGTAGATGTCGAATAGAATCAATCCTATTTTATGAGCGTATTTTACGTATTTCGTATGTTGGATTGTTGATTATTATGCAATATGGTGATGTTTATTTTTGTTTTGATGGTAGGAGTGAATATTGGTCATTTATGTAGTTTATATTTCTTTTTTTTTAAACACTCGCCTCGCTTCACTTCAATGAGGGCTTTGTTGCCTCGCGTTCGCCTCGCGTAATTTATTTATTTATTATGCCTAGCGTTCGCCTCACGAAAGCTATCTATAGCTCAAGTCTCAAGAACTTATCCATTGACCACTGACAAAAGTTAAAGGATAGAAATTCTACCGAAACATGCATAGGAACAATAATTAAGGACTGAAAATTTCAGACAGAAAATTGAGTTGAAGTGCAATAATACCTCGTCAAGGGGTGTCTCAAATTGGAGGTTTATACTCTCAGCATGTGCACGCATAACTGGAACTCTAATGCAAGTTGCAGTTACTTTGACATTCATGTCATTCTACAACAGCAGATAGAAGTATTTGTCACTGAAAATGAGAATCACCATGCAGACTAAAGAAATTGACCAAAATTTGGACACGGACTTTAATCATAAAGCTCCAGGAAAAGGGAAAAAACACCATTAATTGAAATATTTACAAATAAATCCGAAAGACCGCTTACCCAGATTTTCCTTGTCTCTTTTACTAATTTCATTTCCTCTTCGTTGTAGCCATTTGACAGGACAGGTGCATTGTGCGAGAAGAGATTAAAAGCATACTGCAGGTAGTTGAAGAATGAGAAGGAAAATTAGAAAACCAATAATAACTGATAAACGTCCAAATTCATAGTAAATGAGAACTTAAGAAAAGAAAAGAACAAAGACCAACCTGTTGGCTGAATATTTTACAAGTTGGCTGTTTTCCTTCCAAGACCTTATCGCAACACACAGAAAAGAAATCAAACTTTTTGAAGGCGACTAACCAACTTATCCCAAATCTGCTAAATACAAAAGTTAATAGAATACTATAGAGAAGATCTTAGGATACAAAAAAGCACCTCACGAGTCTGCTGTTCGAGCTCCTCCATTGCAGCAGCACCAGCACCACTAGCTGCTTGGTATGTACTCACAACCATGCGCAACACCTGCATCATCATGTATGTGATAGTCGATGGATGAAGTAAAACATTAGCCTCAAACAACTAGTAGGGTTAGGCATCATACTAATAGATACATTTCTCTTGATTGAGACTTCCCTACACACACATATAGAAGCAAAGAAGAAGTTGGTGGGTCATGCTTGAGGTAGTCTGTCTAGTGGACACTTGTCCTCCTAGGTTGCAAAGTTTGCTTCGTTACTTCTAACAAATAACATTAATAAGACACGTTTGAAGAGCTGTAAGACAAGTGTTGGGTGTGTCTGAAGATAGTCGGATCTGAGAAGGACATCGCAGCACATGCCACCTTCTAGTGTCTGCTTGCCAGGATTGGTCACATCAGCCAGGTCTATAGCCAAGCTTACCACTGATGTAAAAGTCAACAAGCAGGAGGGAAACAAGATATGAAGAAGGGGATCCATGTGTGCTTAGACATCGCCTTCAAGGGGTACTGAGGATTTCAAACTGCAGAAAAGGGAGCGTTCCACTGGAGGAAAAGGTCGAGACAGGAGGTGAGCTCATGAGCACAGAGGCATCAGAGGCCCTAAACCTGGTTTTAAGGTGGACTCTCCGATTTTTGGAGACGGTTATTCCTATTCCATATGCCGTGGTCATATATAAAAGGGTAACAATCGGATAACAACTTCTTGCGGTGCTCTTGATTTCTTTGTGTTCTCTGTATCAAACTATTTAAAAAATTTCCCTTTTATCAATTGTTAATTTAGAGTTACTTTAGTGTAAAGTAAAAAAATTAACTTGCTCAAGATGCAAAACATCCAAGGAAGAATCATGAAGGAGAACTTCGTTCTCATAATACAAAGTTTATCAGTAACTCTAAAGATTATGATATTCCAATATTCAGATTTGCAAATTTGACGAGTATTGTTTCTTTTTGTCTTGAGGAGTGAATAAGTAGCAGACCCACTAAGATTCGGTGTCTACTTCAAACAAATCTTTACTCTTCATCTAAAAGAGATATATCTAGACTCTAGAGTTCCCATTACGCAATAACAAGCATTCATGGATGCAGGCGAGACATGACAGCAACTTAAGATTCAAAGTACTGTTGAAAAGACTAAAGGAATGGGGGAATGAAATAACCACCTGCTATGCTGCACAGACACTTTGTCCGTAACTCAAATCCAACGTGTACCATTTTTTCTCAACATTTTTCAAATGGACACTCTGGAGACAGTTTAAAAAATGGTTCAAACACACTCGGGAGACTTGCAAAACAAGCCAGGGGTGGTAACTACAATAAGTAGAGCTAATGAAAAACTTAGAGAAGTCATGTTTTTTGGGTGACTGGTGATAGTTTATAGATCATAAACACACATAAATGATGAAAAATTTACTGTCAGAGTGTAGGCGTCGTGTCATGTGTCTGCATCGGTGCAGCATAAACTACCTGTAAGAAAGAAGACACTACTATGAGCTGGCCCGAAGTACGAAGGATTGGATGAAGAGATACTAGACACAATCTAAGAATGTAAGGCACTTTGAGCTTAGGGATGGGAAGAAACACATGGGCCCCTAAAACAAGGTTAGAGACACAGGGGTCTAAGATGATGTGAAAAGAACCTTTGCAAGGTCAGAGAGGGGAAGACCTTTAAGCAATTGTGTCATCTGCGCATATGAGAAAAGTACGCTGTACGTCCATCACTCATAGAGTCATAGTACAGATGTTTCTCTTGAAGTCATTTTTCCTAAAGCTTCTCTCAAAACCTCTACCTCCTTTGTCTTTTTCGTATTCTTCTTTCCTCACATGTTCTTAAGTACATTGGATGGATTTTAAGATTTTCTCACATGGACAACTCGTATGAGAAGTTAAAACTCAGATGGTGCATACCATACAAAGAAAGGATAATCTTATTCCTTAGGCACACAAATTTTAAAGAACTATTTTAAATTGATTCATTCTTCTTTCGCACCAATCTCACTATATAGGTTTCATTTTGTGAGAAAGCCCAATTCTTTATTGTTAATAAAAGCACCTTTGGATTGTGAGAAAGCTCAATTCATTCCGTTAATAACAGCCCCTTCGGATTGTGAGACAAGAACGGAGAAGAAGCCAATAGAAAATACTCCCAAAGCACATGCAATCATTACAATTACATCACATCTCAAGGTGTCATTTTTCAAATTACCCTTCATTGTAGCTCACCATATTGTAGCTCACCTACAGTATAACGATAGATATTATAAGAATAATTTTGTAAACTTACCAATTCTAGATTTTTAATTTCGAACATCCCGAAATAGAATAATGAACCAACAATTAGGAACGGAGAGATTATCACTTTTGTACTTGTCTCTCCATTTCTCACCACGTCAGTGAATCACTCAACCCAAATGAATTGATTTGGCAAGAAACACAAATCCTTTCTTTCATTTTCTTATCAAGTACCTCAATTCAAAGGGGTAAGGAGGTCAATCTAATTCTGGATATGCTTTTTTGTTCAATTACCTTGGCACGTCGATGAAGAGGCGTGGCGGCCATCAAGCAAATAATAGTCGAGCAATTGGGGTTAGCAATCAAACCCCCCTTCCCCAACTTAACCCCCGCCATAGCCTCGGGATTCACTTCCGGTATTACAAGGGGCACATTCTCATCCATCCGAAACGCCGAGCTATTATCCACTACGACCGACCCACACTCCACCGCCACCGGCCCGAACTCCTTGCTGATCGATCCGCCGGCGCTGAACAGCGCGATGTCGACGCCGCGGAAGCTCTCGGCAGTGAGCTCCTCGACGACGTAGCTTTGGTCCTCGAAGGTGATGCGCTTGCCAGTGGAGCGCTTGGAGGCTAGCAATTTTATGGAGCGGTAGGGGAAGGAGCGGTCGGAGAGGACGGAGAGGAATTCCTGGCCGACGGCGCCGGTGACGCCGACGACGGCGAGGGAGGGAGCGGTTTCGCAGAGGGACATGCGGACGGTGAAGGGGGAGGGGTGGGGGCGGAGGGCGGCGGGGAGGCGGGAGAAGGTTGCGGTGCGGGCGAGGAGGCGGTGGTGAGGGATGGTTGAGGTATTCATGGTGGTGGTGCTTGTGACAGCCGCAGAGTAGAAGAGAATAAACAAACCAACAAACGATCAGAACAAGAACACAAAGTTTCACGTGGTTCGGCTCTAATACAAAGCAATGTGTGAGGAATCTGGAGGGAGAGAGATGGGGAGAGAGAGAGGGAGAGGGAGACGGCGCTGGGTGGCGGAGTGGGGGTTGAAGAGTTGAGGAGGCTGGGCGGCTGAGTGCAGTGTCGGCTGTATCTTGTCTTGGTTGGTAGGGTTTTGCAGTCAAGAGAAGAATTCGGCTATAATTGTCTTTTGTGGAACCAACTTTTGAATTGTTTTAATGAATTTTTTTTTTCAATAGATTTTAAATTATTTATTTGTCACCACAGGAGAAATTAAAAATGGAAAAATGAAAAGTAATTATATAGATTTTTAAAAGAATTTGATTCAAAGTACCAAAGTCCTTGTTCAGTTTAGGTTTTGATGGAAGTTTTGGAGAATAATGAGTGAAGCGAGAGATAGAGAAAATTTATAAAAACTTTGCAAAAGATAAAAATGAATTGAAAGAAATAAGTTAGGTGAAACATCCCCAAAATCAAATTTGTAAACCAAAAAAAAAAAAAAAAGGAACATATGAAAGCAATTTTTTTTTTGGTAAATCAATAATTTATTAACTTTTATCTGTTCCTCTTATTTTTTCACTAAGACCCATTACAGAAACCTTCTTAAAAAATAAGTACTTATTTTGCCACTTCTCATTCAAAAATAATAAGGATCATTCCATAAAACCCAAATAAAAAGTTTCTTTTACATTTTTAAACTCAAAAATAATATAGATGAAAAAAAATTCAATTTTTTTTTGCACCGTATTAAATATCTCAATGAGATCTATCAACAAGATCCATAGAGATAGAAAAATTATTTGCGTAAACAAATGATTTTTGACTTTGAAGTTGTCTTATACAAAAAATAAGACTGTTGCTATGACAACGGGCTCCGGGAGGGAAATCATATTGGCGGCCGCGCCGGGCCGTCTCCGGCCACCGGACGGGCGATTCGAGCCGTCAAAAAATTCTTAAAAAAAAAACCGAGGGGGCTTGTGCAGGAATCAATGGCATCCGAGGTGTGTAGGGTGCTTGATCCGAGCACCACGGAAAAATATGGAAAAGGGGTGCTCGGATCAAGCACCCTACACACCTCGGATGCCACTGATTCTTGCGTAGGCCCCCTCGATTTTTTTTTTTAGAATTTTTTGACAGCTCGGATCGGCCGTCCGGTGGCCGGAGACGGCCCGGCACGGCCGCCGATACGATTTCCCTCCCAGCGCCCATTGGTACCTGTATAAATTCTACCAAAATAAATACCACCCTTCTTATTTTCCGGAACAACCCTTCTTATTCAAAAAAAAAAAAAATTCTTAACTTGTTTCTAGAACACAGCCTAATTTATCTCGTGAGGTCAAATAAAAAACTGGAAATCTTAAGAGAAAGAAGACGTCTCCTTTTGTTCTCTCTGTCATTTTCTTTACTCCCAATACTTGGCATAAATATAGCATGAGATCAAGTTCATCTTGTGGTTGGTCAACAAAAATAAATACTAAGACAATTAACAAGATGCAATTTCATGTTAAGATTAAGAAAAATTGAAAAAATAAAATGTATGGGTTGTGCAATTTGCGAACTATTTTGATTCATAATTGGGAGTATGGCTACATGGGGGACAAGATTACAACCTACACTTCTAGGATTTTGTCTAGTGCGGAAAAGTTTAATTCTCATCTCAACTGAACTCCTGCATTAAACGCTTTGGCTCCACTCCCAACCCAACTTCAGAATGAATTAATTTGTTCATTTTATGGAGCTCGCAAAAAATATATTTGCCAAAAAGAACATATTAAAAACGGACCTCGCACTAACACAACTAAACTATTAACAATCATCGGTCTGTTAGTGAGGAGTGCTCTTTTAGAGCTCCATTGGTCTAACAATCATCGGTTATTCAATTGTATTTGCCTTAAAACTTTTAAGTTTCGATTGTTAAGGTTGCATTATTATCCCATTAAGAGGACACATTCTCATTTTAGTTTCAAATTCCACGAATCTCATAGCATTCCTGACAAACATAGTATAAAATTGCTCATTTCCATTCACTAACTCGCATTAATTTAGTCCATGCATAGCACAGATTTGTTGCTAATTAGTCCTCAGAAGAAAGAGAAGTACGGTATTGACAATCCCAGTTAGCGTTTTGAACTTTTTTTCCCGGTTATACGTAGATGGGAAATGTGAGATGGGATGGTGGAGTGGGGGTTGCGTTAAGGGGGAGTTTTCAAGAGATTGCAGGATTTTTGTCCAAGTCTTATTTAAAAAATAACCCAAGCGCGAATTGAACTAAGTTGTCAACGTATATTACCAATGACAGGTTTACGTTCTCACAAACTAAAAGCAGAAACATGTTTCATTCGCTTTGCCAGAACGTCCCAATTAGCACAGTTGGGTTTAACGGGGGGAGATTTTCGAAGGAGTTTTGCCAGAATGTCTCAATTAGCACCATAGGGTTTAACGGGGTAGATTTTCGAAGGAACAATATGAAGAGGGCATATTGCATACCAAGTCACCAAAATTGTATAAGGGGCGGAAGGGAAACAATCGGGCAAAGGAAGAGACCTTGTTTGTCCGGACATTAGTGAAAGAGAATATAGTTAACACGTGACGAGGTAGCAGCAATTTTTGCACTCCAACTGAGTGAAACCATGCATAGGAGCTCACATGCTTTGCATACAGAAATGAAGTATAATATGGCACCATGCGACGATTATCAACATTAGAAATACCAAAAACATTGCAAGGAATGTACATATTCTCCCGTCTACCAAACATGAGAACTAACTCGTACATACACTGATACAAGGGTACCCTGGTCCGTAAACATAATCCCTCCATCCCAATTTATTTATCCATTTTCTAGAATCCGACTTATTTAGGGAACACCATCACGTTCCCTTCGATGCAGCTTGATCTTTCTGAAAATGCCCACCAATTCAAGCTGGACTTGTCACTTCAATAGAAGAGTAAAGGGCAAACACGAAATACAGTACAAATTATTTTTTCTTCTCCTTTTTAAAAATAGACAAACTATTGAAACATCAAAAAGTGAGAAAATAACCAAAAAAATTTGGGACGGAGCAGTAGTTAGTTCATAAACAAGTGCGGCAAGGTGGGCGATCAAATGAACGTCGCAATCTATAGTTTCTTATTTTCTACAAGCATCCAACATGGAACAAATGCTTAAACAATTTACAAGCCTACAACTACTACTAAACCTTCCAGGTTCACAACTCAATGGAAAATAAATAAATACATAGGCCAGCCCCTAGAATACACAATTATGTTGGCAAGATGCCTTTGTGTCCGGCACCAGCTCAATCTGTTGAAACTTGGAGTTTTTGACACAACTTATTCCCTAAAGACTAGTTAAAACGACAATAACACTTGCATGGAAGTATTAAAAAGAACCTGTCCAAGCAATTTCAGACAACCACCTTCTCAACAGGGCATTCTTGCAATGTTTACCCTCCCTTCTGTGTTGAGTCTGAATGGAAGCACTGATGCACTTTAGTCCTACCATAAAAAAAATGACTTTAACTTCAATCTCTCCTGACTTTTGGCTGATATTGATACACGCCTACCATAAAAATCAGAAGTTCTGCTCTGCAAGCCTGTTACAGGAAAGGGTTAGAATCAGACCATTAACCAATGATATGAAAATATACACGCATTACACAATGGACACAATATCACAGTCAAATCACTCACTAAAGAGTCCCTAATTACTACCAACATTGTCAGCTTCAAAAACTCAAAACCCACATGAATTAATCAACATGGGAAATTATGTCGTCCACATATTCATGGATGGCGTGATAGAGCTTCTACGAGAAAGAGGAATTATGTCCTCCACATAATTCATAGGAAAGAACTACAACTGAAAAATGCCGGTAGAAGAGAGTCAAGTGACTCCACTACAGTGCATACTCCCCCTCCCCAAATCTCTGTAAACCATAAGACTAGCCTAGAGCACCACCAGTCTTCCACCTCCCAATCTTGAACTTCCTACCAAAGTCATGACCACCCTTCCGAAGAAGATATTCATCAAAGTCTCCAACCCCACTGAATGCCCGTACAAAGACCTACCCCATGAGGTATGCCCACCACACCAACACCATAACAGACAACTGCAGTCAGTGAGGCAGTACTAACTACTAATAAGCCAAAATCCACTAGTGGCACCACTACACCTCCACCTTCCTAACACACAGATCGTGCATATAGGCATGTAAGGAACACCGTGTTTCATTCCACAGAAATTGGGGTCATGGTTCCATGGCATAATGTCCCTTGAGTTCCTCAATTTTTGGAGTTATAGGTAGACCTTTATTCCAGGGAAAAACTTTCAGAGATGAGCAACTTTGTGCATATAATATTGTCAAATGTTTGGTCTGTTTCCAGTCCCCCACCCGATGGATTGGGGATTACATGGTACTGAAATTGTTTTGTTTGCATCCACAAAAAATAAAAAAGGACAAATGCCACCATAACAAATTAGACAGCCCATTCGTTTGACATTAGACACAGTGACAAGTTCTCAATCATTGCTTACCTACCAAAACAAACCAATCATCCTTTATCACCACTGAAAACAACAAACCTCATTAATCTGCAAATTTTACAACAGTAAATGAACTGATGACTTTCATATTATCTAGAGCTATTCAGTTAATAAAATATACTGTAGCACATAACAAGTAAAAGTAGTAACAGTAAAGTAATTAAAAGAATATTCTTAAAGCATAAAGTTAAATACCAAAGCAAACTAGGCATACCTATTCTGAGAAAACACTCATGAGATCGTTTGGTGAAAATTTTTGTATGATGGGGATGCAAACTTTCCCATTTTCAACGAAATCCATACTTGGCTCCTGCTTCACTTTGTTCCCATTACTCCCCCCTTGGAACTTTCCATAGTCCAGGATGCCCATTGCTGATTCAGCTTCATCCACTGCAAACCTGCTTGGAATGGAATTGCCTTTACCAACAAATCCAAGATTTCTCAGTGGGCCCTGATCAAGCACTTGACCTGAATTGAAGCCATAAGAACCTTGGGTATCAGACACATTACGAGCAAACCCTGGCAATTGCCCGGCAGCAGTAGATGCTAATGTTGAGTTCTGAAGTTGCCTATTAGGAATATTATCAGCATTTATTGAGCAAGATAACATAGAAGGAGAAATGGAACCAGGACCTGAGTACCCATTCAGCACACTTGGTGTTTTCAGATTTCCATCCGATACTTGTCCAGCACCAAATGAGATATTATTTGACTGAGGAGAAACAAGACTGTAATTGATCGCAGAACTTCTACTAAAGCCACAGTTCTGATTCATTGAAGCAGGGTTCTTTCCTGCTTGAAAACTTGCTGATGGTTGAGAGGGAACCACCAGACAAGAAGGCTGCACATTAATTGAACGGCTGGGTTCTGATTGTAAGGTCTGTTTCTGCTGCTGCTGTAACATACCCATTAAGATATTACCGCTTTGAGCACCCAAACCACCAAGATTGGTGAGGGGTCCCACAGTACCAGGGCCATTAGGTGGCCATCCGCCGAGTGCGGTATTAACATTCTCAGCAGCTATGATGCTTTGTGGAACTTGTTTAGAAATGTTGGATGGACATCTAATCAGAGGCTGACCATACGCCACACCATGGTCAATAGAAATTCCAGCAGGTCCCTTAAAGGATGCCTGTAGTAGTCGCTGGTCCATTCCAGGGGAGGCTAGGGTCCCAGTTGGTCGACCTAGAAGCTCAGCATGCAGAGCTGCCAATGTTTGTGGAGGAATATGACCAGAAGCAGCCAAAGCCTGAATATCAAATCCTCCTAGGGAACTGTGGTTTCCGTTCTGTTCTAGAGGCCCACAACACGAATTGGGAATCCCAACTTGCTGTTGCGCTACTCCACTTAGCCTCTTCAAATATAGTCTGAACTTCTGCATACAGCGATTCAGAAATGACAAATGCAAACATAAGGAGTTATTAAGCATTAAATGCAGCAGTAGTTACATATGGTCTAGTTGCAGATCAGTAAAACCTAATAACACCAATCACATCACGGCAAACATACAATGCAAAACCTCTCAGATTGCTGAGAACTCAAATAATCTGTTGAAACCTCAAAATTCCTCCAATATACCAAAAAGAAAGAAAGGGTCCACACTTTTCTCTTATATCGTGTTTTAAGAGAGTGACTAAGATCTCTAATGGCCTTAGAACTACAAACAATTTACTTAGGAAACCAGTATTTGATTTCTTTCTAAATAACAACAGGTAGGGTCACGCGCCTGCTGGCCTGCTAACCCTTAGCCTAACCACGTGGCTAAAAAGGTTAACCTCAAGTTAAACAACCTGGTTTTCCTTATATATCGAATTCAGTTTCAGTATTTCACCGTTTCGGGATTCAGTTGCCACAATCTCTCCACCTTATGATGCAACATCCTCGTTGCATTGCATTGGCCTAACAACGGAACAACCTTCTCCTGTACAACACATCATCAGCCTCGTATCAGATTCTAGAGGTGGCCCCCACCATGTAGACCAGGGTTGTGCTCTAATTTCAACTGTAACGACCTGCGCCCACGCCAACTGACATGCCAACCCTTAGTCTAACCACGTGGCTCAAAAGGTTAACCTCAGGTTATATAATAGCTGCTTGGGTTTCCTTATATATCGAATTCAGTTTTGATATTTCACCGATGTGGGATTGGGTTGCCACAGTCAGTATCAGCTTTCTCACCGAAGCGAGGATTCTGCCTCTCATACTGAGAGTGTATCTTATAAGCTTCACTAAAAGAAACTACTCTACAGGCCTATTCTGCAAAGCATAATCAATATGACCCATGATAGAAACTCTCTTCAATGAGCTTATAAAATTTGACGCACTCCAACCCCTTCCCGTTTTCCAGTTTGTATTCCTTTCCTTCTAAAACACTTTAGGTCACCACAGAACATGGAAAGGTCCTCCAATGCAGGCTGCCGGCCTTGATAGCAAGAAAGATCAGTAAACCTTGCCAGGTTGACTGCTCCAAATTAAAAAGTTCAAAACCCTCTTTTAAATCTTTGACTAGTTCCTAAATATATAAATCTCCACCCAACACATAATTCCAGGAACATCCAATTATGCCAAAGGTAATCATGTACATCTTTGGCAAGTTTCTTATGATATAGACCTTTTCTCTTAACAGTTAGTAGGAGGAATTAACCATTACATGATTCCATGAACATCAAATTATGCCAAAGACACAGGTCTAAGGTGCTAGAGAGTATCTATATTTTCCCATTTCAAGTGCAGCTCAATCCACCTGGTGGAGCATTTTACCTTTCTTATTTTCTCAGTCTTCAAGCAAGGAATGAAAAGAAACACAAAGACGTTGGGTTTGGAGCTACATGGACAGGCAATGTATGATAATGAAATGAATAAAGCCAGCTTGTTGCTTGTATTGTTCTCTCTTTTCCAAATATCCAAAATCAAAATCAAGGAAAAAACAAAAAGGAGGAGAAATTTAAAATTTAAACCAATGAGAAGTTTATGCAAACGAATCACCCACATGCAGAAAGAATCATACCTGCAAATGGCTTGCAACATTTTCTCTAGTTAGACCAGGAACATTCATCAATTCCAGAATTCTCTTTGGTACAGCTTCTGAAACGAAATACAAACTAAATCTGATTACGCACAACCAAAAAACATCAAACTTGAAATCTAAAACCTTCAATAAGAGAAAGGGAGACCACGAACACTGTGCAACTCTTAAAATTCAAAGTCTTCAGCAAAAGATATATTGCATAGATCATCAATAAGATAAAAATTAAATGAAAACAAAGCAACATAAGCGATAAATTGTTGAAGATCGTACTATCAATCCCGAGTTGGTTCACAGCACTAACAAATTGTTGATGCAGCTCCACCGACCACACTACCCGTGGCTTCTTTGCTGCGGCTGGATCATCATTTTCCTGTTCACCATCATCTTCTTCTTTAGCATCCCTCCTCTTTTTTGGTATTTTTAATAATCCTTCGGCCCCTTCAGTAACAGATGAAGCATATTCAGCATCATCACTTCCTCGTTTATGCCGATCGTTATCATCCAAACTACCCGAATGCTCATATTCTTTATTTTCATTCTTCTTTTTCCTGACAACATGCTGCCATATATTCTTCAACTCTTCTTCACGTACAGGCTTAATTAAATAATCACAAGCCCCGTGTCTGATTCCCCTCATAACTAAATTGGTTCTTCCATCAGCTGACATCACTGCAAAACAAAACCCTATTAGTGAATAGAAACAGACTCATAAACAACCCAAAAGCCATGAGAAGCACTACTCACTAATGACAGGAAGGTCCATCTCCAACCCAACAAGTTCAAGGAGCTTAAAACCATCCATATCAGGCATATGAACATCGCTTAGTACCACATCAAAACAACCTCTCTTCTCTCGTAACAAGTTCAAGGCAACAGTAGCCTGAGAGCAAGTTGTAACTGCAAGAAAATACAGATTAGTAAAACGAACATAACCCTAATTGACATCGACATACATTCTACACAAAAATAAGTAAAACCAATTACTGCAAAATGCATAACTGAAAAAAAAAAAAAAATGGCCATGTGTCGAGAATATAAACAATAAAGTTGCCCCTCCCCAACAGGACTTGGGGATCTTGAATTCAGCTGTGCACTACAGCTCTGTAGTGCAGTAAAACAATGTCATTTTGCTCCCTATTCAAGCTGACTATTAATCTCCAAAATGATGTCATTTTCGGACAAGGACAGTAAGCTACTCCTAATTCATTTGCTGCAAATCCCAATAGAAGCGCCAGCTGCTTCAATTCCTTACTACGGCTGTTGCCAACACCGCTTCATTGCCATCTGTGTCTGCCACCCCATCCACCTCCCTTGCCCTAGGAATCTACGATTTGGTTACTTGCTTTTGGACTCTAGTCGAATGTTTTTGTTTGGTTCTCTTGGATGGGAGGTAAAAACAGTAGAAAAAAGAACACAGAGATGGAGAAAAGCACCCAAATTAAAGCTTATCAAAAACACGTTCAAGATCGATTTGTTATATAGACATATAAAATTTGAACATTTTACAATGCTCCTATGCTTTCAGAGCAAGCTCAAATAAGTTACTCACTACTTGGCTCGAATCTAAGCTACTCAAGATCGGCATGAATAAAGCTCATTTGAGAGGGACTTGTCACTTGTCTGAAGCTATGATCGATCATATTTTGAAGTCGTCACGTTTTCAAACTAATTACTGTTTTTCCAATTCCCATTGTCCCAAAAGGTTTTTTCTTTTTCTTTTTTTCTTCTCTGGGAAACTCTTGGGCAACTTAAAAAGGAGGCGAACCGCCCCACTAGCACCCGTCTAGTCTAAAAGTTTCTTTCAGATGAGTTGGCGGATAACAATCTTAAACATATAAAAAGCAATCAACTTGTGCTGCTACAAACATCCCATACACCGCCGTGCTGAAAGTCAAGGCAAGATTAATCTTAAAATCCTTTAGGGGTTTGGCAAGTTGCATGACACAGAAAAGGAAAGGCTTTCCGAACAAGGGTTCACAAGGTTGAATCTCGCAAAGCACTCGTTCCAAACCTTGGGGTCACTAGAGTTTCCCCCGGTCGTTAACTTTAAGGGAGGGATGATAAATCAAGTGAATGCAAGCTGGCCAGAACACCCGGTTATAAAATAAAAAATTAATCTTGAAATGGAGAAAGAAAAAAGAAAACGAAGAGGACTCACCGCGGTACATGCACCTCCGAAGCATTTGCTCCATAATCTTCAGGCATGTAACGTCGTCGTCCACGACGAGAACTCTCAAGCCCACGGGAAACTCGATTTCGGCCGTGCTCGACTGTGGTACGTACTGCAGGGAATCCATACCCGAACAACCAACTAAAACGCGCTTTATTATAGTATATCTCTAGACAAGAGGTCAATTCGACCAGTCCTTCGACCGCGGCGGATCAGCCCTGAGCAGCATCACTGTGGTCGCGCATCAGATCTATGCTGGTAAAGAGTCGAAGAATGAGGGAGGGAGTGGGGAGAGCGCGGTGGAGACGGCGATTTGGCGGCGGTTTTGCAGCAGATCTGTAAGGGAAGCTGTGTTGGGTGTGGTTGATTGACGGATTTTTGAGATCTAGTTTAGGGGATTTGATGGTCGGGGGATGTGGACGAAAGGTTCGAGTTCTCTGTCGAGAGAGAGAGGACCGAGGAGAGAGAGAGAGAGAGAGAGAGAGAGAGAGAGAGAAAGGAGAGTGAGGTGAGAAAGGGAAAGGTAAAGGGGAAAGAGTTTTAAATGGCAGGATAACGCGACAGAGAAGGAAAATAGAGTAAATTAAGCTCTGTTTGTAACTCCGGGAAAAAGAAAGGAAAATATTTAAAATAATTTTTCCTCCTATTATTTGGTTGTAGAGAAAGAAAAAATAAAATAAAAATTTTGAATGTAGGGAATAGTAAATTTTCTCTTCTATTTTTCTCTCATTTTCCTTCTCTTTTATTTCCTTTCCTTTCTTTTCTTTTCCATAAGTTCCAAACGGAGCCTAAGACTCCATTTGTTTATACGTAAAAATGTTTTATAATTTAAAATATTTTTTATGTAAAATATTTTTTTAGAAAATAAAATTTAAAATTTTATTTTCTGGTATTTGATTGACACTAGAAAAATATTTTCAGAAATCAATAAAATAGTGTAGAGAGAGAAGGAAGGGGCTTAACTGGTGGAGAGATTTGAGAATATTGAACTGAAACGTAGGTTAGGAATAGGAATAACTATCAAGGAAATTGAGTAATGAGAATTGCAATAGAAGGCAGTGGGTCTATTTCGGAAAATAACTTACGGAAGATTTAAGAGTAAGTCATTTTCATCCAATTAATAAAAAATATTTTACATGTAAAATGTTTTCCTTATTTGTTATACAACCAAATACCGAAAAATAGGTAAAATATTTTACCGAAAAATATTTTACATCCAAACAAACGAAGTCTAAAGGAAAATAAAGTAAATTAAGGTTCCATTTGTTTCAATGTAAAATATTTTACAATATTTTCCATGTAAAATGTTTTTTTTTCTGAAAACAAACTTCAAACTTTTATTTTCTAGTGTTTTGTTGATACTTGAAAATATTTCCAAAAATTGACAAAATAGTGTAGAGAGAGAGAAATGGGAGCTTAAATGGGGGAGATGTCTGAAAATATTGGAATTAAACGTGGGTCAAGACTGACGATTGAGAAAACTAAGTAGTGAGAATTACAGTAAAGGGCAGCGGGTTAATTTCAGAAAATAACTTACAGAAAATTTAAGGGTAATTTTCATCCAATTAATAGAAATATTTTCCTCATTTTTTTAGCAACCAAATACCGGAAAATAAGTAAAACATTTTACAGGAAAATATTTTACGCCCAAACAAATGGAGCCTAAAGAAAAATGATTTTTGCATTCTACTTTTTATGATGGCACTCTAAAATTTATTTTTTAGTGTGTCTTGCTATGTATAATTTTTACATTGGAAGACAAGTTTTTGAGTGCTACCATAAAATAGTAGAATGCTAAAATCATTTTCCTAAATTAAAAGGAGCTGTTTGATTATTTTTTTTAAAACATAGATTCACTTAATATGTTCATAAAAGTTTTAGAATAATATTGTAAAGATTTAATGTTCTTTTTCACCGAACTTAATAGCATCTTATTAATCTTGCATCTCTTCTTTACGTCCTATATGAAAATTGAAATAAAATAAAAAGTAACTTAGCAAAAAATGTGCATAGAAATTTACTACGTTTGATTCTTGATTTTGTTACTTTGCTTCATATTTCCTCTCCAACCAAATAAGGAACGTGGAAAGGGAAAGGAAACAAGAGTTTAAAATGGAAGGATAGCGCAACAAAGAAGGAAAATAATACTAGTGGTAGTAGTTGTAAATTAAAAGTCGCTCTGTTTTACAATATAGATTTTAATTGCTTGATTGAGTACTATTACAAAATATTTTATTCAGTTAGTAAATATATTGTCAGATTTAATGTGCTTGTTCACCAAACCAACTAGCATATTTTTATGCAGACTTGTATGTTCATAAAAGTTTTATATTTTGTGCCTAATGAATTTTTGTTAGTACTTTATCATATTTTTTGAATTAATTATTCGCCTCAGAGAGAAGTGTGAGAAAAGTATTAATATCAACCGACGTTATGATAAATTGAAACTGTACAATTAAAAAGACAGTGAACCTTTTGTTTCAAACGTTTTCATTCTTCGTTTTTTTATTATTGATCATAATTTTTACATTTTTAAAAGTGCTAAATTTATTATATTTCAAAAAATATATTTTGAGGTAAAAGCGCTAAACTTTGCATATTTTCAAAAAATGGTAAAAATCATGATTTTTTACTTTTCTAATTCTTCTTGTCTAGATGTACCAACAATCTACAAAAGTTTGACATCAAACTAACAAATGCAAAAAATATATTTACAAAAGGATGCAACCCAAAAAAAACCCCGACCCCAATTGATTGTGACACAAGGCTTGGTTTGGTAAGGATTAAAAAAAAACAGACATTTTTATTTTTTTCTTTTATTAACTTTTTGTTTGTTTTCCATTGAATTGTAATGATTTGTAAGAAATTATTGTCAAATTTAATAGTATGTTTGGTAACTAGACTATATATTTGTACTCAGTTGCATAGGAAAATCAATTAAGTAGGTAACGAAAATCAAAATCACCATTGTGTTATCTACATAATAAGGGAGAACGGTTTTTGAATCTTATCTCTCTATAAATCCTAACCATTGATTTGCTCCGTAAATCCTATGGTTCTCACTCTCTCTCAAACAATATTAATTGCATAGTTGCCACTAATTAGATCTCGCATTGCGTCGTGTCTTCAGGTACGAGCAAACCCTAGTCATTTATGTACATTTATAAATCTAACAGTCTAAACTGGTTCCTTGAACTCAACAGCTGATATCTTGATCAGCTGACCACTTTTGGAAAGAATCCAAATCAATCTCTCTCTCTCTCTCTCTCTCTCTCTCTCATATGATTGTTCTATCTCAATTTTATTTAGTTTATACAAAACCCCCTATGGGTAAGTATGGATTGTGAATGAGAGATCATCATATTAACTAGGTTTTGTCGCAATCTTGGTTTATTCGGTAGGAAGAAGATATTAAAAATACTGCAACCATTCATGTTTTGGTTTGGTTGGCATGTCGCAGATCATGGATGTCACAAGGGTGAAACTTATTGGGAAAAAAAAAAAAGCTTTTGGGATGATTCATGTAACGCCTCGATTTTTGGGAACGTTAACTTAATAAATTTTTCACATTTGTTAAATAGGAAGAAACATAAAGCCATTACAAGCCAAAGTATCTCCAAATTCGTGTTACACTTATTTAAATAGACAAGGGAGAGATACTAGGGTAACTTCTACTTCTCTGGACGTCTGTCTTCTTCTGAATTATTCTGCTCTGCACCAAACTATTCCAAATTATAAAATTCCCGTTGTGTGTCTTTAAACTCTGGTATAAGTGCCAGGGTTACAAAAGTAACACCGTGAGCAATTAAACTCAATAGCTAACTCCTACCTCTATGTCCCATATACTAACAAAAATAGCATATAACAATTTATCATTTCAAAAAAAATTTAGCATCACCAAAAATAATCAAATGTGTTGGTGTCTTTCAAAGTTATCAGAGTGTATCGTAAATCGTGTCATCATTTTTCAAGTATCGATTCCACTTTCCATTTTATTTTCTCAAGCACTGGTTTTGCTGACCATCTTTCAGGACCTACCAGGCTCCCAGGTTAAGTTCAGATTTTGCCACTCAAAAGCACTGATTCCGTTAACCATTTTTCAGATTCCATCGGGTTTTGAGGCTCACACACGCACACTTGAGCCACGATTCCGCTAACTATCTTTCAGATTCCATCGGGTTCTCATGCTCATACACATGCACACCTGAGCCATGATTCCGATAACCATTCTTTCAGATTCCATTGGGTTCTCATGCTCACACACACACACACCCAAGCTATGATTCCGCTAACCATTCTTTCAAATTCCATCGGGTTCTCATGCTCACACACATACACCCGAGCCATGATTTCGCTAACCATTCTTTCAGATTCCATCGAGTTCTCATACTCACACAATTATTAATCTTTCACATTTCATTTTCTTTTACTTTTTGTATTTTCACTTCTCATTTCTGGTGTCCTGTAATTATGCATTATTTTCTCGCATTCACATTATTCTTTCAAAGCTTGCTACAAACGTGTGATAATAATAAATCACTAATTTCATGCATCTCTATTTTCGACAACATTGAAAATTATAACATCACAACTTATCAACAAACATGCAGTTAATCAAGCATTACAATGATAAAATCAACTTTTCAATTGAAGCAATTTAATCATGTGATATCCTAAAAATAATATATAAATAGTTAAACATATAGCACATCAACATTATACTTAGGTGAGTAGATAGGAGGTTTCTACCTTTCTTCTTGGCGGTAGAGCGGCTACGAAGTACGTTGGGTGAAAATGCGGACGGAGTAATGTCGTTTCGGCTTGATCGGAGAATAAAAAGAGAACAATTTTGTTTTTGTTTTTTTTGTTCCTTCTTTCCCTCTTTTCTTTCTTCCTCTCCTTAGCCGAGTTTCCTCTCTCTCCTTTCCCTCTCTCTAAAACTCTACAATTGGAAGCACACGAGTGAAGTGGTGTGGTGTGTGGATCAAGGGGAGGGGAGGCCTATTTATAGTAACAATCCTACAAAATCCGGTGGATTCCAGAGGATAAGATCATAATCTTATAATATCCAAATAAAATCTAATAATATCTAGTGAAATCCAAACAAATCTTAATGTATCTAAGTATATCTTAAGATATTCAATCATATCTTATATAATCTTACAATATCTAGCAAAGTCTAATGAAATCTAATCCAATCTTAATATATCTTTAAAATCTAAGGATATCCATGAAAAATCTATATCAAATCTCTATCTCAATCTCCTACAATATCTCCTTAGATTTGAGGGAATCACAATCATATCATATCATATCTAAAGAATCAAATCAAATGTCACGCCCTCGATTTTCAATATAATTAAACAATACATTTTCAATAAAAGAGTCTCGCATAACATTTACATTACCCAAAAGAGTTTCCTACCTGTTTAATTTACAAACAGATCCTTAAGTTTAGATAATTACAACTTTAATCCAAAGAAAATTCAAGAATAATTAGTTATAAGATCGTCTTTTACAAAATGTGATCTACACAAAGATGATGAAATAACACTGATGTCAGCTTCCAAAAGTCTGTTACTGCCAAGCACACAATGCATGCAATCTTTTGCCCAGTGTCTGAACCTGAAAAGAAAGATTTGGTTGAGCTACACTAGTCCAGTAGAGAATTCTACACTCAAACTATATGTAAATTTGATGAATCATGCACCATGAATGAGTGAATATTGACAGATATGCCTATAGTACAAGTGACTACCAACAAGCTGCAAAATATCGTCTAAGGGTCCTAAACTTCACATAGATGTCACTAGCTGTTTACTTCTTTAACTAAGTACATTAACAAACTCACGTCGTTCCACATTTGTTTATTAACATGATTTTCATTAAAACCCTTTGTTGCAAAACCTTTTCTTTTAATCAAATATTTCCCCTCAATAATCACTAGGGTCACCTCGGGTCTAGTTCCCTCGAGCACAGGGTCACCCCGAATCTATTCCCTCAATAATAATAATCGGTGGGGTCACCTCGGGTCTAGTTCCCTCGAGCGTAGGGTCACCCCGAGTCTTTTCCCACAATAGTAATAATCAGTTGGGTCACCTCGGGTCTAGTTCCCTCGAGCGTAGGGTCACCCCAAGTCTTTTCCCTCAAAATGACCATTTGGGTCACATCTCTCACTTTTCATAATCGTCATCATTTCATAATCAACTCATCATCAATCTATTGATTGTATCACAAAACTCAATCAACCATTACATAACTCCACAGTGTACATGTTCATGTCTTTTTATTAGTTTACACATCCGCCTCCTACATAACGTACTAACCCATATACATATATAATCCCACAATACTTTATCCTCTTAAACAGTTCTTTTACGACATCGATTTCACTTCAAGCATTCTAAACACTCTACCAATCCACCACATTGATTTCATTTCAAAACGTTCCAAATTGTTAACCATATCAAGACTCCGACTAATTAACTAATGCACGCCCTTCCCTTTAAGTATACCACAATACCACACGTCCTCACCGTAACTCTAAGTACACCCTCGTACCTTCACAAGCCACATATCAACCCACGACTAGACTCTGTGATGCCTGGTCATCTAGTTTCTATATTTGGAGTCCGTAAAAGCATATAGTAAAGCGATCTAAGGATTCTACGAGTCGAGAGAAAGCGGATTTCAATACTACTCGTCGGATTCCTAGACATGTTCAAGTGTATCATTCATCTTTCAATGTGCTATAATGTCCATTTCTTATTTCCTAACACAACGAGTTCACTCTAGTCTATTGGATACCACTCTAGGTAAGGAACGAGTAATACTCTTCAAAACACTTGAAAGAATGCAGAAACAAACCCATTAGAGTCGATGAAAAGCTTCAGAATGTGAGTTGGAAGGTATAGGGAAGCAGCTGGAAGATATAGCAGCAGCTCAATCTCCTACCGGTAGGCAAGCAAGTCCTACCAATAGAACTTAGCCTACCGGTAGGTGAAAAGTTCCTACCGGTAGAGAATGAAAATAGAGAAGTGCTTAACCTTCAAACCTCACCTTCGAATAAGGTTGAGAAAATCCCAAGCGTAGGGCTAGATCGTGGGTAGCATAATAAACCGGTAAGATCGGGATCGTACCACAGGAAATTCGCTAGATAGCTTAACTGGATTGTAGGTTAGAATGATAGAGTGCGGCGTTCAAGACGGCCAACTAGGTTTTGCTTTAAACGGTAAAATTGCTAAAACGAAAGACTAGAAATAAGCTTAAAGAACTTAAAAGAGGCAAGTCTAGGGATCGTCCAACCCTTGACAAAGGCCGTTACCGGTTCTCAATATAACTTAGGCGAGAGTCACGACCGCATGCTCACGCCCGGAAGATTAAACATTAACGACTATGTTTAATGAAAGATGTGATTAAACGGAGACGAATCAACTTGTTTGACAAATTTATCGAACACATAGAAGGCCACGAGCCCTCGGTGAGCCGCTTGCCAAGATTGCTTGACAAACGCCCTACCAAGGAGTTAACACCCTTTGTTTAGACCAAAAATGCAAGTTAAGCTCTATTCCAAGAATCATCATTGAGGCCCAAAGATTCGAGAACCAAATAACAACCTAAGTCATCTGGAAAGATTATCTCAAGACTTAGCCAGACGATTACTCACACATATTTAAAGCATAAAAATGAGACATAAGGTTTAACCGATAAAAGCGAAAATAAACTTGATTTTATAAAGGATCTAATCCGTAGCTACAACATTAATAAACGAGAAATTAACATAAGACGAATACTTACTTGAATTCTTAAGAAATTAAGCTTGAACAACAATGGAGGAAAAACTAGAAAGAAACCTAACCTAGAGCATAAAGTAGTAATGAACTAAAGTGAGGGAGAAGAGTATTTATACAACTCACCATCTGTCCCAACAAATGTCCTATAAACATATTATAAGTAGCAACTATTCCATAAGTGGAAAGTCCAAAAAGCAGCAAATATCTGGCCGAAGGCTCATAGTATCGATACAAAATATGAAAAGTATCGATACCACACTGCTAAGTTGAAATGGCCATTCTCCCCGTAACGCTCCCGTATCGATACGGATTAAGGCCGTATCGATACAATATCCTCTGCCTTCCCACGAAGCTAATTCATATTGATACAGATTAAGGCTGTATTGATACCAGGAGGTTATCTCCAGTCTTCAGGCCAGCCTTCAAAATTTGGCACCCGACGGCTCCCAACAACTTCCACAGCTCCACAGCGCCTTATTTTCACTCCTTAGACAGATTTTAAGGGGCCGACAGGGTATTCGGGTACTTGGAAGCACTTGGGCCATCCATGACGTCGAAATGCACCTTATTTGCACGTTTTACCTGAAAATACTAAAAACACACCTTAGCAAATTAAAACAAAATGCATTTAACTAAGCTATGCAGCTCTCTCAAGATTCAAGATACAAAAATTATGCTCAACTACTATAAGTAGGCAAGAGTCCAAAATAGCCCTTCAAATTCGAGAACATGCAATCCACACACAATCATGCCATGAATTAGGATGAAAAAGTTATGCCTTGTTAGAGTAGTCAATTACATATGCACCACAACGAGTTTCAACTTCAAAACTCACAAGGATACGCTCTTATTCAACTTTTCACATAGTGAGATACAAGATACATCCCATGACAAGCGCTAGCTGTTTTGGGCTGAATTAGCTCAATCAAATGGCAAATGATTGTGTGCGGGCGTGCCAGAAAAGAAATAACTTCCGAGAAAAATTACTCTTTCCAAATTGATTTGAAATAACTAATCTCAATCAGGCAATTGTGTTATCCGTTCGATTACCTCAACTAAGAGGATTTTTCCTTAAGGTATCAACCAAATAAAAAATTGACACACTTCGAATCAGAAAAGATGATTGAACACAAACAAACCCGAATTTAATCAAAGGGTAAATTTGTATGCAAACACTCTTAAGACTCTTCCAAGAATAATGCAGAAAAATAAGCACACTGAATTTAATCAAAAGTGGACTTACAAACGACTATTCTTTGGTAAGAAAAAACTTACAAAAAAATAAGAGAACTTGAATTTAATCAAAAGCAATCTTACATGCAAATAAGCCTTCAACTTACAAAAAGATCCTACTTTAAACTAAAAACTAATCTAAGATAGATCTCTGAGCAATCATTTTGTATGAGTTGTCAGATGATATGAATTTTTTGTGGGGGCTTCTCTCTTCACTTTACTTCTCTATTTATAGACACTGGGTCTGCCTTCGATCTTCACGTCTTCGATTGATGCCCACGTGGGCCACATAAAACGGTTGAGGGGGCTTTCGAACGGTTACATTGATATTTCCAGAATTCCTTCTTCCCCTGCATGCTTCGATCATGGTGTTCATGGCCACTCCCTGGATCGTGGTTCCTATTTTCAAGCAACGTGAATTAATGCAACACGTCTGGCATCCCAAATGATGCCCTGCAATCGCACTTAATTTCAGTTATCAAACAGGGCAGTGAGGATACCGTCCGATGATTATAATATCCAAATCAACGGTTAGATCCAATAACCTCCCAAACCATCGTTTAATTATTACTCAAACGACACCGGTTCACCCTAAAACGACACCGTTTGTCATTAAAATAGTGTTTCCCTTAATTCCCGCAATCCTCTGTAATTGATACTCGATTGGGACAGGTTTCATATAGCCACCGTACCGTTCGGGGCCACGTGGAATTTTTTCATTGGGTGGCACTTTTTAGGATGTAAACACACCCCCCGCATTAACATTTTATTTATGCTAAATAAATGTTAATGACACACGTTCTCTGCCCATGTCCCTTCAAATTCGGATGCACGAAGCATGACAGGATTTCATTCCCATGCACGTCTATTGAGCTTTCCAAAGATAGCTACAATAATTTTCCTATAAATGGCAGTTAATGATAGGGTTTAACAAATCACATTACCCCTCATAAACCCCTTCGAATTTGAGTCTCCTCCGTTAAGAAGTCTTACGTTTATGGACTCTCTTCCAGAAATCAATCTCATTCTAGATAACCTTGATCATCAATCTTACTCACCCCAAATGTCTCCTCCAAATTCTCCTCGAATGTTGGCAGGCAAGATTATTTCTGATCGAACATTCCATACCCCCAACCCATCTTCCACGGGTTGGGATTCCTCTTTAACCCGTTCGAATTCATGTGATGAGTCCAACTAGGGCTCATGGGAGGAAAACTCCACTAATACCAATACTGGTATCATTCTGGTCAAGTTCGACCAACCTGACCCCACACCTAATAGATTCCATCACTTTCAAACCCTTTTTGCGAGCCAATTCCTGCCTTTGAGCGGTAACGACACCATTCACATGGGCATGCTCGAATCAATCTATTCGTCCCTTAAATTTTCCCCTTTCCTCAAGCAGGAGGAAAACTATCTTGGGCCTGCCCCTTACTGCGACTTTAAACGCATGGCCCAAGCCCAAAAATCCCTCTGGCTCACAGAGGTGCAAACCCCACACTTCCCAGCTGACTTCGAAGAGACCAATAAGTTGGTTCCCCTTCCTGAAGAGCCTGACTGGTTCCATGAGGTGAATAACCTTGCCATCAACACCCCTCATTTTCAATGGCAATACGGTTATTCCATCTACCCTGCTGATAAGAGCAAAACTCTGCAGCTCCTTGCGGCTTTCTCCTTCCTAGATATCCACATCCTGGAAGAACAAGTCCCACTAACCAATTTCAAATGGGCTTGTGAAACACTGGTGCTATGCTCCATCCCCTCTGCAGTTTCTTATCAAATCCACTGCTTCTTGGACTTTCTACCAGTGATCAAGTCATGGCTCGAAGCCAATACTGCTGCGTATTGCTTCGATCAAATCCTTCAAGACTATGCCATTGTCAAGGAAAGGATTGAGAAGCTGCATGACCAAATTGAGAACTTTACTGCTGAGTCCTTCAAAGTGGTGCCTGGCCATGCAGACAAGAAGCTTCGAAGGCGCTTCAAAAGACAACAAGTGAAGCGTCCAACAAAAGAGGCTAAACTTCGAAGGAAGGCCAAAGCACTGGTGCTCCGCTTTAGGCCTCTGCTGGAGAAGAAATTGGAGTCGGACTCCAAAGAAGACATGAGGAAAATGGAGCTGAAATTCCTCCAATTTGCATGGAACAAGTTCCATAGCCTTGTTACTTGGTCCTTTCCCCATTACTTCGAGAATAAAAAAGCAACTCCCCAGCACCCAGGCCCTTCGAAGGCCTAATTTGTAATCTCCTATTTTTTAGTTTTTAGGAACTAGTACTTCCCTTGTTTTGTTTTTTTTTGTAAATACGCAAATTTCAATTTTGTAATCCAGTAGTTTTGCTTAATGAAGTATTTCTTTTACCAATACGTTGGACTTGGGTTTATTGTTAAAATAGCAAGTCTAACAATAATAATTCTCCAAAAGAGAAAAACCAACCCCAGCGGACCCCAGGGTACGGGCCCACGACAGGCCTGGCCCACCTGCGGGAGTATAAAAGCGGAATTAATTCAAAACCACCCCTTACGCTCTACGCATTCAAGCTTTTCTCAAAACTCTCAAGAACAGAACCATCTCTTCTCTCTCTTTCCAACAACGTTAAAATACCAGCTGAACCAATGACTTCTTCCAGCAATCCAGTCCCCGAACATCCTACACCCTCCTTGGCATTGAGGCGGTTCGTGTCAGAAAAAACACAGGGACCGATCGGAGAGCCCTACCTTGACGCCAGGGTCTTCATTCCAAACCCTAGCGAAGAAGGTACTTATATTTTGGGCCCTCAACTCATAGGAGAAATCCCTGCTACCCTCTCCCTTTACTATCCTCGATTGGGGGATGCCGATATTCGGGCTTGTTCAAGCCTCGACTGGAAAAATTTCACAAAGAAATCCTTTCCCTGTTGGCCCACATTGGACAAGGATTGGAAGATATGGACCACTCGCATGTTGGCTGCGAAGTCGGACGATTTAGAGAAGGTGGGTTTGAAGAGTATCATTACCCTCCTTCGAAGGGGGGTCCCACAAAATCCTTCTCTGATTCAGGCCGCCTTGGCCTTTTGGGACCCATCCTTCAACTTCTTTCGCTTTAACTGTGGCATGATGGCACCCACAGTTCTAGACGTTACCCAAATGCTGGGGCTCATTCCGTATGGCCCCCAATTTGACCCTACCAAGGAGTACCATCCTCCCGAGGGCTTTGCTCGTTTGACCGCCACAAACGGAGCTTTTTCCCATTTCTACAACAGGGAAAAGAAATTGACAGGGGAAGTAACCGAGACTGAGTTCTTTGCTTACATCCTCTATACCCTCTGCAAGCACATCTTCTGCCACTCTGGGAAAAGAGTGATGAGTGAATTCGTCCCGCTGGCACTGGCACTTACTAGAGGTGAAGAGTTCGACTTTGCCTCCTACTTCCTGGGCCACGTCTACAAGGCCGGGTTCGACTTCTATCAGAAGGGTTTGAATTACTCGCAGGGAGGGCCCCAATGGTTTATTCAACTATGGCTCCATGCCTACTTCCCTGAGTTGGGTCCCTTCAAAGCACCTACATCCCCTGCTGGTGCCGTCGAAAAGCTTAATGTTCATGGTGACAACTATGTTCACCCAGAGGACAGCACAACACAGACCTTGGTGTACTATTTGTGCTTCTTCGCTGGTCTTGCCTCAGACAGGGAATGGCCCAATCCATTCCCCACTCTTGTTGGGCCAGCATGGTTGTTCGACATTCTGGCGGATAGACAAGGAAGATCCTCTCGAGCCCTCCAAGCATGGAGCAACATTCTGACGAGCAGAGAGATCTTCATTTCCTCGTCGAACACCACTAAGTCCATAGCACATGCAGAGGTATACTGCCCTGCACAATTTGCTAGACAACTGGACTTTGTTCAAGGCATACCCACCCCTTACTGTGGCTTTGCCAACATTTGTATGTCTGAATGATCACCCATCTCGGCCGACCATTTCCTGACGGGGTTTGCCCAAGCCAGACATGCATTGACGAGGACAATCACTCAGGAGTTCAGGGAACCTGAAGTGCGTACCACCCCTGCCTTTGACAACTGGTGGCACTCCAACTGCTCCTTCCTCTCAGGGTGTAAACCCTATAAAAAATTTCTAGCCCACATTGGGTTTGAGAAGTCTGAGTTTGGGCATGGAGGAAAAAATGACTCGTCCTCTTTCTCCTCCGACAACGAATTTGGCCTGGCTGGAGGGATCGAAGACATTGCTGGAGGCGAAGTTGAACAAAAATTGACTCCAGTCGAAGCCTCCCCTATCGCAATGGTCGTTCCTCCTTCTCCACCAAGAAGGCAATCCATGAGGGTCACAAAAAAAAGAGGTAATTGTCTCTGAACATATCTTCTCTTTTGCTGAAACCAAACCTAATTATATTCAATACTGCAGGTGCTACCTCTTCTTCAGAAAGTGCTTCGAAGAAGAGAAAAATTACTTATCAACCCACAGAAGTAATTCCAACTAAGCACTATCTCGAGTCCTCAGCTGAACCTCCAGGTTGGTTTCCTTCCCTCTAATTAATCTTTAAACTCCCATATTATTTATCTAAATCACCTCCTTATCCCCTTCCTTTCAGCTTCGAAGAGAACCAGGACCACCAGGAAGCGTGGTCGTCAGGTTTCTTCTAGTGATGAAGAAATAGAGAGTGATACAGAGATATTGGCCTCCAGGGGTAAATTCCTTTCTCATTTATGATTCAATACCCCCTTAGGAGTAAGAGAATTTTACTGTAATTCTGACTCATGAATTCGAATCAGGTGAAACTAGAAAAGTGAAGGAGACCCTCCCCTATGTGAGGAAAACAACTCATCCCAAGAGGCCTGTTTCCCCAAAGAAACCTTCCTCCCCAGAAGAGGTAAGTCAATATATACTGTGCACATTTTCATATGTCTCTTGTGCTCATGATTCACTGTTAATTTCTTTGCAGGCTCAAGTTGCATCCCCTGTTGAGGCATTAGACCTAGCTCTTGTTCCCTGCCTTCAACAAGAAGTGATAGAGCCTTCACTCCAAATGTCAGAAGATGACCCTCACAAGGTATCCTCTGAACACTCACCTTTCGAATTGTGAAAGAATTCACTCTAATTCACCTTTGTTTTTTATAGGCATCCCATGTTCAAGCCCTTTCTGTACAGAAAGATTTTGCCGAAAAGGATATTGACATGCTTACTTTGCTGTCATTCCTTACTGAGCCGACCTTTGCACAGGTCATGGCCAGTTTGGCTCCTTCGAAGACTCTGGGGCCACTTCCCATCCTCCAGAGAAACCTCCCCTTCACTCCCTTATCGGTTTTAGGGGAGGGGCCTCTAAGGATAGACCCTACTTTGGCTTCGAAGAGCCATACTCTCGAAAGTGCTGAGGATCAAGGCTCCAGCTCGACTTCCTCCTTAGATCAGGTACTTTTGACACTCAATCATACCTTTCCTTTCCTGTTTTTCATTCCACTTAGCCTCAACTTATAATCTTTATGCAGGCAACAGGAATGGTCCTTCTTCCTGGAGACCATCCCACATCTTCCTCTTCTCCAATTGACTTGCCCTTAGTGGTTTTTGACATATCCTTCTTCAAGAGTCAATTGGAAGAATTTTGCAATAAAATTGCTACTCCCACTCCTCTTATCTCTTCGAATCCTTTGGAAAGCCTTCAGCAACTTTTGAACCGCTCCACACCTCTTATCTTGCCTTCCTTTAGGATTAAACATGTTCTTTTGAAGGAAGAAGTTTTGACACTAAAGAGCCTTCTGAGGACTTTAAATCAGTTAGGACTTCCTACTTTGATTGAACATAGTTTAGCCTATCACTTCGAGGTGTGCTATCAGGCCTTATTTCTCTCCCAAGGACTTCCTTCATCAATCAATTCAACTCTTCAAGAACACCTTAAGCAATTTAGTGAATTGATTGCCCACAACCACTTCTTGTCCGAGAGCATTGGCTCAACCCTCGAGAAGGTCAGCAAGTTAGAAGCCAAAGCACTCCAGACCGACTCTCGCCTATCTCTATATCAGGCTCGAAAGGATAAGCTTTCAGAGCTTGACAAGAAGATGCAGCGGTTACGAGAAGAAATGAAGAAGGTCAGGGAGGAGATAGCTGAAGTCTCTGGTGGGTTCTCAGAGCTTGAAGGCGAAGCACTAAGGGATGAGTTGACACTCCCACAGCTTATTCCTTCCCTTCGAGAGGAACAGAGGAGAAAAGCAGCTCATACGTCACTTTTGGAAGCTAACTTTAGTTTTATTCGAGGACTTCTAACTACCATTTGTAATGTAACTAGTCCTTTTCTGTAACTTTACACAGTTTGTACTTTATTCTTTCATTGATTATTCGATTCTTTTGGGCAAGTACACCCGTAATAAAATCAAACACGGTTTTCTACTTTCATTTACTCAGAAAGAGCACTATGCCAACTCCTCACCTACCGTATCTTTAAAGAGTCATAAATGAATACTCCCAAGCTTACTAATATAAATAAAGGTCTTTGGGAAAAAGAAAACTCACACACATCTTCTTCCTCTGCTTTCTTCCTTCTGCAACCTCCGAACCACGTTCTCCAGTTAGGGCTTCGGAGCAAACCTATCATGAAGCCTCCTCCACCGCTTTCGAAGAAAAGCTTCCAAACATAGCCACATCATTTCTCGCGAGATTTCCCCTAAGGCCCCTAGGTACAGCCACATCAGCTCTCGCGATGTGTCTGTATCTAGTGGTCGCTTCGAAGACCAAAGAATCAAACGACAATGGTCTTCGAAGCCTATCTACCTACTAATGGAGCTTTGAGCTCTATCTCCTTACCAATAACTGGTAGGGAGCTTGAACCAAGTTACAATGAAGCTTGGTTCAAGTCTTTGTATCTCAGTTGGTTGATCCCTAGAGACCCAGCTTTATGATACTATTAGGCCTTAGATAGGTTCCTCAATGTAATCCTTTATGCAAATGTAATAAATCCTTAGATAGGTTTCTCAATGTAATTTCTTGTAACCTTCTGAGTTGATGTAATGAATAAAAATGCTTATTCATATTTCTGTATTTAGTACTGGCTTTGACCAATGAACTGGTGATTTAGCTTTTCGTTACTGTTTTAATCTTCACTCCTGTGATGCTAACTACCAATTGAGCATAAAGAAGATCAAAGAATACAAAAAACAAAAATTTCCCATACAAGCATTTTATTATTTATTTCTCACTAGGCTTCTCCTTCGAAGCCCTCGAATAAATAACGAACAACGTCAAACGTTCTGAAACACGTTGGCTCTTCGAAGACCAACCGCATGCGGTCTAAATTAATTTATCCAACTCATTTATTTCCAGAGGCTTCCCAGCCGTCTCCTTGTGAGTTGCAATCCATTAATTATCAGAACGCACGACGTCCAAACGCTCTCAGACCCTTCGTCTTCTGAGCCTTACGTATTTCCACTCATCAATGCCCGTAATCACTGAAATGGATCCTTTGCACTATAAATATACCCGTATGTTAACAGGATGGTGTATCCTTCCTCTCATTCTCTCACTCTCCATAACCAACTATGGACACTGACCAACCCATTCTTTCCGTCGACCTTGCTACTGAGATGGCTAAGCTGACCAATATGCTTGCGGAGCTCAAGAGAGAGATTCAAACAGAGCTCAAGCCCTTCGAAGCGAGGTCGAACAGCTTCGAAGCCAGCTGGTGTGCGTGGAGACAGCTTCACGTCTCTATTTGGCTAGGACCTGGGATGATCTCTCAACCGTCCTTACGACTCACGAAGCGAAAAGTCCCAGAGGGAGGATCTTCTTAAAGACTCTCCTTTGGGACTGTGAGGATCAACTATGATCTTCATTTTTGCTTTTTTAGCCGGAGTGTTTATTTTTTGTTCTGATCCACTTGGATCTGCTTCGTTTCAAACCCATTTGGGTTTTCTTTTGTTTTCTCTTTTTCTTATTTTATAAATATAATGGGGAATTTGGTTGGCAATGCTTGACTCTTTCATGGCTTCGAATGCTAATATGACAACTTGGTTGAAATATGATCATATAAGAACTTCAAAGGAAAAAACTCCTGAATGTCAAAACCAATTGAAATCATAACCAATGCTTCGAATTCAGGATTCGCTTTGGTTTTAAAATAACCAATTCCCATCGAAACCCTCAAAAACCATCCTTCGAAAGCTACCTTCTATGAAAGGACTCCCATATAGACGGAATATAAGTCTTGAGATGCCTTCCATTGATTTTCCTTCGATGAACATAACCATTCAGATTTCTCAAATGATAGGCTCCTCCTCTCAACACTCTATGGATTTGAAAAGGCCCCTCCCATGTTGGTGCCCATTTTCCTAATCCGTCCCTTTTTATCATTCTATCCCTGATAGGAAGAATAACCTTTCATACAAGATCTCATTCATCGAAGCTTCGAAGGGCGACTCTCTTATTATAACTCCTTGCTACTCTTGCCTTCTGCAACATGATTTGATTTAAAGCTTTTATTCTGGCTTCATCAATATCTTCAAACTCCATGTGCATGGCTTGATGATAAAACCCTGTATCCAAATTATTTTGACATGCTACTCTTTGAGAACTTACAGTAATCTCCATAGGCAACACAGCATCATGTCCATAAGTTAATGCAAATGGAGTAGTGCCCGTGCTAGTCCTCTTTGTATTTCTATATGCCCACAAAGTGTCAAGTAACAACTCATGCCAAACTTCTGGGTTCTGATCCACCATTCTTTGGATCCCCTTCTTGATGATCTTGTTGGTTGATTCTGCTTGACCATTTGACTGAGCATAATAAGTGCTGGTATATATTAATGAAATTCCATGGTTACTAGCAAAATTCTTCACCAGCTTCCCTTCGAATATGGAACCATTATCCACTGTTATCGTTTGAGGGCTTCCAAACCTATATATGATTCCTTTTATGAAATCAATGACATGGGTTTGTTTTACCTCCTGACAAACTTGTGCTTCCACCCATTTTGTGAAATAATCAATAGCTGCTAGGATAAACTTATGCTTCTCCAATGAAGGAGGATAAATCATTCCGATCATGTCCATGGCCCATCCCCTGAAAGGCCATGGTTTTATCACATATTGCAAATTCGTTACTGGCAAATGCTTGAGTGAACCTGTTTTTTGACAGGCTTGACACCCTTTTGCACAATTTATACAATCTTTGAGGATGGTAGGCCAATAATAACCATACCTCCTTATCAACCATCTCATTTTTATGCCAGCTTGATGTGCTCCACAAATTCCTTCATGCACTTCAGCCATTACCTTAAAGGCACTCACCTTGCCTAAGCATTTCAAAAGAAGGCCGTCCATCCCTCTCTTGAACAGCTCACTGTTGTACATTATATAGTTTATTGCTTTCAATTTGGTTGCCTTGTCAGCAACGCTGTCTGGTATAGTTAAATACTCAATCAATACTTGCCTCCAATCAACATTTTGACAAGTAGGAACATTAATTTCCAATACTTCGAAACCAGTTATTCTGTTTTGTAACCTGGGCAGAGATTTTCTCAAAGTTAATAGACAAAACTCCTTTTCATGTTCTGACAAAACTCTGAAACCAGATGCCATTTGAGCTATTTCATCAGCTTCTTCATTAAAGAATCTAGGTATATAAGTTAAAGTAAGCATAAAGAACTGATCTATCAACTTCTTAGCCTATTGATAATAAATTATCAACGCTGAACTAGTGCATTTAAACTGTCCATTTAGCTGATTTATCACTAGCTGAGAATCTCCAAAAATTTCAGCAACACTCACTTTCAGGTTAAGTAAAATTTCTAATCCTATGATCAACGCTTCATATTCCGCCTGATTATTGGAACATTGTCCCTCATTCAGTCGAAAACCATATTTGGTTTTCAACCCTTGGGGAGACTCCATAACTATGCCTACTCCAGCCATTTGAGCAGTTCTTGACCCATCGAACCATAATTTCCATGGCTTGATCTCGACCACAGTGGCTTCCAATGCTTTTGGTGTCTCAAGCTCATTTGGATGATCAGCTAAAAAATTGGCCAATGCCTGGCCTTTTACTGATTTTTGTGGTACATATTCAAGACAAAACTCAATCAAAGACACTATCCATTTCCCAATCTTCCCACTAAGCACCGGCTTCGAAAACACGTGCTTAATTACATCAGTTTGAGAAATAACATAAGTTACTCTAGGCAACATATAATGCCTGAGTTTCTTGGAAGCATAAAATAAAGCTAAACACAATTTCTCTACTGCAGCATACTTGCATTCACAGGAGTTTAGGAACCTACTAAGATAATAAACTGCTTTTTCCTTGCCATCTTCATTGTCTTGAGCCAACAGTACTCCTATTGAGTCATGTGTTGCAGTTAAGTACAACTTTACTGGCTTTCCTTTGATGGGAGGTGCCAAAACAGGAGGGTTGGCTAGATAGCCCTTGATGGCTTCGAAGGCCTCATCATGCTCTCTGGACCATTTGAATTCTTCCCCTTCCTTCAATTTCAACAAAGAAGAGAAGATTTTAGTTTTCCCTGCAGTGTTAGATATAAACCTTCGAAGGAAATTTAATTAACCAAGAAACCTTTGCAACTCCTTCTTTGTAGAAGGTGGTTTGGCTTCAATAATAGCCTTCGCTTTGTTCTTGTCAACTTGTATTCCTTTGTTGTGGACTAAATACCCTAGAAATTTTCCAGCTGACACTCCAAAAGCACACTTTTCTGGATTCAATTTCAACTGATAATGCTTCATTTGTTGAAATGCCTTCTCTAAGTGTTTCAAATGATCCTCATCAGAATTTGACTTCACAATGATATCATCTATGTAACACTCAAGAAAACTTCCAACCAAATTATGAAAAATGGCATTCATAGCCCTCTGGTAAGTGGCTCCAGCATTTTTTAGTCCAAATGGCATTTTGACCCATTCAAAAATGCCAATATTATCAGGGCAAGCAAATGCTGTTTTATGCACATCTTCCTTTGCAATACAAATTTGATTATACCCTGAATGCCCATCCAAAATGGACAATATCTTGTGTCCAGCTGAACTGTCCACAAGTGTATCCACATTAGGCATTGGGTATTCATCTTTAGGAGTTGCAGTATTTAGGTTTCGAAAGTCAACACAGATCCTGATAGTCCCATTCTTTTTAGGGACTGGAACCACATTGGATAGCCATTCGACATACCTGGCTGTTCTAATAAAACCTGCGTCTAGAAGCCTCTGCATCTCCTTTTTAACACCTGCAATAGTTTCTGGACTCATCTTCCTGGTTGGTTGTTTCACAGGTTTGAATTGTGGCTTGATAGGTAACCTATGCTCCACCAATTCCCTGTCCAATCCAGGTAGTTCCTTGTAACTCCATGCAAAGCAATCTTTGTTTGCTTTTAATAGTGCTATTAACCCAGCTTTCACCTCTGGTTCAAGCTGTTTATTAATGAACACTGGATTGGGGTTTTGTTCATCCCCCAATTTTACTTCCTCCAGAAGGTCTTGAGCTTCAACCTGCTCTGGAGAAGTAATCTGGATTTCCTCCTCATGAGGCTTATCATCCTGCATAACATCTTCCCATATGTTGTCCTCCCGAATCTTCTTCTCGTTCCCCAAAGCAACATACCTCACCAAAGCCAAAGAGTTGGCCTGTTCTTCTGCCTCTTCCTTGGACTTACATCCAAGCAGCATCATCTTTCGGGGTGTCTGATTCATAATCAACAGTTTGCTTCAGCTTCGATTTCAGCTCTGCCAATTCTCCCAGTTCCATCTCGTTGGTTGGGTAAGTGGCTGCTTGCAGTAATTCACTCAAAGGAACTACATCTGATTTGTACATTTCTGCTTCAGCAAAATTTGCTGTGGCACTAAATGGATGTGGATCAGCTTTGACTCCTTCAACACCCACTTCTTTGCATTTGTCATACTTAACAATCATTAATTCCTGATGCATAGAAGAGGGGATACATCCATTAACATGAATCCAATCTCTTCCCAATAAAGCATTATATTTAGCATATGTGTCAACTACAAAGAAAGCAGTATCAGTCTCTATGCCTCCTACTGCCAATCTAATGGAGATGATTCCCCTGGCATGTTGACTTTCTCCAGTAAATCCTGCAATGGATGTGCTAGTTGGAATCAATTTTGCTTTTCCTTTTCCTAGCTTTTCAAGGTTTGGAAAGGCAAAATATTCACTGCAGCTCCATTATCCACCAAGATTCTATTAAGTGGGACTCCATCGAAATATGCAGTAATATATAATGGACGCAAATGTTGTCTCATTGCGTTAGTAGGTAATTTGAATGGATATGAAATTTCCACATAATTTAAGTCTATTACCAAGGGGTATTTGACGTCGGACATGGAATTCGGCACAAAACAAGCACTTTCTTTTGAGCTTACCTCCAAACTCTCTTGATTCTGCTCAATTTCACATATCAGGTTCTCGTCCATCTCAATCTGAGCCACTTCTTCCAGATCACAGTTGTTACATATGATGTTCAATTCTTCATCACTCAGTGTTTCTTCGAAATCAACTGGCTTGCCCAAGTTCGACCAAGCATCACCTCGGCCTTTCATTGTCTGGTCATTCTTGAAGAAATCCATAGAGCATGGATACACCATATTCACTTGCACGTCTGGCTGCCCCCCAAATTGGATTGTTGCCCTTTTTTTGGCTGGTTTAAGTGTCTCAGTTTCCTTAACTTCCTTGCTCTCAACCTCTTGTGCTGATAGCTCCATGGGTGAAGAGCTTCCTTCGATCCCTTCTTGCTTTACCAACATGGCTTCGAGTAACCCGGACTGGTAACTAGCCAATGAATTGGGAGAAAGTGGATCAATATGTTCTTCGAGCATGGCAGAGGCTACTTTCTTCAAAGTTTCCCTCCCATGATACTGGGCTCGAAACTCCTCTGGGTCCCTCTTAACCCTGTCAAACCGTGGATTAGGCCTTGCTCCCCTGCCTGATTCTTCCCCCGTTGAGGATTCTCCTGATTGGAAATGCGTGTATTTTCTCTGGAGCTTCCTCTTCTGAGTTCTTGAAAGCAATGGAACCATCTGTGGTATTTGGGACTTGGGATCCCTGATTAACACCCAGTTTCCTGAGTTCGAGGCTGGTGGCTTGAAAGTCCTGTTCTCACTCCTGTTGGAGCTCTTGTATCCTTGGAACAGATCAGGCTTGACTTGCTTGAGGAACCAATCAGGAACCCCTTTCACCAAAGTGAATTCCTCTTATCTCGCTTCTCCTGGTGCCTCAGTTGTCTGGCCAATGTTGGCTTTCTTCGAAGGCGGCAACTCCCTTCTGTGGATAGCTGGGACAGGGCTAGTGGGCACATCTCTCTTTGGTGCCAACCAGGGCTTACTGTCACTTAGCTTTGCTTGCACTGGAGCCATTCTCTTCATTCCCATCTCCTTAGGGAAAAAACTTACGCCATTCCTATCCAAGTCCCTAAAAACCAGATAATTGGCCCTACATCCTACACACAGGCACTCCAAAAATGAGGCTTCCAACATGGGCAAATGATTATTACCTGAGAACCTCTGTGAAAACAACCCATCACTGGTTCGTCTATAGGGAGTTGGCCTCATTCATATGCCTCGAGGATGGCTAGCGTATGGCTTGCCCCTTCCATATTGAACAGTATTCATGTTCACAGGTGCCTCCTTATCCTGCCAATATCTCTTGACAGTTCGAGTTAGTGAGGAGGGCACATTGGTGTTGACTTCTTCTACCTTTGGAAAATGCGTTGTATCAATTCCCATAGTCTTTTCTGGAAATTTGATTCTTCCCTTCTTGATTTGTTCTTGAATCTTGTCACGAAAAACATTACAAGACTTAGTTGAATGGGACTAAGAGTCATGCCATTTGCAATAAGCCTTCCCCTTCTTTTCTTCTGTTGTGGGCAGTTTCACATTCGAAGGCAACTTGATAATTTTCTTTCTTAACAAGAAATTAAAAATCTCATCAGCTTTTGATATATCAAAAGAGTACACTTTAGTAATCTCTTTTTGTTTGAACTTCTGTCCTAGAGATACATTCTTTTGAATCAAAGGCTCGCAAATATAAGGATCATGCTCTATGATTTCTGCGGCATCTATCTCGTAATTGGGGTCCCTATAATATGTAGGGTAGGAAGAATTATGTCTGTCCATATCTTCCTCTAGCAGTGATTCGTATCTAGACACTTTATAGGTTAGATCTGCAAAGTCTCTAAACTCTGTAGAATCGAACCTCTTTCGAAGCTCTCTTTCTAAACCATCTTGTGCTAATCTTATGAATTCTGCCTCTGGCAGGCGAAGTTTGCATTTGGTTTTTGCTCTTTTGAACCTAGATATGAAATCTATTACTTTCTCATCTGGTTTCTGCTTCAACCTTGCTAAGTCTGCCATAGAGACTTCAGGCTCAGCATTAAAGAACTGTGCATGGAATGCCTCTTCCATCTGAAACCAATCAGTTATTGACTCTGGTGGTAAGTTAGTATACCATGCAAAAACTGGCCCGGACAAAGAATTTGGGAATAGCTTCAACTTCATGAAGCCATTTTGAGCCAAATTCTTACATTGGGCAGAAAACCTTGCTATGTGCTCTATAGAAGACTGCCTCCCATCCCCATAGAACAAAGTAAAATCTGGGATTTTAAACTCTCTAGGGATTTGGAAAGTCATGTCTACCCATTCTGGATATAGTTTTCTACAAATTTGAGGTTGTACCCCCCGAGTTCGAGGTCCACAAACCTCTTGTATGAGACCCATGACTTGGTTCCTTAGTATTGGATTGCCTACGAGGAAGTTTTGCTCCTGATTCTCAACAGGAGGCTCTGGTCCTATGAAACCGTCCTCATAAACTCCCCTTATCGTGTTTAAATCCCCTTGTTTCTCTCTAGGGATCCTCCCATATGGTGGATGTTGCATTTTATCAAATGCTTCATTTGTTCGAACAGACCTATGGCTTCCATAAGCTGTCGTGAGAGGATTCTTGGTGGTTGGGACATTTTGCCGAGGGTGTTGTGAGTTTTTACCCCTTCTCTCAGGCTTATGAACCAATTCTGGTTCTGAATCATCCTCCCATTCCCCAAGTGAGGGTTCAAAAAGAGGATTCATGCTTTGTCTTTCTCTAGTGTTTTGTTGAACCCCTATGGTGACACCATGAGATTGCCTTGGAATTTCTAGGATAGGTTTTGTAGGTTTCACAGGCTCATACCAAGATTGTGGTATTTCATCTGGATACATCTTTTCCTTACCTGTTCTAGATTTCATCCTATTTCTACCAACATCCTCTCCAAGCCTTCCTTCGAAGGGACTTTGGTGAGTGCTTGAGTTGGCATGATTGTTTTTCCCATTATCCCCTGGGCTATTTCCTGCTGCCTCTAAATTGGGCAACCTATTTCTCATGCTTTTGATCATGGCTCTTTGGGTTTGAGTCATCTCTCGAAAAGCTATCATCATTTCTCTAAACACTTCCTCTCTATCATGGTCTTTGCCACTGGCTTGTCCTCTTTGGAAGTTTGGAGGTACTTCCTCAAGAGGTGCTTCGTAAGAGGGCTCTTCATAAAGAGGCTCTTCGAGTTCTAAAGCCAATTGAGGAAAAACAGGATTTGTAGGCGTTCCTAGTTCTGTTGCCTGTTCCGGCACAGCTTATTCTTCTGGAGCTAGATCACCAATGGGTGTTCCTATTTGCTTTCGAAACCTTGGCATTTTGGACACCTTTGTGTCCCACTGGGCGTGCCAAAAATTGTTTTGGGCTGAATTAGCTCAATCAAATGGCAAATGATTATGTGCGGGCGTGCCAGGCAAATTGATTTGAAATAACTAATCTCAATCAGGCAATTGTGTTATCCTTTCGATTACCTCAACTAAGAGGATTTTTCCTTAAGGTATCAACCAAATAAAAGATTGACGCGCTTCGAATCAGAAAAGATGATTGAACACAAACAAACCCGAATTTAATCAAAGGGTAAATTTATATGCAAACACTCTTAAGACTCTTCCAAGAATAATGCAGAAAAATAAGCACACTGAATTTAATCAAAAGTGGACTTACAAACGACTATTCTTTGGTAAGAAAAAACTTACAAGAAAATAAGAGAACTTGAATTTAATCAAAAGCAATCTTACATGCAAATAAGCCTTCAACTTACAAAAAGATCCTACTTTAAACTAAAAACTAATCTAAGATAGATCTCTGAGCAATTATTTTGTATGAGTTGTCAGATGATATGAATTTTTTGTGGGGGCTTCT
>BPLS01000181.1:441514-584014 GCA_019656275.1 Rhododendron kiyosumense
TTTGCCAAGTATGCACTACATTTTGAGCATATTGTTTGTAAAAGTTGACTTGCACCCGAATTGCGTATGCCCGGTCTCTAGTGTTGGTAAAATTAGAGTAAAAAATTGATTCTCTTTGATATCTCTCTCTCCACATTTTTTCTTTTGCCCCAAAGTACGAAGCAAATCTTATCACAAATTCACAATATTCACCAAATTTCTGGCATGCAGGACGAAATATTTCCGAAACAAGTTTTCCCACAATAGACCTCTTGACGGTTTCATTTAAGTTGGAGAGAGAGAGGTAGAGAAAAATCAAGGGCTATTGACAGGCCGGTACCAAAAATGAGAGTCCATTCCCTCCAGGTCCAGCCCAACTTGTGAAATTTCCCACCAAGGTAAACGCGCCAATTCCTACCGAATTTACCCCTGGCAGTGAGACCCCCTGTTCCAGTCGCGAACGACAGTCACCGACGGCTCTCTCTCTCTCTCGCTTGATCCCACTGTTCTAGACGACTCCACAATTACAATCATCCACCATTCCAAGCGACCCCACTGTTCCAGACGATTTCATAACTACGATCTTCCGCCGTACGAGACGACTCCTATGACGAAAGGCTTTGAGTGCAGCCAATCAAGCAATAATTTCCAACGCTAACCTTGAATCTACGCAATTTCATACGCTAGATTCATCGTGCACAATTGTAGCCATAGTACTCACTGTGTATAGTCGTAGCCCTAGAACTGAGAATGTTCTCCGCTCTAAGAAGGCACAATACTACACCTTAGATTCACTGTGCATAGTCGTAGTAGTATTCATAGCTGATTTGCAGGGCTGAGAATGGTTTTAGCTCTAATAGCAATGTTTTCTACTCTGAGAACATTCTCAACACAATGAAGTATTCATTGGTGAGTTGTAGAGTTGAGAATGTTATCAGCTCTGAGAACATTCTCAGCTCTAAGAAGTATTCTCAAGTGCAAATTCTCATATAACAACATTCTAATGCTGCTTACATCATTTTTAGAGTGTTGAAAACATTCTCATTTCTCATTGGTAGAATTAATTGGTGATTTGCAGATCTGTATGTGTGTGTGCGCATTTATAACTGTCAACGGTAGATTGCAGAGAATGTTCTCATAGCACAATAAACTACGTAGTGTGTGTTTGCATATATACTTAAGAGAACCAAAAACATGACAGAGGGTGCAATGTGCATGGATGATTCAAAGAATTTACTCATTTCAGAGCTGATAACGTTCTCAACTCTCATAACATTTTCATACCTCTTTGTGGCTATTGTTTATGTGTCAAAATAGAAATTGCAAAGAAAATCAATATATTGCTCAGTGCAGAGAACATGCTCATGGTTTGAGAACATTCTGAGCACAATATATTGCATAGTGTGGGTGTTTGCGTTTTTTAACTGATGATAACCCTAGAGTGCAATAATGTTCTCAGCACAGTACAGTGCGTAATGTGTGTGCATTTATAACTGATGTTAACACTAAAGTGCAGAGAACATTCACAAGTACAATAGACCCCATGTTTCCCCCCATTTTGATCCATCACACTCTTTTTCCCATTTTGATCGCTGGTATTTTGTTTGAAGATACGACGTCTCAATGACCGCTCTATCCTGTTTGTATCCATTGATAATTGTTGCAATGAGGAATGACAGATGGTGCAATGTGCATAATTGATTCATAGCATTAAATACTCACTTTCATACATGAGAACATTCTCAGCTCTCATAACTTTTTTATATCTCTTTATTGGTTTTGTTTATGTGTGAAAACAAAGATTGCAAGGACAAAGAGTGCAAGGAGAGGCAAATTCAAAGTGATGAGGACGAGAATGGTTCAGACGAAGCCCCTGATGCAACCAACTTTGTTGAGTTCGGCGATGATGGTGACACTGGTGTTAGGGTTTTTTTTTTTTTTTTACACATTTGGGGTTTGGGGATTTCTGAAGGTTTTGAGGGTTGTTTGTTATGTTGGTTTTTGAAAATTTGTAGGTTTTTTTGGAGAAATTTGCGGGATTGAAAGAAGTAGGGGATGAATAAGTAATTTGGAGAAACTGTAAAGACAACTTTGTGCTTCATATTAATACAGAACAAGTGTTTGACCATATTGTCTTATGTTCATGATTTGTAATCATCTTAACAATCATCTTACCATAGTCTTCGTCATAAAAAATTAAAATGTTCTCAACACTATGCGCTATACACAGCACATACAAAGTCAAATCTAAATTTTTTTGATTGAGAATGTTCTCAAAGTGTTTTTTCATGGCAGAGCAGATGGTCGTTTAGAAAATGGTGTCGTAGATGATGCATAAGTACTCGCAGAATTCATAGCACAAAGCAAATACAAAGTCACTTCTAAGTATTTTTTTGATTGAGAATGTTCTCAAAGTGTTTTTGCGGTATTTTTGCAAAGGGTGACATAGATGATGAATGTGTACTGAGAATATTCTCAAATAGAATACCAAATACTAAGCACATTCAAGTCAGTCCAAAGTTGTTTCCTGATTCTATTCTCAAACTGTTTTTCGCAAAACATAATTCCCAGCACCGTAATTCTAAATGCATATAATTCCACACCGAGAATCAAATATTGAGAACGTTCTCATCACCACCACCTCCGCCTTAGAACCAGCAAGTATAGACTGCAGGGAACATTTTCTGCAGAATTCAATAAAATTTGCAGCATAAAAAATAACAAAGTTCAACATTAACATGCATCACACTTCTTCAAATCACTTCTCAAGCAACGAGAGAGAGTTTATAATTCTCATATCAAAATTTACACTAAAAAAACCATGGAAAATTCTCAAATCATGGTCTGAAAAACAAGATAACAATGATCCTCAATGCTACAAAGGCTAAAAGGAATGGTAAAAGAATGTCTTCAATGCGCCAATGCTCTTTACAAGTTGCTCTAGTATGGTGCCCAACTTTATCGCACCTCCATTAACACTTGCTTTATTGCGGTGCCCATCCAGGCTCACCGATAGGTAACATTGCTTAACCTTCAACCTCGCCTTCGAATAAGGTTAAGAAAACCCCAAGCGTAGGGCTAGATCGTCGATAGCATAATATCCGGAAGTCCGGGATCGTACCCACAGAGAATCGAAATATAGCTAGTTTGGAATGTAGGTTTTATAAGGTGGAATTTCGGTGTTCAAGACGGCCAACTTGGTTTTGCTTTGAAAGTGGAAACTAAAGAAAAAACTAGAAAAGAGTCTAAAGAACTAAAAGAGACAAGTCTAGGGATCGTCTTTTCCTTGACAAAGGCCGTTACCAATTCTCAATATAACTCAGGCGAGAGTCACGACCGCGTGCTAACACCCGGAAGATTTAGTTTTAACGGTTACCAGAACTAAAACAACATATTTTTGCTAATGCATCTAATACGTAAGAGGCCACGAGCCCTCGGTATGTTGTTTGCCAAGACCACTTGACTAAACTTCATACCAAGGGGTTAACACCCCTCGTTTAGACCAAAATGGCTAGGTTAATTCAATTCTGAAAACCATGATTTTAAGCCCGAGGGTTTGAGAGCCAAATAACCACCTAAGTCATTGGGAAAGAGTAACTCGAGACTTAGCCAAATAACAACTCACACATAGCTAAAAGACTAGAAATTATGCTAGAAAATGAAAACATGATTAACGGATAAAAACGGAAATAAACTTGATTTGTATAAAGATCTAGTCCATAGCTACAACATTAATAAACAGAAAATTAACAAATAAGAAGTACTTACTTGAGTTCTTATGGAAATTAACTAAGAAAGCTTGAAGCAAGACAACAATCGAACTTAAAGCCTAAACTAACTACCTAACCCTCTACAAATGTGAGAGAGAGAGAGAGGAGTATTTATACAAAAAGACTGCCTCTCTCCTCCAAAATATCCCGAAATCCACCAAAAGTAGAAAGTTGCCACTTATGGAAAGTTAAAAGCTGTCAAAAAGTAAGTCGGTAAGCCTCCAGTATCGATACTCCATAGCCGTATCGATACTGAGTTGTCTTGCTCTGAAACCCAGGATTCTTCGTAGACGACCAGTATCGATACACACGTAACCGTATCGATACTCCATAAACCGTATCGATACGCTGAAGCTTGGTTTCCTCACTGTTTTGAAACCGTATCGATACTCCAAAAACCGTATCGATACTCTGAAGCTTCCTGGCAAATCAAGTTCCTCAAGCCTTGTCTTGCCACCCGACGGCCCATAACATGCTCCGGACACTTCCGAACTCGGATTTAGGTGTTCTTTGAACCGTTGGAAAGCTTGTTGAGTCTACTTTTTAACCCAAGTGGTTTGGATCAAAAGTAATTTGTACATAAAAAGTTATGACAATTCTACCCTCAGCTGGTCGGAAGATGAGTAGATTTGGTAAAATAATCACTTCTCCTTCAATTCCCTTGACCCTCGGGCGACCCGAGCAACCTCCAAACCATATCTTCATGATTCTTTAGGCACCACAATGTGGTGGCATGTGGCCTTGAGTATTTGGTTGCACCCGGAGCATTTCTTGGCATTCAAACGCGCCTTATTTATATGAATTACCTGAAACACACAAAAACCTAGCTTACGTGCAATATCGCATAAAAACGACAACATATATGTACAAACACAACATACTAGAGGACTTAAGCACCAAGAATATGCATTATTGGGTGCTTATCAACCCTCTTTCGAATCCGCTTCTGCTATTTCATAGCAATTCTTTGATTTTCTTTTGAGGAATAGGATCATTTGAGGTGAGATTTGTAGTAAGAGAAATTGAGGGGCCAATTTCGAGGGCTTTGGAGAGAGCGATGAAAATTTGGACTTTAACATTTGTAATGGGAGAGGAGAGAAAGGGAATCACATACAAAATCTTCGCCTTTTTGCATCCCAACCACTTCTATCATATTCACACCACCCCCAAACTTCCTTGAAACAATGAGAAACATTTGACACACAACCCTCCAAACATCTGGTCACCTAGGTTTGAACAACGGAAGAGACTCGAATTATGGTTCAAAACAAGGACAAGGTGACTCTTATGTGGTTTAATCAAGCAAAAATGCCTTGAATCATTTCCTAAGTACGCCAACAACTCCAATAAGTTGCATGAAAGATATATAAACTACTCGAGCATGAACAAAAGATATTATTTACGCAAATGCGAGAAATGAAAGCAAAAAGCATGAGATGCTTAAGAAATGAATCTCCACTCTAGCGATGCACAACACTTGACTTGACTTGACTTTTAGGCTCAACTTGTTCATCAATGTTCATGTATATGCATGTGACAAGGATTCAAACACATAACCAAATTCGAGGGGATACACTACTCTTGCCATTGACATAATTAAGCATAATTAAAGTATTTAGCATGCGAAATCACGACTAACAAGGGAAGATTGCAAGCAAAAAAAAAATTCAAATTTTTTTCCAAAAGCAGAAAAATGAGATAAGTCTCATGAACACATATATATATATATATATATATATATATCCCTCTCTCCAACTTAAACAATGCTATGTCCTCATAGCATGAAGAACAACAGTATTGAGAGGAAAAAACAAAAGATTGTACCTCTGGGGGAATGTCAATCACCGTATACCTCGACCAAGTTGGAGGCTTTTTTGTCATTGCTTCCCTTCGTCATTGGAACTGCTTCCAAGGCCCACTCTTTCGGCTCCTCCATCGGAACCACAGCTAGTCACACAAGGTCATCGCCAGGGCTTTCTTAGTCTTACAACCGCGGCACGTAATCGCACCCATGCTTAGGGCTCTTAAATGCCTCACTCACCTTAGCTTTTAGACTTAAATCACCAAGGCTGGTGTGGTAGCATGCTTACCATGCAAAAAACTTAAGAACCAACTACCTACTAAGAAGAAAATGACATTAGTATCGTCCGGCTCATGTTATCCGGGCCCAACAACTAACAAGTCATAGTGTCGTAGAGTAAATCCAACAAATCATCACGTGATTACACGGACTTTTCTCCCCATATCCAACTCATAGTGTCGTAGAGTAAATCATGTAACAACTTTGAGTTAAATACGGGTAGTTATACCGGACCATCAAAAAAGAAAAAGAAAAAAGAAAAGAGAGGGAGAAAAAGAAAGAGTTTATGTACGTTTAGCCAAATGCGGGCTCCGAACATTTATTATGCCAACGAGAGCTAATAAAATGAACATAGCACTCCACTCAACACTCTGCCTCAAAAATTGAATCCGACCATGCCACAAAAATAGATACTTTGAGTAAAGCAACTGTCGAATTCGTTTAAGACATTTAAGTTCAACCAAGTGCATAGCCCAAACAAAATCAATTTTCAAATTGTTGAGAAATTCTACTATAAGAGGATTGTAAACCATATCAACATCCTCAATACTAAGAAAATCAATTTGTTCTATGAGTGGTAACTTTTCAAGATTGGGCCCACATGCATCTTGTTTTTCTAACAAAGAGGGTAAGGAATCCACTTCGCCATCAATTTCCTTTGCGGTGAGAAGATCAAGGCATGGAGAATGCAGAGGGACAATTGTAGCTTCCGTGGGCTCCAACTCATCAAAGATTGGTTCATAAGGATCCCGTTTAGCCAACAACAAATACAAGTAATCCACTTCGGCATCCATTTCCTTAGCGGTGATAGGTTTTGCCAACGAATCTTCATAGTAGAAGCCTGATGTGTCAAGCATGTTCATCTCATGAGCAAGGAGTAATTTCTTCGGGGAAAGATCAAGACACGGAAGACCGAAAGAAACAACCTTAGCAGTGAGGCATTTCTCCCTCGGATCATCACAAATAGGGGAATCCAAAAGAGAACTTTGGACCTCAATTTCATCAATAGGCTCATCACTCCAAGCAGACTCTGAGGAGCTGTCACAATCTAAACTAACATTTTCAACAAAGTTATGTGGCTCAATTCCCTCTTCCATGGCATTTGAGTTGGACTCTTGACAATGTTGAGCATAAAACCGAGAGTGCAAAATTTGAGCCAACCAATCAAAGAAATCTAAGGCTTGAGCAGGTTCTTTTTCAAAAAGTTTGTCATCGCTTATCATGTTTAAGAATCGTTGACTCTTTTGAGATAGTCCATCATAAATATAGTTAGCAATTTGAAAATTATCATAGCCATGATTCGGGACTGCAATGAGCAAATCCTTGTACCTTCCCCAACATGCATAAAATGACTCATTTTCTCTTTCGGCAAAAGTTTGAATTTGGTTCTTAAGATCAAACCAATTGGTAATGGTCATATGCCTTTTAAAAACATTGGCGTCATGAGTGGCTATGCAAGGCGATGTGAAAGTTTGATTGAGACAAAGGTAATGCCGCAGAGTCTTGTGGGGTGTGATAATTTGACTAGGACAAAGGTAATCCCGCAGAGTCTTGTAGGGTGTTCCCTAATTTTCCGCCGTTATTCTATTAGATAGATAAGACATAAATTAAACAGGTTAGAGGGGCTATGCCGCCACCTCTCTCAAAACAGTTCCATGGGGTTAAGCCACCGCCACGGCTAGACAAGCAATAAAAACAGTAAAAAGGCAATTGATGCTCAAGTTAGCTTCGTTACACCTCAAGTCGAATTGGTGGCTCAGTTAGAGATATCCGCTAAGTTGAGTTCAAATTACACAAAGGAAAAATAAATGGAGTACTTACAATGGTTTGTCGAACCTCCAAATAAGCTGTATAAAGAAATCCCCGGCAACGGCGCCAAAAATGCTTAACCTTCAAACCTCGCCTTCGAATAAGGTTGTGAAAACCCCAAGTGTAATGTTAGATCGTCGGTAGCATATAAACCAGTAAGACCGGGATCGTACCATAGGGAATTCGCTAGATAGCTTAACTAGATTGTAGGTTAGAATGGCAGAGTGCGGCGTTCAAGACGGCCAACTAGGTTTTGCTTTAAACGATAAAATTGCTAAAACAGACTAGAAATGAGCTTAAAAAACTTAAAAGAGGCAAGTCTAGGGATCGTTTAACCCTTGACAAAGGCCGTTATTGGTTCTCAGTATAACTTAGGCGAGAGTCACGACCGCGTGCTCACGCCCGGAAGATTAAACATTAACGACTACGTTTAATGAAAGATGTGATTAAACGAAGGTGAACCAACTTGTTTGACAAATTTATCAAACACATAGGAGACCACGAGCCCTCGGTGAGCTGCTTGCCAAGACCGCTTGACAAACACCCTACCAAGGAGTTAACACCCCTTGTTTAGACCACCAAAAATGCAAGTTAAGCTCTATTCCGAGAATCATCATTAAGGCCCAAAGATTCGAGAACCGAATATAACAACCAAGTCCTTGGGAAAGATTATCTCAAGACTTAGCCAGACGACTACTCACACATATTTAAAGCATAAAAATGAGACATAAGGTTTAACCGATAAAAGCGAAAATAAACTTGATTTTATAAAGGATATAATCCGTAACTACAACATTAATAAACGAGAAATTAACATAAGACGAATACTTACTTAAGTTCTTAAGAAATTAAGCTTGAACAACAATGGAGGAAAAACTAGAAAGAAACCTAACCTAGAGCATAAAGCAGTTATGAACTAAAGTGAGGGAGAAGAGTATTTATACAACTCACCATCTCTCCCAACAAATATCCTATAAACATACTACAAGTAGCAACTATTCCATAAGTGGAAAGTCCAAAAAGCAGTAAATATCTGGCCGAAGGCTCATGGTATCGATACAGAATATGGAAAGTATCAATACCACACTGCTAAGTTGAAATGGCCATTCTCCCCGTAACGCTCCTGTATTGATATGGATTAAGGCCGTATCAATACAATATCCTCTGCCTTCCCACGAAGCTAATTTGTATCGATACAGATTAAGGCTGTATCGATACCAGGAGGTTATTTCCAGTCTTCAGGCCAGCCTTCAAAACTTGGCACCCGACGGCTCCCAGCAACTTCCACAGCTCCACAGCACCTTATTTTCATTCCTTAGACAGATTTTAAGGGGCCGACAAGGTCTTCGGATACTTGGAAGCACTTGGGCCATCCATGACGTCGAAATGCGCCTTATTTGCACGTTTTACCTGAAAATACTAAAAACACACCTTATGTGCAATATCGCATAAAAACGACAATATATATGTACAAACACAACATGTTAGAGGACTAAAGTACCAAGAATATGCAATATTGAGTGCTCATCAAAAGGCCAATGTTTCAATTCTGCACTTGACCTACCGGTAGGCAAAGACTTCCTACCGACAGGCAAGGAGTTCCTACTGGTAGAAGATGAATATGCTCAGTAACTTGTTGAGCAGCTTTTGAGCTGCTGCTATACGTTTGAGCTGGTTGAAGGAATTTCTCAATCGTTCTACCGGTAGGGAAAAAGCTCCTATCGGTAGGGAACGGATTTTCTGGCAAAGCAACAACGTTCTACCGGTAGGAAAACGGGAAAAATAGCCGATTCTTGCTACAACAGTAGAATTTCGATTCAAACTCAATAACAACCAATATAAACTCGATCAAGGCATAAATACAATCAAATAATCATATAATGAGAGGTAGAATTCCCTACCTTGAGTTTGGAGAGCAAAACCCCAAGATTAATCAAGCCCTAGACTCCGAAATCTTCAAATCAACCAAGAACAGCCCCCTCCAAGCAAACCCACGAAATTGAAGCTTGAATCACGATGAGAAGACAAATTAAAGGTTGGTTTGTGTAAAGCTCAAGAGATTTTGATGGGTTCTTGAGTGAGAGTGGATGAGAGCCGAGAGAGAGATATGTGAGAGTTAGAGAGAGAGCCGAGAGAATGGGAGAGAGATCAGGAGAAAGACTTCTCCCGGCTATTATTGCCATGGGGAAAATGATCCCATGCACTCACACCCACACACACATGCACCTCTCTCAATAATTACTCTTATGCTCTTTCTTGAATCCGTATTTAACTCCAAAAATAAATAACTAAGGCATTCTCTCACGTGCAATCCGTAATCTGACATTTTATAGAAGCTCCGGAATAATAAAAATAAAAATTAAAAAAATTAAAAAAAAATACGGGTCTCTACATCAAATCTAGATCATAATCTTATAATATCTAAACAAAATCTTATAATATCTAATAATATCTTATATAATCTAATAATATCTAACAAAATGTATATAATATCTTATATAATCTAATAATATCTAACAAAATCTATATAATATCTAGCAAAATCTATATAATATCTAATAAAATATTATCCAATCTAATCCTAATCATATATAATAAAATCCAATCTAATCTTATCCTATATTTTTAGGATTATGAAGTAGGACTAGGGTTCTATAATAGTTGGTTACAAGAATATCATGGTTCAAGATATGAAAAAAAAATCCTATGATATCAAAGGGTTTTTAATGACTAGCTCCTAAAGTTAAATTATAATAATACAATCACTTTAATAAATGATAAAATAATTTTTAGTAAAAGAATTATAATAAAATGTTTTATTTTATTAAAAAAAATTGACTTAAAAATTCGGGTCATTACAATTCATCTAGGTAAGGATGGACAAAATAAAGTTCTTTGCTTGGACGTATTGTTTAATTGTTGAAAATTGTATTTATTGTGGACAATTGATGATAATGATTTACAAATGCCTTCTAATTGATGCCCAATTAGTTTGAACGATTCAGTTATTGCAAACTCAATATCAAGTTGTGTCGCACTTTTAGGTACGGGCAGTTTGCTCGCACTTTATCTCAGAGAATCGAAACCATATTGAATATCAAATTCTTCAAGTCATGCCTTTAGGCACGAATATACGCTAGTATAAGATAGATAGTATTCGTAAAACAAAACATTCCTTCATTCTATAAATGATCGTAAATTTTTCGTACTCTTCCATCGGAAAGAAATCCCAGCATTTTGACGAAATTCTCATATGAAAAGACAATTTATTTGGCTAAAAAAGGGTGTTTTTGTGATTTATTTCGCAGGGCCATCCACAGTGGTATAATCAAAAAATGATAACCGAAAGTTGACACATCAGCTTTTGATTATTCGCTTAAGAAGTTGCTAAGCTTAACAATGTTGAGCTTCACAATGGTTACTTCTAGTCCATAACCAAAATAAGGGTCCACTACAATTTCACTCTCTCTCCCCCTCTATTTTCTGCCATTCCTCCATTTACGTTTTTTTTTTGGTAAAAATATATCGATTCCTTCTTTTAATTTTGGAAAAAAATCAGTGACTTTTTTCCCTTTTATATATTATGAATTTTTTTGGGGAAAAAAAAAAGAAACGAGAAAAAAGAGTGAAATACCTTAATCCAGCGATAATGGGTTAAATTGTAGATGATCGAGAGATATGAGTTTCACTTTTTGAGGGAAATAAAGAGAAATAGTTTGTGGGTGAAATGAAGAAGATATAGAGTAGGCGAAGAAGAGAAGAAAAAAATGCCAATTGAAACGTGCGTGTATACAAAATTTGGAACTAATTAACTTATGTAATGTGGAATCCACAAATTTTGATTGTTGAAAAATGTTGCTAGTTTTGGTTATCAAAAGCCTAAAATTTAATTATTTCTAAGAATGTTGCTAAATTTAATTATACCATTGTAAGCCATCTTTTGCACCAACATGGTTAACTTTAAAAATAATTGGTTTTTGATTATACCACTGTGAATGGCCTATGAGGGTTTCGCAATTACCTACATCATTCAAAGACTGAATTAATGGCCATTAATTTGGTTTGATCTTACTTGCCACAACTTTATATATACGCTTGTGATTATTAAAAGCATTAAAATCCTTGTTTACAATTTTGAAAGTAATTTGGTTGAGAAATGCATGTTTCAATCCAATGATCACAAACAAGTGAGGCGATGTTCCAAAACCACTAGGGGCATCAAAGCCAAATCTCGTTATAACAGTCGTTATTATCCGTGGATAACATTAAAATAGATATGATTCATCACATTTATTAATCGTATAAAATGAGATCTCTGAATGAAGAGAATCTTGACACGTGGATGTTTATACGAGTACAATTTGCATAGTTTGCCTGGAATTTAAAATTTTACCTATTGAAGCAATTAGATATCTAGAGAACTATCACAAATTAGTTCTTCGACTTTGAGTTTATCTATTGAAATATGGTCAAAAGGCACCATTTGCAAAATATGGTCCAATGGTTGAGTAGCGTTTTTTTTTTGTCAAAAGTAAAAAGATTGTATTGATAAACGCCCAGCAATACTTACAAAACGGAGATCATTACAAAGAATTTGGACGAAGACAAACTAATCGTTTAACAAACACAAAACAAGTATATCACAAGGCAATCGATGTCTTTCATCCTAATCCAAACATGGCACAATAGCGACACTTTTAAACTACCTAACATCTAATTAGTCAAATGAGAAAAAGTGCAAAGTTAAAAACAAAAGACACTAAATACCCAAATGATCAGATGCGTCAAACTGCTACGGGTTGCCTCGCCAAAGACATCATGTAGGGATAGAACGCTGAAGCACAGATATCATTGTGAGACCAAATTCATCCAAAGATGAAACTAATAGCTCTCATTGAACGAGAGACAAAACTCTCACAAATCAGATGATAAGTCATAGATCTGAAGAGACGGAAGGGGAAAAAAAAACACCAAAGAAATGGAGTCGGTAGTACCATGGCCTCCCCCTCTTGCCGCCTCACACAGGTATGGAACCCTGGGGGGGGGGGGGGGGGGGGGGGCGGGGGGGTGTGGAGGAGGAGGGGAAGGGAGAAAATCGAGGAGTTGTGGTGGCTAGAGTTGAGAGAGAGAGGGTTGAGCCATTGCAAAGTGATCAAAAACTTAAAATGTATGTGTGTAGCGTACTTAATTAGGTGCAATGAGGTTGTGAGTTAAATTCCTACAGAGAGGATGTTAATACTCTTGTTAATAAACATAGTTGGTGTTAAAGGTAATGTAATTTCTTCTAAAATATGACCCAAAAAATGGATGAATACAAAATATTGTCAAAAGAAAATTTGCAGTTATCAAAGTCTACTTTTGATTTTGGGCTAAGTTTGGCAAAACTCTGTGTGTGTGTGTTTTTTACTTTTTTTTGTCTTTTACGAATACTAATTAACTTTTTGTTAACTTAGTCAGGAGTATTTCATTAATACTACTAATGAGAGACAATGGATTGGATGGCAATTACAGGGTACGTAGGGTGGGGAAGGTTTTGCCATGGTTCGACCCCAACCTTGGCACCAACTCCCGACCAGGTAATGCAACTACTACTACAAGTACGAAGGAATTCAAACCTATTGCTGCATGCATGTTGTAATGTTCTATATATATAGGTGCATCACAAAAGTACTTATGGCTAACAGATTGCAACGCGCGTATCCTGCCGGCCCCTTATGATAAACAGTGATCACTCAGCTGCCTTTGTGGAAGGTATATCGATAGGAGATGACATCCTTCTCGTGTGCGAGCTAGTTCGAAAAATCATAGAGATGTGGGGCCTCCAAAACGTGTCATAAAAATTTATCTAATGAAAGCCTATGACTACAGTGGAATGGAGTGCACTTGGTGCCTCTTTTATACTCCCATGCACAGGAGCATGGTTCGATTCCCGTAAGCACCCATCCTCATTCTCAAGTCCTGTATGATAGAGTAGATTAGGATTAACAAATGGCAAAAAAAAAAAAAAAAAAAAACCCTATGACTTAGTGCCGTTGGATTTGTTGTCTAAGATGATGGATGCCATGGATTTCCCAGTCACCAAATGAGTCATTTATTGTATCTCTCTGATGCCTGGTTTTCAATGGTTTTAATGGGGATTTGAAAGGTTTTTTAAGGGGAAGAGGGGTCTAAGGCAAGGGGATCCTATCTCCCTTTTATTTATTTATTTATTTTTATAGTAATGGAAGGCTTCTATTGTATTTTTTCAGCATAACAAAGCTAGCCATAGGGGACCAGTTTACTTTCCAACCTACATGCAAAGATCCACGTACAGATCCATCATCTAGCTTTTGCTGATGACCTTTCTGTTTTATGTGGGGTTGATAAGTTGATTAAATTTTCACACTATTGTTAAGGTTGCACTAAATGAGTTCTATTCCTATTCTGGTTTTAGATCGATCTAACCTTCAAAAGAATGCAAATTTTTACTTGGGTGGGTGGGTAGTGTGACCTTAAAAGTGGAGTTGGAGGCTACTACCATATATTCTCATTCCCCATAGTAATCTTCCAGTAAGCTAGATACTTGGAGGTTCCTCACATTATTTTCAAGGCTCTCCTGGCCTACACTGATTGTTTGTAGCTTAAAGAATAGATTGTGGAGAATCAAAAGGTCGTCTACTAAACTCCGGGCCGGACTCCTGTCCTGTCCTTTAGGGGAGCTAGATCACAGTTGATTACCTCTCAGTGCTATGGGGTATGCAAGTGTTTACTCGTCCTCTAATATCTCTATCCTAGCTTCCCAAAAGATTTTGAAGGAAATACTACAAGATTTGCACGAGATCGACTTTGTATGTGGTCTGGGGTTTAGATATATGTAGTATGAGGCTAAATTAAGTGGGATTGGGTGTGCACTCCAAAAGATGATCAAGGTTGTTTTGGGGTTCAAATAAATTGGCCATGGCAAGCTCAGTGTATCATATTTGGAAAGCAAGCAAGAAATGAGATCATTTTTGGAAATAAGCATCCTATCCTATAAAGCATTTCTGAGTACCTGATTATCAAAGATGTGGAGGACAGGGTATGTTCTTGGAAGGACGTAGACGGAAGGCATTTTAGTAAGGATCACAAATACTAATCAATAAGGCTATTTGGTTACATAACGGAAGAGGATTTAAACGAGCTCTAAAATAGTGATGCATATGAAATTAGTACAAAATTATTTGTGTACTGGGTCGGGTTGAACTTATTGGTGTTCAGAGTAATGGAATAGAATAGAATAATATATGGCTAGTTTATTTTTTTATTGGCAAAATATTTTTTATTATTAAAACTCAATAAAGGATACAATATATGGTTAATTTGTGATAGCTGTGGATACATATCTTAGCTTATAGATTCAGATTATGATAACATTCTATATTTTAGGTTTTTGTAAAAGCAGATAAATATGTTTTTACTATGTGAAATTGTGATTAAGTTGCATTAAAACATGGTACTATTTAACGCAAAAGACTTAAAAACTATCTTTAAGAATACGAAAAATCTAAAATTAGATTTGAAAAGCACATCAAAACCCACCTTTTCTAGAATCAGATTTTAGATCGTTTTTGGCTTCTAGAAATCTCTAAAATAATACAATTTATTGATAATTTTTTAACAAACACTCACAACAACTTTTTAAAAGTTAAAAATTCAAAAATATGCTCTTGAAAATTTTCATAAATACGCACTATACATTTTTTAAGGTTAACTCAAAATACATGAATGTTAGCCCCCATTCCTATTAGTTTTTTGGTCTTTTTTTCTCATTTTGTCTTATTCAATTTTTTTTTTTTTTTGCATTTGTTAATTTTAAGTCAAATTTTTATAGATTATTGATTTATTTTGACAAGAGAAATTAGAAAAGTAAATTTTTTTACTTTGACCCAAATATTTTTGAAAATATCTGAGATAAAAACCAAAATGCCCTCTTTTTTTAGTTTTATCTTTAATATTTTCAATAATATTTGGGTAAAAGTTAGTATTTACTTTTTCAATCCGTCTCAACGAGACAAATCAACAATTCACAAAAGTTTGACACAAAACTAACGATACAAAAAAAATTGAATGAGAACAAATCTTGGAAAGCCCAAAAGCTTCCAAAAGAAAGATAAGGAGAACAATTAAGAAATTTCTCACAGTGGTCAAAGTGGACTTCAGGTTGGTTGTAACAACCCGCTTCATCTTTGTACAATATTGTCCGTTTTGGACGTCAAAAATCCATGAACTTCCCAGTGAGATCACTCATCCCTAGATTACCCTAGGATGAGCACGTTTAACTGTAAAGTTCCTATGTGCTTTGGCCCGCCCTCACGGTTTTAAAATGCCTTGTACAAGTAGGAGGGATCTTAACCATAACTTGTCCCCTCCCGTCCTGACGAAGCCTGCTATCGGACACCGGAAAGCAGGGTGTCACAATCTACCCCCCTTAACGATGTAACGTCCTCGTTGCACAGGCCCAGCAACCTTCCCCTGATGGCCAGGGTGTGGCACTTAGTTCTGTACAATACAATCAGTGTGCTCTTGCCAGATTCTAAAGGTGGCCCCCACCATGTAGATCAGGGTTGTGCTCTGATACAATCTCTGTCACGACCCAAATCTAATGGGTTTGAATATCGTGATCGGCTAGTGAGTCCGTCTTACCAAATGCCTCTATTGACCCTCTTTTTCTTTTTTAAAAGAAATAAACATAACATTTATAGAAGCCTTCTCTAATAATCAACAATCACTATTATTCATTATGCTAAGATCAACATAAGCTACACTCTTCTCTTATTCATTACATAACCATAACAAAAGCGTAATAACATTGTTACTCGGTCTGCCCTTCTAATCCTGATTACCCAAAAAAGGAAATATGTCAACAACATAAGCCACTGCTTGTGTGAAATTATGAATTACCAAAGTTACATGAGGTACCATGGAATTCTTTTATTAAAGAATAACATGAATCATAAATTCAATTTTTCATGACTTGAACTGTAACCAAGATTATAACTTCAGCTTCTAATGGCTTAAACTGTAACCAAAATCATAACTTCAGTTTTTCATGACTTAAACTATAACTAATATCATAAGCAAAACCATATATATGATATACCATCCAACGATTATTGCCGGTACTGAGGGAGCGACCCCCAAATTGTATACAGTGAATTGATCAGCTCAATTGAACACTCGGCTATGCCCCTTTCCATTCCGCCCTTATAATACTGTTCCGACTAGTATCTTTAACGTCCCCTAGATTCCAGAACATCGTTCAGATGTATCGAAAATACTTTTTCCATAAAATGTTCAAAATATCATAATTTCATGGTATGTTTGTTACAAAAGAACTGTATTTTTAAATAACCATAATTTAGTAAGCTAAAAACATAAACTTCACAAAAATTCATATAACAAGAATAATTCATAACTCACCTTTCGTTCTACCCAACTTGGCTTATGATCAACTATTTCGAATGACTCAAACTTATTTGTTTTCCTCTTCTTTCCTCCTTTTTTCTTTCTCTCCTTTCTTTTATCTCTTTCATTTTTTTTATTTAATTAGTGGAGTGTGTGTTGTGAGGTGGTGAGGTGATATGATTGTGTTATTTATAGCAGAAAAGTTAAGAGAATAATCCAAGCATATTCCTTTCTTAATTAACCTTATATGGAATAATTCTAAGAATATTCTTTTATACCCAAGCATATTCCTTTCTTAATTAACTTTATATGGAATAATTTTAAAGATATTCTTTCATGCCCAAGTATATTCCTAGAATAATAAAAATCTAAGGGTTTGATGCTGAGAATATTCTTTTGATACTTAGGATAAAATCTAGGGATACCTAGAATATTCTTTCTCCGGATTATTCTTTTTAAACCTCACAACGTTCCATCTCGCGATCGACTCGTGCTCAAATTTGACACCGCAATGCGCCATTTGGGACAATATCTAAAAATCTTTTTAAGAAAACATGCATAGGAAATTAATAAGCTTCAAGTTATATATATTTTCTAAATTCTAACGGTAAATAGTTCGTTAAATGTTAGCTTCTATCTATTTTATTTTTGCCCTTTTTGTCATCTTATATATATACTAGTGTCACGCGACGTGCTTTGCACGAATCGCGTGCTCAGTACAATTTTTCAAAACTGTATAGTTGTTTTGAGCATTTTTTTAATATTTTTTTCTAATGGATAATCCATTCATTGATAAAAAGATGCGAACCAAACATCAATAGGCGTATCCATCCTCAAACAAAGGGGTGGATAGCCACAACGGCAGATAGGCCTCCCAGGTGGAAGTACCTACACAACCATAACCCCGACAAGCTAAACAATGAGCAACACTATTACCACCAAAAAGACATCTTCCTCAAGAACTTCAGCATCATGGTGATTCAGTGAATAACTTGCTCCCCTTTAACCATTCGAATAAAGCTTAAGGAATCCCCTTCAATCTGAATACACGTAAACCCCAGCTCAGATGCAAAAATAGGCCTTCCCTAGCTGCTATTGCTTCAGCAACCAGTGGAATAGAGAAACCATTCAGAGCCAAACATCTAGCTGCCAAAAAGCGCCTCTCGCCCTTCCAAACCCACACTACCTTGACGACTCTGGACATCCACCCTTGCATCAAAATTAATCTTGATAATCCCATCTAACGGAGGACTTCATCTGTAAGGCTCATTCACTGTTCCCAACCCCGTATCCATCCTCAGCAGTTCAATGGGCTTGTTTGCATCCAAAAAAATAGTCGAGTACTTGCACGCAATATTGACTACCACCACATGATCACATTAACGGTCAGAAAAATGAGCATCATTTCTGCACTTCCAAATAATTGCATACGCCAGTGATCTCCTGGATTCTTCTTCACCACTACTGTGAACCAATCCCAAAAATCCTCGCCCCTTCCTTGCAGAGTCCAGACAAAATGGAGAGAGTTTCCATACTGCTTGAGCAAATCTACACTGGAAAAACAAGTGAATAAAGGATTCTGGATCTTCCCAACAGATTGCAATATTTTGAGCATTTGAAGATGACAATGTTTGTTATGGAAGAACATAAGAATGAATGTAAGTAAAGCTTGATTAATTTTTTGAGCGGTTCTTTGATAGAAGTTTATAGTGCTTACATATTATGATAGTTGTAATAGATATGTCCGATGATATCAATACCAAAAGTAAATACGTTCGCATTTGTTTGCACCAAACACCATGGTGTAATTCTAGATCTATATTACTATTGACTACTAATGTGTGGTACAGTGGTAGCTTGATAGCTTGTGTGCATGAACAAATGAGTTCCATCTAGCTCTAATGAAGAATCCGTTAGCATATTGGACAGCGCATCTCTTGCATTTTGAAACTAATACAAATTCTTCATGGTCATGTTGATTGCAAAATGTTTTGAATTGTTGAGGTAGCTTCAATACCTAGAAACCCTTAACGACAGAAGCATGAACACAATCATCAACACCTAAAAACCAAATACCACATCACTCCAATCGACCAAAAAACAAACATCTGTACACGAATCTATGAACACAAATCACAAAGATCCAACCTTTATCCAGTGACTTGAGACTCCCCTACCTTACCCTTTCTCTCTCATCTACAAATCCTTCTAGGACAATATAAATTTATCCAATCACATCCCTTTTGATAGCTGAGGTCCTGACCCTTGATACCAATTCCTAGCATACAAAACTACCTAATTATGTAAGAGAGAAGTAAATGAAAATATAGGTATGAGAATAAGCATCTACGAAGAATATGCAAGACTCTAGCCATCTTATTAGTCTGGCAATGTCTAAATCTAGTGTGTTCATCCTTTTAAGCTACAATCCGGAAAAACACATTGTGTAATTGAGAGAAGGTAGTCATCAAGATTTGAGTAGAGGTGATTCGTGGTTTGAATACAAAGTAAAACTTAGTTCATTCCTTTAATTTTCCTATCTCAAAAGCAACCGAGTCATTATGCCTAGTGTTGGAATTCAAAACACAATCAAGTCATCATTAGTGTTGAAAGTCAAATCATGTATGAAATACCATATGAACGGCTCATGATACTTGTCTTTGAAAATCGCAACCAAATAAGACTTCGGAAATAGTCTGACCTGAAGTCATGGTGAAGGTGTCTCAACTTTGAGTAAAACTTCTGTCATTGATTCTGCAATGGACACATGGAACAAAGACAAAGTCTCCTTTGCGTTCCCTAACAGCTACAGCTAGCGCCGCAACTGTTTGCCATTGCAACACTGTAAATTAAGCTAATGTGAAGTGATGATCAAACTATCATAATAATGAAGGTGCCTCAGTTTTTGTGTATTTGATGCAGTTACAACACGTAGTATCAACACTTTTTACAGAAGCAAATTGACTAATGATGTACTCCATCATAGAGCTATGAATTGGGCCAGGCTGTTAAAGTAATCATATGATTGATTGATATTTATCATCGGTTTAAATTCGTGTTTTTGGAGTAAAGAAGTGGGTTAAGGTAGCAATGTTTTTTCAAGTTAAATAGAGAACTAATAGATGTTGATGTATTCAATATTGCTTTTGGCGTGTTCAAAGTGTGTGGTAATCAAGATAAATCACCATGTATAATGTTTTGCACCTTTTTTCTGACTTTAGTGCAGTCAAATTTGTGTTGCAAGAAAATGCTAACACCTACCCAAACAAATAAATTTAAGGATCAAAGAGTATCATCTATCCATCAATACCCCTGTTTTACACTAAACACATAGTCTCCATAACACACTCTCTTTTTTACAAAAGGAAAGAAAAACTCACGTCACTCTCTACATTATCGGCTATCTATTAAGTTAATTACTTTCAAAACTTAGTAAATATACAAGATCTTCCACATCCGTTTTCGTTTTTAGCGGAAAGGTTACAAAACCATTTTTCTGGCCCCAATCATGAGTATAGAAGGAGCAGTTACCTAAAAATATAATAAGACCTAAGTTAAAAGAAATGTAGAGAATGCATGATTAATATTAGCTACCTGCTAAAGATCAATCCCTGAGTCGATCTCAATCATTTGCCAGGACTCAACTCCTCTGAGTCTTCCACAAAGCAATCTGATACAGACAAACTCAATGAAACTGGCACAAACCCAATAATTGTAGTAATCAAGTTCATTACCCCTGAGTTAAGAGAAAAACAGAATCAGATCAGAACAGGCTTATGACCAAATTTTTTAATTTAACTTGGAAGGGGAAATTTCAATAACTGGAAATAAGTAAAGGACAAAAGAAAATTGCAGGGTTGTATCCCAACCTTGTTATTGGTCTATGAGGTTGATTAGGAAGGTTCATGTCATCCATTTTGCTAAATTGTTAGTGCTAATATGAAATCTATATCTATATTATACCGGTCCATACCCATCTCCTCAACTGATGTAACCATGCAATTGAAGAAAAAGACTCAATTTGCCCATTGGTAATAGTACGAACAACATCACCCAAATTAGTATCATTAAAACTCTAACCACAAGCAGTTTTAAGAGGGTCTGAAAGCTTGCTATGACACAAGCATTGAAGAAACAACCAACAACCGGAGCAATCGGAGCCTCTGCCTATTGAGTATATTTGTTGACAAAATCTATCAAGGTAAGAGATGGAATGAAAGAGACTATCAAAGTAAAGCTTGCACTCTTCAGAAACCTCCGCCAAACTATCCAGTAAAATCTCCCTCGTATTAGGTTCACATCCTTCTAGACCTTGTCAATGTAATCTGGCAATGGTTTCCTCTTCTCCTTCTTTTTTTTTTCCAGCTCCTCTTCTCCTCAATCTAAAAACAAACAATCCTTATTGGTCCATACCACAAAAGCATAATGGAACCTTTTCTATCAAATTAAACTCTAAGCCCATTAATTTAGATGAAGAGAGCTCTCAAACTAAACAATTCCTTCACGTTGAGATTAACTCATTACCTACGTTTGAAAACAAATTAATATCCAAGCATCCATTTCCCAGAAAGATAAAATCAAAAGCGAAAATGTTCTCATTATGTTGAGTTGGTTAAAAGCTCTATAATTAATTGATCTAAAACGTCCTCCCGTATAGACTGTAGCTTTATTAGGCCCGGCCATTTTTTCCCCACGGAGTTTTTGCATCCTGAAGATCCTATAATTAAAAGAAGGCGCGTGCTCTGCCTTCAATTGGAATTTGTACTGAATTTCTTTATGCAATTATGCAACCCATCCATTACTATGTTCTCATACGCACGAATACCCCCGTTAGCCGGCTTTTGTAGCAAATTCTATTTGTTCTTCGCTGAAAAATCCCAATTGGTTGCCGAGCAAAAAAAATTTAAGCCGAGCAAAAAAAAAAAAATCCCAATTGGTTTGAACTTTCTATTTTTGGAATGGAATAGTTACGGAATCGCCATGAAGCATTAGCAATAATTAAATCAAGCTGTAACAGGTTGGATAAGTATGGAGTAATTTTCTTATATAGCTCGTACAAATTAAATTTTAAATGTGAAAAATTCTAGTGCCACAAATGCAATACCCTTGAAGGTAACAATAACAAAGTAGAGAGAAAGTTGAGAGGCAGACCTGAGATGTGAAGGCACGGCTGAACTCCTCCGTACTCGAATTTGCTTCTTCTCTTTCGACATCTGAAGCTTGAACTACAAATCCATGTTTCAGCCATAAGGAACCAAAATGAATTCAATAACTTCACAACCATACAAAACCCTTTGCTCTCTTGCGCGTAAACTCGAATTGACAACTTACTCTGAATTACTAACTTCAAATCAAGACACCAATTCATCATTTCCCAACTCCATCAACCATAAACAGCTCACAAAGTCTATCAAGCACATGCTTATCGGACAACATGGGCAAGGTAAAACAAGCACAACTAAGCTAAAAATGAACGAAAATATACAATAGCTGACAACTGCAATATCTTATTCACATTCCACATTATGATTTGACATGTAGTCTAGTAGCATAGATAAACGACAACCCACTTCGCAGTGAAACAGAAAATTTCAATTTATGTCAAAAGCACAAACTTCCCACAAGTTGAATGAAAAATCCAAAGTATGAAGTTGCAAAAGATCAAAACCAAAGCAAATCCTATCGCGCGTCCTTGATCCCAATAGCCCCAGCTCCCAAGGTTCCAGCAAATTATAAAATCAAAACCCCTAATATTAACCAGGTAGATAAAAAAATCAAATCAACCGTGAATGTAGAGGAAAAAGGATGTGATTCGGTATACCAAATAAAGCAAAGCTTGGTTATTGGAACCCTAATTTTAAAATGAAAAAACCAGAATTCACATCCTCTTGGAACCCTAATTTCAAACAAAATCCCTAATTTCATGTCAACAAAGAACCTTAATTTTTTTGGAACGCACAGACAGGGAGAGATACCTTGATGTGGAGTCGATTGTATTCGCCAAGGCTGAGGTGGAGGCGGCTCCGCTAGTTGTGCTCGTTGGTGCTGTTGGTCGACGGGACTGGTGAGTTCGTCGCCCTCCCTCCAGGTAAATCTCTCTCGCCAACATCGCACAGAAAAATGGCAAGTTCGACGCTCACCGGATTACTAAAGCAGGTCGCCGGCCAATTCCCATCCCGCCGTGCGGTTCAGTTCGACCTCACACACGCTCGCCTTCAAGAACTGATTGACCAAGCCGCCTCCCAGCTCGTCGCCTCCGGGGCGTTAAACCCGGCGACATGATCGCTCTCATCTTCCCCAACGCCATCGAGGTTTTTAAACCCTTCACCATCGTGGTCGTCGTCAATTTTTGTACTGCTTTCCATTCTTGCTTCGCTTATCCCGTTCTTCCTAGGATTTTGGCGAATTATTGATGCCAGCAGCCGGTTTTGGGGGTCAAACTCCCATCTAGTCACCCTTACCGTCTAGTCTCGGCCAGTCTGCCGTTTTCCGGCGAACATTAGTTTCGTTCAATGATCGGATCCATTCATATTGTAGAACTTGTCAAAATGCACAACTACGACAAAAATCATGTCCATCGCATATTGTTTAATATATGATCGGAACACATTTATTTGACACAACTGAATGAGAGGGGTACCAATCCAGTGTGGGTATGTATTTTTTTTCAAAATAAACTGATTACGATCATGCACTAAATGACATCCGATGGACATAATTTTTTACGTGATAGTGAGTGTCAACGAGATCTACAATATGAACAAATTCGATCATTGAACAAAATCAACGTTTGTCGGAAAATGGCCAACTGGTTGGGAGTGGATGGTAAGGGTGACTGGATGAGAGCTTGACCCGGTTTTGGGAGACAGGAAGCTAAATTTCAGCCGGATTGAACGGCCAAACAGTCACTTGGGCGGGCAGTTTTACCAAAGAGCCCCCAAACCCAGCAACACAAAAAGACAAAATAGTGAGTAAAAAAAAGGACGTAGAGGGAAAACATCGAAAGTCCGAAAACCCATTAAAGTAATCTGTAAATAACCCAAATAGTGGCCATGGCCCACCACTTTTGAGCGCGAAATTACTAAAACACCCTTACGAAAGAAGAAAAAAATAAAATCCCAGGCATTTGAAGCGAGGGGCATTTACGTCCAAACCTGGCCAAAGTGTAAGCCACTTCTAGGAACTTGGTTCCTTTATAGGCGCCTTGTGGATATATATATATATATAAAGTCGGGGGGTTACCTTAGTGCTATGAAGTGAGGTGCACAACACTGTGTTGCGCACCTCTGAGAATCGGATTGTGTATCCGATGGCTCAGATCTCATCTCAACAACCAACGATCGAGAGCCGTTAATTGCCGAGATGAGATTCGAGCCATCGAATGCACAATCCAACGGCTCGGAGGTGCACAGCACGGTGCTGCGCACACTACTGCACAATACCATCCCCATTCGTTCAAAGTATGCGATTTTATAATTTTTTGACATGATCAAAGCATACATTGAAATTATGAACTACACTTGGGATCCAATGAGGGATCTCGCAAGGCCTTACCGTATAGGATTCCCATTTTCCAATCGAATTGCGACGATCCGAGCCGCTCAAAGTGTGCAGAACATGATTTTAAGGGTACCCATGAGAAATCAGCAAAAAAAATGATCGGGAAGGGTTTGATCCGAGCAGTTTTTTACTGAACCGTTCAATAAAAAACTGTTCGTATCAAGCCTTTTCCTATCATTTTTTTTACTGATTTCTTGCGAGTACTCTTAATATCACGTTTTGATCGCTTTGAGTGGCTCAGATCGTCGCAATTCGATTGGAAAAGGGGAGTCCCGCACGGTAAGGCTGTGCGGGATCCCTTTAGAGATCCAAACTCTTGTGAACTAATAGGGAAAATTTCAAAATGACACCTGAACTTTCACTCTAATGTCACCGAAATACCTGAACTTCATTTTATTTTAATTAAACACCTGGACTTTCAAAATTCCCAAATTGAGGCACCTGCCGTTAGCCTCTATCCATTTCTTTCACAAATCGACTGATGTGGCTGATTTCTGGAGTTAAAAGGCCCCACTAAATATGTTAGAAGTGAACTCAATGCACACAATCCACAAACCAAAAGTGAAGTAGGGTTGGTATGGGTTGTGATTGTGTGCATTGAGTTCACTTTCTAACATCTCTAGTGGGGTCCTTTAATACCAGAAATGAACCACATCAGCCGATTTGTGAGAAAAATGAATGGAAGCTAATGGCAAGTGCCTCAATTTGGGATTTTGAAAGTTCAAGTGTTTAATTAAAATAAAATGAAGCTCAAATGTTTCGGTGACATTGGAGTGAAAGATCAGGTGCCATTTTAAAAATTTTCCCCTAAATATTGATAAGTTTTGACTCCACGATTCATTGGACATTGCTATTGTTCGATGACAGAGATTTGCAAAAAAAAAATTTAAAGCTCCAACTTTTATTCGTACTAATATCAATTTTTTTATTATTTAATTATAATATTTCATGTTTTTGATCAACTTATAATTTTTCATGTAATGTTTTATTGGTTTTTTTTTTTGAACAGGTAATGTTTTATTGGTTTACTAAATTACTTTTCTACATTATCTATATTTCATATGAATGGTGATGATAAAAAAAATAGTGCAAAAATCAGTTTGTTTTTTCCAAACATTGAAAAGAGTCACGTGACTGACTCTGACCATTTTGGCGTGTAGTGCTTGAGCATCAAAGCGGAGAATGGTTGGCGCCACGTCCTCTGCCGCGAAAATATCTTCACCACAAAGTGGGCGACGTGGCCACTTTTTCGATGTCAAACTTTTGGTACTGGATATCTTGGTCCAATTATTGGACACTCCAAGTGCCATGTGACACTCTTGTTGTGTGATATTTTTCGTAAATAAAATATCAGTCGAATGATGTGATTCATTTATTGTCTTTCAATCACCCGAAAAAAGTGAAGATAATGTCACTATATCATAATTTGTCGTTATTTGATAACTCTGATGTTCGAGTCATAGTTTGTCGTCATGTAAATAGCTGGAAATACCATATATGTAACGTTATGTGGTACTTCGAGAATGCAAAATAATTACTCAATATGCCAAACTACAACTATGCCATTTACTATTTCTCCTAAAATTTCTTTTAATTTTCATCCAATCACACTCATCTCAGAAAATATTTTGAGAATTGATTTTTGCACCCTCTAAATAACAAACTTCTGAAAAGAAGTAAATAATAGGAGAGCCCAAAAATTAACCATAATGGTTTTTATTTGCGCACACATTCCAAGAAAAGTGCAGTTAACAATTTGGGCCGAGGAAAAATCACTCTCCAACATTTTACCAACTCAATGACATGTTTTTAACCCGTAGAATTATTAAAAGTAAGAAAGTAAAAACCCATCTGGCTCAAATAAACCCCTTGGACGGCAGATAATTATTGGGACAAAAATCGTAATTAAACAAAATAAATTGACAAAAGGCAGAAGCTTCCGGGTCAACTACCACCTACTCCACAAATAGCAGGAGTAAATTATTGCGGGACACGTAGCATTAATTTAATCCATAAAACTAGAGATATTTGTGTAATTTAGACCTCCCATTGGTCCATTTCCTTAGACCACTATCTATCTTTTGAAAATGACTCTTTCAATACATATAGGAGTATTAATTTCGAAGCACAATCCCGGGTGATTTCGACCAGTGATACTGTCGAGTAGTTCCTTATCAGAAATGCTATATACATTACCAAATTCCACTATATCATCCATTACATTTTTTATATGGCTCACTCCGGATCCCACAAAAATGTAGTGGATGGTATAGTGGAATAAGGTAGTGTATGTAGCATCTCTCGTTCCTTATTGAGCGGATGCGAAGCTGCTAAGGTGTTGTTTCGCTTTTTTTAAAATCATTTCTTTTAAAAATAATGTAATTTCAAGTTAAAATATAATAAAAATGAAAAATAATTTTTTTACACCGTTTAAAAATTATTGGTAGATCGATATTGGTAGAAAAATTATTTGCGTAAACAAATAATTTTTGAGTTTGAAATTACCTTCTTTTTGTAAAAGTTGCTTTTTTTAAATTCAAAACACCCCCTAATTCAGTCAATCATTTCGACACAGATGATTGGATCATATCTGAGTGCATCCAAATAGCACACAAATCTAAATTGTCCATTGTTTGATTAAGATCCAAGCCGTCAATTGTTTAGATAAACGGTTTGATCTATCGCTCTGCACTGTTGCCATTCCGTAGGTGGTTATCCACAATGGGGTGGTTCAAATTCCACGGATGTTGAGAGCCCGTTCCTCAACACCTTCTTAAAAAATAAGAACTTATTTCACATTTTTAAACTCAAAAATAATATAAATAAAAATTAATTTTTCAATTTTTTTATACCATTCAAAAGATCTCAATGAGATTTTTATCAAATAAAATCCATATTGTTAGAAAAATTATTTACGTAAATATATTATTTTTAAGTTTAAAATTACCTTCTTAAAAAATAATGTCTTGTTCCTTTTGCTTTTCAAAAAGCATTTTTCAAAAAATACCCCATAGATTCCCCCTAGATTCCCCATATTTTCAACATTTCTCTCTCTATCTCTCTCCACTTATTACCCCTGCAATTTTTTAAATTTTTTTTCAAATCCTAATACAAACAAGGAATAAATATTTAAAAACGAGTTCTAGAAAGGGCCCAAGTACTCCGGACCGGCCATTGAATAATTTGTCCGATCCTTAAATTCATTGTCTAATTAGTGGAGTAAAGCTCAACCGGAAATTCTATTTTAAAAAAATAATACTAGGAGTATATATATAGCACAAAACATATTCTCTGACGTTGCAGATATCTATTACGATTTCTCAGACAAGATATTTTTAGAGAGAGAGAGAGAGGAGAGAGAGAGAGAGAGAGAGAGAGAAGGTTGGTGTGGACATGAGGATGGAGAGAGAGAAAGAGGAAAATGGATTCTGGAGCGCCGGGAAGAGGCTGAAATGCGCCCGGGGCGAAGAAAGAGAGGAAGAAGAAGAAGAAGAGGAGGAGGAGGAGAGAGAAAGTGAGCTCCCATTGAAGCCGGGCAATTTCTTCTACCCTATGATTCCATCGGCTTTCGTCGTCTCAGACTCTTTGGAGCCTGATTTCCCCATCATATACGTCAACAAGGTCTTCGAAATCGCCACCGGATACCGCGCCGATGAAGTCCTAGGTCGAAACTGGTAATTCAGAATCTAACTCCTTCAATTGGTTCGAGTTCGAATTCTCCATGAAGTTCTACGTCTGTTTGATGTTCAAGAAATTATTGAGGAAGTAAAAAGGCTTGATTTGCTGTATGCTTGCCTTTTCATGTGTTTTCATTGACTTGAGTTTGTGAAGTAGATTTCGGTGAAGAGAGGAAAATTAGTAGAATGAGAAAAGTGCATTCTTTGGGCAGGCAAAGGGTCAATTAGTTTTGAACTTTGGATTTTGCTCAATTTGATGCATGAACACTACACTCTCGGTCTCATTTTGATAGTCCCCTGTGGAAAAACGTGCAATTTTTGGATAAAAAAAGCAAAGTATTTCAGTACCTAATTTTTTGAGTTTTTTCGCACTAAATTAAAGTATTAATTGAGATCTTAATTTGGTATAGAAAAATTCAAAAAATCATTAACGGAAGTACTTTATTTTTTATTCAAAAATTACACGTCTTTTGGGACTATCATTTTGGGACAGAGGAAGTTTTTTTCATTGGAAATGGTCCGAGGTCAAGAAAAATTCTATGTAGTGTAGAGGTTTTGGCTTCGAAAGGAAATAAATTTTGGTATGGATGGGTAAACTGTTCTGAGCAATGTTACATAAACTGATACACAGAAAAAAGACAAATTTCAACAAAAAATCAGCTGAATCTGCAACACATAGTTGGAGTTTACTTTATGATATCGTGCGTTCGGGTAATGTTGGAATCTATATGGAATCAAGCAACTGAAATAGATGATGTGGACCTTTCATTTTTATGTCTTGTGAATCCAATTGCCAATGTATTGAACTCTTCGACAATTCCTTGTAATAATGATTGGGAAGGATGTGGTATTGAAGCGTTAATTATTGAATGAACAATGCAATGTCTCTATTTGTAAGGATCCATGGAGTTTAAGAGGCAGGAATGGAACGATATTTGCGGAGCTGCTGAAGCTTTAGTTTTTTTGGGGGGACACCCTTTGATATGCCACACGCTTACCATTAGAATTGTGCATCCGCATCGTATGTACTTACATTCCATATTCGAGCAGATTTACCTAATTGTAAGTTAGTGGGACTTTAAATTGTTGATTGGCATATTACTTGAAGATTCAAAGTGTTGCAGATACTGATCCTTATCCAAGCTGTTACATCAGCTAAAGACTAGCTGTGCCTGGACAAATGTGAATTAGCCTACAGCTAGTATTGGAGACTAGGTCAGTTCTGAAAATGACAGGTCTTTTTGGCAAAATTCTATCTGGTCAGAGAAGCTGGTAAAATGCCTTCGCAAACAGCTAAACCCCTTGAACCAATTACGTCAGTGGTATGCTCATCTGGTACTGTACATATGCTATGTGAAAAAGTCTATTTACATAATAAGACATGGGGGAAAGTTAATTTTGTACTAGCCTTAATCCCTATGTCGAATTTTTAAGACTATATGCAAAAGTTTCAGTTGAGATCACATTTGATACATTGTCTAATTTAGATTGAAAACTCGAGTGAACTAGAAGATCTAGAGGAGTGATGTGCTCTTGTTCTATCCTTTGAGGGGTTTAAATGTATAAGGCTCTGCAACTTACCTTTTCTGTTTAACTTCTTTCAAACTCAAATGGCTTTGCAACGATGCAAACTCTAAATTGGAAACTGTTTTGTGAGAGTAATTTGTTTTATGAGCTCAGTGCGTCAACTCATGAGGGGTAGAGATGATCTTCTATAAGCAATTCTGGTAGGTTGCTCTAATGTTAATGGTATGCTGGGACCCTTCTGAATGACCTGTAATATCATTTTGGTTGCCGTAAAATGGAAAGTTTTCCCATAGGGCTTTTACGGTACTTTGTGGAAGATGCGTGGATTGGCTTGCCTTTTTCTTTCAGTATGTGCGAGTTGGAGGACTTCAAGCTGCTTTGACATATCAAGTGCTGCATGTGCTTCTATCCCCTTGCCTATTTCCCTGGGAGAGATCAACAAAGAGAGGTTAAGATTGTTGCGTACTTTGGCTGGCATGGTCAAAGTGGTGAAGACCAAAACATTTGAAGCTAGTTTGAGTTAAAGGAGAAATAAACCGTGTTTCGGTTTTCAGAAGGTTGAATTGCTCAGTCCAGGGTTGTTATTTCTAAAAGTTGATTTCATTAGAAGGAATCAAGACTTGCATTTCAGCAGCTAGACTTTACCTGATTGACTTGTTGAGCTTTGTTTGGTTTTCTGGTCCTCGAGGAAATTTTGGTTGAGGCTGACAAGTGACAACAAATATCTCATTGACCGGGATATTTCCTCGCTTTATTTTCCCTATTACTTAGTACTTGTGATTGTAAGGAGATCTTTGAGTCTGACTTCTGCCTTTTCTGACTAACTGCTTGCCTTCTGCAGAAGCACACAATGTTGATTTTTCATTACTTAGGTTAAGTTTTAGATTGGGAGATATAAATCTATAAATTTTTGTTTCTGTGAATGTGGTGCAAAGTATTTATGAGTTCTGCATAAATATTATCAGTTTGTTTTCATACTTGGGTGGTTATCTTCAGCTGAACTTTCTAATTGGCACATGCATTCATGATTCAGTTATTACTTGTCCTTCCATGACATACAGTTCTACTCCCTCCGTCCCAAATTGATTGTCCCGTCCGCAAAACGGAGTATTAAAAATAATGCAATTTTTTCAAGAAAAAATTCAAACTTTTTTCACAAATTAAAAATTCTCATTGATATCTAGTAAGTTGTTGAAAAACTTTTGATTTTTTCTTGCAAAAATTGTATTATTTTTAACACTCCGTTTTGCGGACCGGACAATCAATTTGGGACGGAGGGAGTATTATTTTTCTCAGCTCTTTGCGATACAAAAGATTTATGATTCTCACTTTGAAATTCTTTTGTACCAGCCGTTTCTTGCAATACAGAGACCCTCGTGCCCGAAGACGTCACCCTCTGGTGGATCCTGTTGTTGTATCTGAGATTAGAAGATGCCTTGAGGAAGGCATCGAATTCCAAGGCGAGCTTCTCAACTTCAGAAAAGATGGTACTCCACTTGTAAACAGGCTAAGACTTTCTCCAATACGCGATGACGATGGAATAGTCACCCATGTAATAGGCATTCAAGTATTTTCCGAGGCGAAAATAGACATGAACAGCGTATCCTATCCTGTTTTCAAAGAAAGTTGCCATCAGAAACTCGATCAATTCGGTAATTACTTTCCAAAGAGTGGCCAATTAGAATACAGCCAATTCTCAGAAATATGTGGGATTCTTCAGCTCTCTGATGAGGTCCTGGCTCACAACATATTGTCACGATTGACACCTAGGGATGTTGCATCCATTGGTTCCGCATGTACAAGGATTCGTCAGTTGACAAAGAATGAGCATGTGAGGAAGATGGTTTGTCAAAATGCTTGGGGAAGAGAAGTCACGGGAGCATTGGAACTCATGACTAAGAAACTAGGTTGGGGCCGCCTGGCTAGGGAACTAACCACTCTTGAGGCTGTTTGTTGGAGGAAGCTTACAGTTGGAGGCGCTGTCGAACCCTCACGATGCAATTTCAGCGCGTGTGCGGCGGGCAATCGACTCGTATTGTTTGGTGGGGAAGGAGTAAACATGCAACCGATGGACGACACGTTTGTTCTCAATCTCGATTCTAAGAATCCAGAGTGGCGTCGTGTGAGTGTAGAATCATCCCCACCAGGGCGGTGGGGCCACACGCTTTCTTGCCTGAACGGTTCCTGGTTGGTGGTATTTGGCGGCTGTGGGAGACAGGGTTTGCTCAATGACGTTTTCGTCCTTGACTTAGATGCCAAGCAACCCACCTGGAAGGAAGTTTCCGGGGGAACTCCTCCTCTCCCTAGATCTTGGCATAGCTCTTGCACCATAGAAGGCTCCAAGTTAGTTGTGTCCGGCGGATGCACTGACGCTGGTGTACTTCTGAGCGATACATATCTGTTAGATCTCATGACAGAAAAACCAATGTGGAGAGAAATTCCCACTCCGTGGGCCCCTTCCTCTAGATTGGGGCACTCACTCTCTGTTTATGGGAGGACAAAGGTTCTTATGTTTGGTGGGCTTGCAAAAAGTGGACACTTGAGATTACGATCGGGTGAGGCATACACTATTGATTTAGAGGATGAAAAGCCACAATGGAAGCAACTGGAATGTGGTGCATTCACAGGCTTAGGTGGTCAAAATGCTGTGGTCCCTCCTCCTAGACTTGATCACGTTGCTGTGAGCATGCCTTGTGGGAGGGTTATTATCTTTGGGGGTTCTATTGCCGGGCTCCACTCTCCTTCACAGCTTTTCTTGTTGGATCCTGCTGAGGAGAAACCTTCTTGGAGGATTCTTAATGTTCCTGGGCAACCTCCAAAGTTTGCTTGGGGTCATAGCACCTGCGTTGTTGGAGGAACTAGGGTTTTGGTTCTTGGGGGCCATAATGGCGAGGAATGGGTTTTGAATGAACTGCACGAGCTGTGTTTGGCGAGTAGACAAGATTTAGATCCGTGATTCAGTCCCTTGTTGTAGCATTGAGTTTTAGGACTCATTGGCGATCCATTCTACTATAGGTTTATCATCTCCTTTGCTGTTCGCTTCATTCTGTTCTTGTCTTATGATTCAGCTACGGGGAGTATGAGTAGTTTCACATCATGTCACATTAAATTTAGATCCGTGATTCAGTCTTGTTGCAGCATTGAGTTTCGGGACATATTGGGGACTCATGCTACTAGAGGTTTATCAGCTCCTTTGTTGTTTGCTTCATTGAGAGGATTCAGTTAGGGGGAGTATGAGTAGTTTCGTATCATATGGCTTTCCTATGATGTCTGCTTTTGGATGTGTCTCTTGTAGTTGTTCCGTTGTATGTATTTATTACAGCGTAGTGTTGTGAGTCTGTACAAAAAGCATGGGCTGGTGATAGGACTTGTTATAGTCTATGTTCCTAATTTTTAATCTGTAAATTCTTCTCATGCCTATTTCAGTTGTGTGACTTGAGATGTGTTTGTGTTAATCGCTATGTGTGCCCTCCGTGACACAAAGTAATAAAAAAAGTTTTGTGTCGGTTAGGCTTTTCAAACTAGGGGCAGGTAATTCATGCTCGGTATTGTGCAAGGTATGTGTAGGATTTGCACAACTTGATCTGTACTCTGTAGTAATCTTGAATTCTGGAAATCTGGACCAATCCAAATTTGGCAGGCTACACCAAAGTAGATTGCTTGTAAACGACAAGGAGTTGCAGCTTGGTGTGCTTCAGGGGTGGATCATGGCGAAGAAGGTCTAGGTTGTACTCGGGTGGTTGCTACTTATGCTGCTATGGTTGAAGGAATTGCTGCTCTTCAAAGCGGATATTTTCAGGGACTTTTCTTGTTTGTTTTTTGCATGTAATTTTGACTATTTTCAGGGACTTTTCTTCTCTAGAAGTGTTGTGGCGGATGCGCACAGCATTGCTGCGAGAACCTTGGAATCTGTTCGTATGTCTTATTTCTAGATTCGAATGAATCTTAAGTTTCATGTTCTAAAAAAAATTGAGACATTTTCAAGTCCCAACCCAAAGGATTTTCATTCTCAATTTGTGTGTGAAGATTATTGTTGGGAAAAACTATTTTACTGGATTGTGTGGTTGAGTCCAGATCTAAGTGACGTAAATTGTAATGCGCGTGCATGTGAGCGAGTGGGAGCGTGAGCATAAAAGCGTCTTTGAATTCCCATCTCAAACAACTAAAACCTGCGAGAGTGAGGATTGAGAGCAGGAGCGCAAGGTATTTTGAAGAATTAAATGACATATTCCAATAATATGTCTCACAATCTCAGCACTTATCTTGCATTATCGAGGCTATCCAAGACGGGTATCCTGGCATTTCAAGAAGGAAAAAACACGAGATTGACTTCATTTCCCTTTCATGTGCCAAATTCAGGTAACATATCTTCAAAATGAAGACTTGTTATGTCATTTTCAATACAAAATTAAAAATTGCATTTTTGAAAAAGAATACTCAATTAATACTAGCAGAGTTTACTCGAAGAAATTTTGATTGGAGAATCCTTTTCTTTAGGAAAAAAGAAAAGCCGAAGACCAAAATCCTGATGGGATACCATATAGGCATTCCGACAATGATTCAGGTACAGACACATTTGAATTTTTCTTTTCTAACAATATTAAAAATTTAAAATTCAAGATGATACTCTAGACCCACAACTATAGAGAACGTTAGTAGTAGTTTTTTTGGGGTTATTTTTCGTATGCTAGATATGTTACTTTGATTATGTATTAGTTATTGGGAAAAGTCTTCAATACACACCCCTTTAAAGTGTATATCATATGCACCTATTGTGTGGTTCATATTGTGCTACCTCATAAAAAATTACTTTTAGGACTGGTAATTCATAACATTTTATTTCGTATCGTAACTTTTATACCAAAAATTCGTAACTTTTCATCAATATGATTCGTAACTTTTTAGCTAAAACTTCATCACATTTTTGGAATCATAACATTTTGGTTTGTTTCAATGATGGTGCATATGATACACACCAAAAAAAGGGGTGTGTATTGTATTGTATTAATCTCTATTCATGTTTTTGCCGACAAGAATCAACTTTGAGACCTTTGACAATCAGTCAGTCTTATGTTGGCTATTACTTATTATAGCATCTTGCATGAGTTTGTCGAAACTGTGTTATGTCCTTCCGGGCCGTTTGGATGCGGGATAAGAATTGAGAGTATTAGTTATGAATGGAAATAAGATAGTATGGTATTATGAAGAATGGTGGGTCCACATTGATGTGATAGGGGATTAAATAGAGTACTTGGTTTGGATGGGAGATAAAATGAGAGGATAATATTGTTTTGTAGTTGAAATGGAGTATTATCCGGAGGTATTATGTAATAACACCTCAAAACCTCCCATAAATAATCCCCCCCTCCGGGGGTATTATAGGGTACAATATAATCTGGGGCTTAGCTAATACCCCTCCATTTTACTTCCCAAACGAGATCTTAAGGCTGGGCCCATGGACTAAAGGGGATATCATAATCCCCTTTCACAATACCCCATCCAAACTGGCCCTCCAGTGTTTAACATAACCATGCCTAAACCGTCTCTGTATAAACTCTTAATTGTCTCTCAGCAAGTCTAATACTAGTATTGAAGCAAATGCAGTTTTTGCTTTATTTTGTTCAAAATGTGTATTTGCCTATTAAGCAAATGCAGTTTTTTGACACAAGTTTTTGGCGGGACCCATTTTGGAGTCCTATGCAAATGATCGAGGCCGTTCAATTTGTTTAAAACGTATTTTTAAGGGTTCCTTTCAAAAAAATCAACTCATTTAGATATCAGTAAGTGCTTGATCGGTTCATTCAATTGGTTGCTGTTAAATTTTATAAGATAAAATTGAATGAACTAATCAACCCCTTACTGATATTGGAATTAGTTGATTTTTTAGAGGGACTCTTAAAAACTTATTTTAAACGAATTAAACGGCTCCGATTATTTACGTGAAATTTTGATTAGTGTTGTGTTAAAATTTGTGTCAATTTTTATAAACTTAATAGGAAGAAACTTCATTGCGGAGAAATTTACATCCTCTCATAGGTGTTATGTAATTCATAGCTACGCTCGCGTTCACTTGTCAAGAAAATAGTGCAGAAAACCTAAGTCCAATCGAAAGCTTGTTTTCTTGTCTTTATACGTCACTTTTTCGCTCGCGTTCACTTGTAAACGACCCCCAATCAACTAAAAAACCCATCTGACTTAAAATGTTCGAATTTAACCCATAGTTGACGAATATTGATCCGTCACTACTTTGAGAGGCTCTATCACCAAACTCCACCAAAGTGCAAGTTAAATTGAAACCTCCCCCACCCACTCACTCATATGGTCCCATGTATCGCACCCAAGACAGATGGGAAGGAGTGGCTAGAGAAATATCCACATAAATGGTTCTCTTTTTTGCTTTGAAAATTAATTTCTACACTCTCCTAATTGATGCAAACACTTGTTTTTTTTCACTTTTAATAGGTAAATTTACGAAACACTTTAAATAGGTAAATTTACGAAATAATCCCTAAAATTTGTAAAAAGTGTGCATACATGAACCGTTCTATAAATTCACCTGCTAAAAAACATAAAAAAATGAGTATTTGCATCAATTAGAAGAGTGTAGAAAGAGATAATTTACAGTACCAACCAATCTCAACCGTCCAAAAGTATTATCGACGGCCCGGATTTTAATGAAAAATTTTCGGAAAAGTTTCACTTCTCTAGAAAAATTTCATTAACATTCCAACGGTCCAAAATACTTTTAAACAGTCACAATTGAGTACCGTAAACAAGTGTTCACAAAAACTCTGTAAACAAGATTTTCTAGTGTAGCAATCAATTTCCTTTCCTTTTAGCTTTGCCCCGGCATATCTTACATCAAAGTCAAACTAAACTTACATAACCACGTGCATCCACGTGATGAAAGCAAACCCTCATCTGACACAAAACACAAGCCCCAGAGTGGGCATAGAGGAATATTTTGACCAAACATCAAAGCATATGCCAAGTTAACTACCAGAACAGCAACCAAAATCCAGGGAGGATTGGCTCTAAAAACCACACCCCTTAATTTCACCAGTCCATTATAATGAAACTTCTAACCGAAATAATCTGATTACAGAATATTGCCACCTCGAGGCTCATCTTCTAATTATCAGTGTCCTAAAAAACATCGATGAACTAGACATGAAGAGAGAGAGAGAGAGAGAGAGAGAGAGAGAGAGAGAGAGAGAGAGAGAGAGAGAGAGAGAGAGACTAGACATGAACAAAGAACATAACCATGTAAAATGTGAACTTTAATCTGATTACAAGAATATTGACAAACCTGAAACAATACACTCGCGCTATCTAGCTGCTGATTGCAAATGTGGGCTGGAAACAAGAGGAAATGGCAGGAACACAACGCAAGGAACTGTCAAGCTGCTACCTATACAACCACACAATTACTGCCACTCAAAATAAACCTGCCAAAAGGTTAGCTAAAGTCCGATATCCTCCCTTTCCTTTCTCGTTGATTTCTAACCGGAAGGATACCAGTCTAAGTCAGAATCATACCACCATCACCATCTTTCACTGGTTATCTAAGTTCCTGTGACCACTGACATGCTAGTTATATATGATCAACCACAAAACCGGGAAATATAACTAAAAAAAAAAAGCTCCCAAGCGAAGGCCTTGAAGAATCAATCTTACTGCGGGAAATGAGACTTCTAGCTATTGGGTGCTGCGTGTTAACCCACCTCGTCCCAAATTTCTGCACAACACAGAATGATTCGTTATCCTCTATTTTTTTTTTTTTGGCTCTGTGATTCGTTATCCTCTATTGAATACCGAGGAAAAAATAATTGTACATAACTTTATTTATTGTAAGAATTTATGGAAAGGAATCAATCAAGAATTTTCTAGGATAATATTAAAGATCTCATCGAAAAGTCACGGTAGCTTGCCAAACAAAGGCTAAGAGAGAAAAAAAAAAAGCAGGGGTATTACTGGCATAACATCTACAATTGGATTCAAAAAATCATAGGCCTTCGGCAATTTGGAGAAGAAAAAACTAGTCAAATAAAGAGCAGAATTAATACAAATAAAGATCAAACTTATACTAATCTATACCAGTCAGATCTAACCTTTGACAATATATGCACAAAGTGGAAGCTCTCGGAAAGTTTACCATAAGAATAGCCTCCCCATCAAACTTATACTAATCTATACCAACCAGACCTAACCTCTAACAATATATGCACAAAGTGGAAGCTCTCAAAAAGTTTACCATAAGAATAGCACCGCCCCCCAAATATAACTTGACAAATTGAGGAACTGAAGGGACGTTATGCCATGGAAAACTTGCAACCAATAATTTAAATTTATCATGAATTCCAATCCAGTAAATTCTCAAATTGCTGAGCAATGTTTTGGCAGCAGGAGCTTCAAATGGTCATTACTTGTTCACTGATTCAAGTAACCTTTGTGCATCTTTTACTTCAACAAAAATTTCCACATATAGAATTGATAAATAAAGTTGCATTTACTTTTATGCAAGTACCTAGACCAAATTTGAAGATTTAGCTAATTTGCTTCCTCAAATTTCTGGGCACATAAGAAAGCTGAATTTTGTGCTAGACACCCAATCTTTACAATCATGACAACATAACACATGTTATTTTCCTAAGGTGTGTAACTGTGCAAGGAACAAAACAGATGATACAACTTCACAAGGAGGTTGTCTTGTTTCTGGCTGTGCTGTAAACAGGTTGTTACCTGTTTACAGCACCAACCAATCACAGCCGTCCAAAAGTGTTCTGGACGGTCTGGATTTTAATGAAACTTTTCCGGAGAAAAGTTTAACTCTTTCCCGAAAAAGGTTCATTAACATCCAGACCGTCCAAAGCACTTTTGGATGGTCATGATTGAGTGTTGTAAACACTTCTGGAAACAAGTTTTTCTCCTTCACAATATAAGCCAAGTGAAACAAAGATATGCAATGAGACATTCCTTCCAACTAGGAGCAAAGTTTAGTTGTGATGGAAATGGGAAGAGAGACAAGGTATGTGAGATGCAAAAAGGCATCCTTAAGGAAGCTATCTTGTCCTACGTTGCTCAGCCATCAAGACGGCAATTAGGAAGAGAGGGAACATGTAGTTTGGGAAAAAGTGAAACAAAAGCACACTTAAGTTACTGGCTAAGGTTACAAGAAGACAGGAAGGGGTAAAATCAAAGTAAGTCGGTGTTTTGTTCGTTCTCCCCATTGATGTGGCTTAGTCTAGTCAATTTCACCGAACTTTCTCTAGTTGATATGGCTACTAAAATAGCACAGATATGAACACATAGTCCAAATATGCTTTAGCATGCATGATATGAGGACCAAATGATTAAGGTAAGTCACTCCTTCAAAAGGGAAATAGATACAACAGTATCAAGAAAAATTACGTCGAACTATATAAAATCCAAGATCTGCACAACCAGAACCAGAAGGATGAAGCAAGAAACCGTAACTTAATTATGTCATGCTATATTCTCAACAATCAACATGAACTACTTAAGTTACTGGCTAAGGCCCCATTCCGCTAAGGTTTTTGTTTTTTAAATACTTATTTCTCACTTACGAGACAGGTCATTCTCTCACAATACATCACCTTTAATTCAAAAAATAAGTACTTATTTGCCTTAGCGGAACAGAGAGTTTATAGGAAGACAGAAAGGGGTAAAATCAAAGTCGTGCTTAGTTCATTTTTGTCTTTGAGCATGTTCAATGAATATCCTTTTGTTGATATTTTGACTTATCAGAGCCCCTTAGTTTAAAGCCCAAAACAATAATAACAACTTATATTCAACAATATATAAATTAGACTTGTGCCACTAGAGACCACAAAAAGCCAGATTTTAAGTTGTTGAAATCATGCATGGTCTTGTGTATGGTCAAAAGCAATTCACTTTTGTCCGTAAATCGTAACTGGGGAAACAAAGTGCAATACATTATAAGTCCGTGCATATTCCCAACCCACCTCCTAAAAAGAAACTGTTAGAATAGTTTAGTCTCTGTCCCACATCGGATAGTTGAAGTTATGTAATAAGTCACTTGACTAATATAAATAAACCTCTCTCATGTGTTAGGATTAATTAACACCCTATACACTTATTCTCTCTCCTTCCAAACAACATGGTATCAGAGCCCATCAGTCACCCACCCCACCAGTCACCGCCCATCACCACCATCTAATGTTGCCAAAAAAAACACTAAACATAAGCAAACTCCAGCAAAACAAATAATCTCAAGCTAATGCGTTGCCATGTTAGTAGTTGTTAAGGAAATATAGTCCCACATTGCTTGGGAGTGAAATGGGTGATCACTTAATAACATTTGAAACCTCTCCACTCATTGCCAATTGGTTTTGAGATGGATATAAAGTTTCCACCGTAGCTTTTTCAAAGTGGCATGCAGTCTGCATTTTAAACTCACTGACAAGAAGGGGCTTTGTCAAAGATTGTCCTAATTAGTAGCAAAAAAGAACTGCAATTCCCACGATACCACCGTGAGAGTTTTGGTTTCCCAGAAAATCTGGTTACAATCCAAGGTTTCTGCAATCTTCCTTGTCTTCCCAAATTTAAAAGCACATTTTAACTTGATAACTTATCAAATTAGGTGAAGCTGATTTTAGATGATACATACCTTCCAGGGAGCAACACTGAACTGTTCACGGCAGAACTCACTGCAGCCTTGGGATTCCCAAGCCGCTTGGCTTTATTTTCATGGTCTTTTTCCACACGCATAGCAGCTACCTCCTTCTCCATGGCGGCTACCTCCCTTCTCATCTTCTTGGCCTCAACCTCCATCGCCTTAGTTAAAGTATCGACCTTCTTTGCCAACATCTGAAAACAAAGAATCATAAACCCAAATTTAACCAGTAACTCTACAAAGAAGAATCACAAACTGGATTGGACAAGTACTAACCTCTATCGCGTCATCCTTGTCTTTAAGGCTTTGATCTTTTTCATGACCAGCTTTCCTCAAAGCAACCACTTCTTTTTGTAGCAAATCATACAGAAGTCCCGGGACAGTATCCTCGGTATCCACTCCTAGGAAGTCATTGGGCTTTTCTTCTGGATTTCCTTTCCAGGTACTGCTATTGACTTCGGCTTCCTTTGTGCCTTCAGAAGACTGGCTTATGTTAAAACTCGGAGTTGTTCCATTTAAGAGAATTTTACCTCTATCTAATGACCGTGTGCCTCCATCAAATGACTTTGATGTTCCCTTTGCATGTCTCAGCACTGAACTAGTACCACTAGATCTTGATGTAAAGGACGGAGATCTCTTGGGTAAGTAGCCATTAGAGGTCAATTTGGAGATGTTATCAGCTCCACCTAATGATTGGCGGCGCGAAGGGCCATTGCTTATGCTTTTCCCATCTAAGGTGCAACGATTGCTACTGTTTGACAATCTCAAGCTATCTTCTAGCACTTTGAGTCGCAATTGGTATTTTTCCTAGGAAGAGCAAAAAAGTGTCAATTTCAAAATAAAGCTAAGATCCGTTCAAAAAAAAAAAACAAAACAAAATAAGGCTAAGAAAAGTTGCAATAGGCGAACGCTACATCGTGATAGTCAATTAGTTACCTTCAACTGCGCTTCAGATTTTGCAGCTCTTTCAACTATAGCAAGCTTGTCCCGTAGTTGTTGCATCTCTCCCTGTCACAACATATTTTGGTTGTAACCGCAAAAATAGAGAAGCCAATTTATGATTTTATAACATGCAAAAACAGCAAAACAGAACTTAACATGTTCAATCAAGTGATCGAAATCAGTAAATACCTGCAAAAACCTCCTTTCTTCTAGCCATTGCTTTACTGGCATCACTTTGTCATTAGCATCTTTCCATTCGTTAGCTACCACTGTTGCCACCCTGTTTGCGGTTACTTTAGCACGTGCTAGCTCCCTGTCAAGAGTTTTTCTCTCCTCCTGGGAAAAAATGAAAACCAAAGACATCCACTTTGAGCATCAGTTACAGCATCTCCAAAGAAGAATGTTTATGGGCAAGTATTGAAGCAAATCTGATAGTCTCAATAAACGTTTCACATTACATTCATCTCTTGAACTTTGCGTTGATAATCCCTCACAGCATTTGCAGCAGCACCACCCGCAAGGACAGCCTCTTCAAGCTCGCGTACTGTTTGGGTAAGCTTCTCAACCTCAGCAACCTTTTGGCGGTGCATTTTATCCAAAATTTTGTTTTCTTCCTGATATCCCAATGTCATTAGACATTTATATAGTCACGCTGATTTAAAACTCTACTCATAAACTATAAGCCCAAAGATCTGGTGATCTAAAAAGCGAAAATCAGCTCCAATGACCACTTTACCTGGCAAATTTCTATCTGCTTCATCAACTCTTGGTTCTTATTCTGCAGATCATCCACCATGGAAGCCTTTGCCAAGGCAACCTGAACTGTCCTCTCTGCTTCAAGCAAAGCAGCTTCTTTTGACTTGGTGAGACGATCTAATGCCTTGTTGTCATCCTGCAGCTTTGCAATCTGAAACAAACAATCACATCCGATCAATTATTTCAATATTCTGTGACAAGAAAACATTGGAGATCAAAGCCTTGAATACCTCTAGCCGAGCAAGCTTAAGTTCAGCTTCCAGAGGTGCAAGAATGGCTTCAATTGGAGGCATGTCATCATCTTTTTGAGCAGCATGAACCCTTCGCAGAGTGGCTTCTGCTGCAAATTGAGCTGCCATAGAGGCCTTCTTCTCATCATTGATTTTCTTAATCTCAAGATTCTGAAAGAAGGAAATATCTCATTAAAAATTATACATACGAAGACATATGGTGAAGATTGTTAGAGTTTCGTGCTGTACTTTGCTCTCTAAAACAGACTCCGTTAACTTGAGCTTCTCATCCACCCTCGACAATTCTTCAGTGAGCTATGATGTGGAAAACAAAGTAAACATTATTTGAACTATTTAAAAAACACATAACTGCGGAAGACAGCAATACCACAGACTACATAAAAAGTTACCCATTTAAAAATTAACATAAAGGGTTAAAACACTCTAAAAAACGCACACACAACCTCTAATGGCTTCAATATCTCTATTTAAGGTTCTTGAAAAATCCCAAAGTCTCCATACAGAGAGTATTATAGAGAGTACTGGCAAGCAGAAGAGTTATAGAGAGTACTGAATGTCATATACATATACATTTGAGCCCCCACATGTGCAGTTGACAAATTAAACAAGCTACCACGACTGTCAGAATTTAGAAACTGAAATTCAACCATGTCTAAACGGTCATCCCACGCAAAACTCAAATTCAAATTTGGCAATGTAGTGACCAGATCTAGATGTGGTAGAATTCATTTCCCAGGAAATATGGCAGTGTAGGTTAAAAATCCTTGGCAGTAGCCAACCAATCCCCATGTTATCAAACATTGAAAGAACACAATCAAACATTAGCTTGGAAAACCTTCACGGGATGAATGGACCAACAATGTAGTATTAGTAATTCTATGGGGATGATAAACTCAAGTGAATCTTATTTGAATTGTTTAACCACACCAATCCAAGGACTGGATCAGTTGCGGTAGTTAACTATTACAAGCATAAACAAACAGAGTTGAACACAACTTCATGAAAAATATGGGAACTATGGAAACATATGAAATGGAAGTTAAGAGAGTTTCACTGACATGCGGCCCACAAATTCAGGGGAAGAATTTCATGTCCAAGTTACTCATGATTTTGTAGAAATTCGTTACAAAGGAAGAAACGGGGGAATGGCCACAAGAATTATAATTACACCGCCAACACCAGTTACTAATTCACGAAGAACCAAGCACAGCACATATGCCCTATGGATGAGCCAAACTCAGATGAATTTGAGACCACATAATACGATGAACACGAGATATTTGTTAGGTTTGTGAAGTGTAAATCGTACTCGCAAAATATCTTTTGAGCACTATGCACATTACATATCCCCGCATATCTGATGTTGGCAACATTAGCAGCCGAGGTTTTACTCCTTGCTCATATTAGTCGTATATATAGCCTATATAATTCTGGAGTACTTCATCCTGGCTCGTTAATATAGTGAAAACTGGTGTGAGTCCTCAGCAACTGCAACTGCATATACGGTGCGCCAAAATTCTTGTGATTGAATTGTTTCCTTCGCAATGTTTTGTGCGTGTTTAGTTCGTCTCCTAACACTATTTGAACTCAAATAACAAGCTCATTCAATTTCAAAACAATAAATAAATAAGAAGTTCATTGATTCAAAAGACATAAATATATATATATATATAGACACACACACACACACACATACATACACATATATGCATATGTGTGTGTGTGTAAGTATATAACCTCTTCGACTGCTTTCTCTCTAAGGCGTTCTGACAACCTCAATGCCTTGATCTCCGCATGCGCTTCGCCCAATTCTCGATCCTTGTCTGCACGAACAAACAAAACACACGTCATCAAATCAACTTAAACAGTCGCATCCAAAAAACCCACAACCCGAACCACTGGATCAACTCCCATTTCTCACCCCTGACTTCATTCTCCAGCCGATTGAGCTCCACCTTCACCGGATCCGACCCGTGGAGCAAGTTCATGAACTCGTCGGCGTCCAGGCTCGGCCGCACCGGAGCCCGCCTTCTCGACGACGACCCCCTGAACGAAACCGTCGCCGCCAGCGGCGTCGTTTCGCTCCTCGCATTGCCGCCGTTCTCCGCGAAACTCGGCTCGGAGACCTCCGCCATGTCGGATCTAGCAGTTTATCTCACATCAAACGACGACCCAGCACCTCGTCGTCACGCGCGAACTACTAGGGCTTCGAACTGGATATACAGGCGTATATAAATACAAATTTCGAATAGTTAACGATTCTTACGAAGACGTGAAGTGTAGATGAGGGCAACGTTTGGGTTTTTCTAGGTTGTCTTCCCTTCGAAGGGCAATGCCGGGTATGTGCTTTGTGTTTGTTTACTCTCTCTCTCTCTCTCTCTCTCTCTCTAGCGTGCTTTTTAAATCGGTATCCAGATTGAGTTTCTCTCTCTAGAAACGTGTTGTGTAGTGTGGGAGAGAGAGAGAGAGAGAGAGTTTGATTTATGAATACAAAATTTTGCTAATAAGCGGAGACGCTTTGCTGTTAAGCAGAGAGAGAGTGAGAGTAATGTGTGGTATTAGAGGAATGGTAAAGAATACGCTGCAATAGTATTATCTATCTACGGATGTTTATTGGAGGGTCGCTATCGTGTGCTGGGTGCGCAAGCGGCTTGCGCGTGATAACTGGGAACGGAGGGCGGTAGGCGTATTGCGCACGTCGGCGCATCGGAATGGGTGTTCGGTTTTTGTCAAAAAACCTATTCAAACGCATTTTACGAAACATTTTGAATTTTGTCAGGGAAGTGTTTTAGGAGGTGTTCCCACTTTCTTTTTAAAAGTTCTTTTTGAAAAAAAAGATAATTTCAAATTTAAAAATTATATATTTACAAAAATAATTATTTTACAAATATGAATCTTACTTGATAGATCTTATTGGGATTTTTTAAACAATACAAAAAAAATTGAAAAATTATTTTTTATTTTTATTATATTTAAGTTTGAAATTACATTGTTTTAGAAAAAAAACGGAACAGACTCTTACCAATATTGTATTATATCAGTGAAGGGTTTGCGAGAAATTAGTAAATTATCATAAAAAGATTCCACGGCCCTCTATATGTTCTAACCCCAAATCTTTCTCTTTGAAAGTCAAGGGATAAAATCAGATGTGGCTCTTTCTATATGTTCTAACCCCAAATCTTTCTCCTTGAAAGTCAAGGGATAAAATCAGATGGGCTAAGAGCCACATCTCATGCAACAGTGATTTTTTTTACGAAACTTTGTCCATGGTGTGTTTAGATCAATCATTAGAGATTTGTAGGGGAAATTAGTTGAGGAGAAAAATACTTGGAGAGTTCAATTTTCATGTGGGGAGAAATTCTTTTTCCCTCTTTCCTACCGATTAATATAACAAAAAAATAGCAAAGAAATTATTTCAACTTGTAACTAGTAGCAAACCTGTGTTATGCATAAACTAATTAAATAAATTTAGTTTTATTACAATGGATAAATTTATTTATGTGATAGGAATGTAATGCCGAGAAAGATTTGTGGAATTTGAAATTTAAAAAAGAGTTTGATAAGTGGTCTAGTGCGGATAATGCAACCTTATCAATTACAGTTGTAAAAGTTTTATTAATTGCTAAGTTGAAGATGATTTTTTTTTTTTTTTTTTTGGGATCATTTAACAAGGCCCACAAGCTAAGTCGAAGATGATTGAATAGCCAATGATTGTGAGACACAATAAATCATATTTCTTCATATGTGGTATACTAGGCCATGTTTGGGACTTGAGGAGAAGAAAGGAAAAACTATAAATTCTGGCTTTGTTTTGCTTTGTTCGGTTTAGGGTTTAGGGTTTAGTTTTAGTTTTAGTTTTGTTTTCAATCATTATCCTACTTCTTTCTTCGATCATTATCCTATTTTTTCAATTATTACTTTCTCATCTCTCTCTATCTCTTTCCAATCATTACCCTTATCTTCAATCATTACTCTATTTCTCTCTCCACCCACTATCAAAACTAAACTAAACTTTTGGAGAAAGATATAGGGTAATGATTAGAAACAAAACTAGCAACCGAATATAGTCTTTACTAAACCATATCATCACTGTGTCGGTTTCTAGTTTTGTTTTAGTTTTAGTTTTGTTTCCAATTATTATCCTATATCTTTATCCAATCATTACTTTATATCTCCAATTATTAATTTCATTTCTCTCTCTATCTCTCTCCAATCATTACCCTATTTCTCTTTCCACCCACTGTCAAAACTAAACTAAACTATCAACCAAATAAAGCCAAGATTTGGAGAAAAATTGAGCTTGTGTATCGAATTTTTCCTATCCTTTTTCTAAGAACCAAACACAGGAAATTATTTTTTTTAAATTTTCCCTTTCCTTCTACTTCTTTCCACAAGTTCTTTTCTTTTTTTTGCATGAAAAAAGAATTACAATATTCATAGGGACATTACAAGAAATAAAAACAAACAAGAAACAACAGGATCACAAGCTAAATAAGAACACCATAAGCCAAGAAAGAAACTCACAAAAGGGAAATCCGTCGTGCTACGCATGTATAGGATATGATTTTTTTTGGAGAAGTTCTTGGAAGATGTAGCAAATCTTGCAAAAAAAGATGCTAGATGTATTCTTGACCGAAACATGCAAGATTGGACAAACCACAACAGCTAAGCACCAAAAACGGCAACACAAAGACTAGAACAAAAAACCGAGCCACATTTCAAAAAATAACTTTCAAAAGACGATGAGCACTTGCAATAATAACATTGAAGAACAGCCAAAAATAGAACAAATAGTTAGAGATGCTAAAGTGCTCGCCATAGGGGAACCTGAAAGGGACTCGGATCAAAATGGCTATACTCGATTTGATGATCTCTTTTGCGCTTCTTCTGGTCATCAAAATCTTAGTAGCTATTCTTTGTCGCTTGTATTTGTTTAGAAGTGCCCACACGAAGGTGGACAATTATTTGAACAGACTACAACGAAAAATGCTGAAGATGCTCAGGAGCGTGGTCATAATGCTCCGACATTGGGTATCCACTATCCACCATAATCAGATGTTCAACTGAACTGGCACGACTTGTTATGTTAGGATCAGTATTGACCAAAGTGATAGGTTCGAGCTTTTCAGTCAAAGACATTTAGTTGTTCACCAGATGCTCCATTTTGTAGCTCATTAGTCATAGCCGCCTCAAAAGGCTCTTTCTCTATAACACGAGCTATGGAGACGCTAGGCCGATGAAAGAACTAAGGGCCGATGAAAGAACTAAGGCCCCTTTTGATAACAAGTTTGAGGGTTGGGATTGGAGTACTAATCCCATGGGAGTATTAATACTCTGTTTGGTAACAAAAAAAAGTCCGGATTATTAGTCCATTGGGATGTCCAAGCCGGTGATTAGCACCTAAGATTGCTTGATCGGGGTGCTTAAGTCCTTTAGTTAGTAGCGTTCTTATTTATAATTTGTCGTTTTTATTCAATATTGTTTGTAAGGTAGTTTGTTGAGTGTTTCAGGTAAAACGCCCTTAAAAGGCGTATTTTGATAGCAAGCCAACCCCCAAGTGAGTTCAAGTATCCATGCCCGGTGGAACTTCTGCCAGGACGACCTAAGAGCAAAGGCATGAGGCGTTGGGGCAAGCCAGTGAACCGTCAGGTGTCAATTCTTGGCGGCTGGCCTGAAGACCTGGAGATAAGCTCTCCTTATCGATATAGCCTTAAGGCTGTATCGATACGCGTTGGTTTAATGAGAAGGCAACGAATGTTGTATCGATACGGCCTTAACTCGTATCGATACGGGATCACTACGAGGAAAATGGCCATTTCAGCTTGGTTGTGTGGTATCGATACGCTCCATAGTAAGTATCAATACCACGAGTCTTCGGCTAGATATTTGTTACTTTTTGAACTTTCCACTTATGGAATAGTTGCCTTTATTAGTATGTTTTTTAGATAATTGATGAGAGAGAAACCCATTTTGTATAAATAGGGGTTCCATCTCTCCTCTTTTGTATCTAGTTTATTACACATTTAAGCTTTTCCTCCATTAAAGCTCCTTTCAAGCTTTCTTAGCAATTTACTTTAAGAACACCTTAAGGTATTTGTCGTTTGTTATTTCATCGTTTATTAAAGTTGTAGCTACGGACTAGATCCTTCTTAATATTAAGTTTGTTTTCGTTTTCATCGATTAAAAGGCATGACTCGTTTTAATGCTTTCTTTTATGCTTTAGCTATGTGTGAATAGTTATTTGGCTAAGTCACGGGGTAATCTTTCCCGATGACTTTGGTGGTTATTTGGTTCTCAAACCCTTGGGCTTAAAATCATGATTTTTGGATTCAAACTAACTTAGCCATTCGGTCTAAGCGAGGGAAATTAACTCCTTGATATGTAGTTTAGTCAAACGGTCTTGATAAGCGGCATATTGAGGGCTCGTGGCCTCCTACATGTTAGATACATTAGCAAAAATAAGTTGGTTTAGTTCCAATTAATCACATCTTTTGACAAAATGTAGTCGTTAAAGCTAAATTTTCCGGGCGTGAGCACGCGGTCGTGACTCTCATTTGAGTTATAATTGAGAACTGGTAACGGCCTTTGTCAAGGGATAGATGATCCCTAGACTTGCCTATTTAAGGTTATTAAGCTCATTTATAGTCTTTCGTTTTAGCATTTCCACCGTTTAAAGTAAAACCAAGTTGGCCGTCTTAAACACCGTAATCCACCAGATAAAACCTACAATCCGATTAAGCTATCTTCGAATTTTCTGTGGTACGATCGCGGACTTCTGGTCATTGTGCTACCGACAATCTAGCCCTACGCTTGGAATTTTCCAATCTCATATTTGAAGGCGAGGTTATGGTGCTAACCAGCCGACCAATAGGGGTATTAGGAATACCCTCTGGGACTTGGTATTCATAATCCAATCCCAACCCCTTCTCATTACTAACCCTTTCTCATTATCAATTTCTTCTATCAATTTAATCTCATTATCTAATCATATCTCAAACAAACATGATATTAATAATCCTATCATCTAATCTAATCTCAAACAAACATATTCATTAACAATTCCTTCTTATTACCAATTCCAATTTTAATCTCATCTCTTTACGAATCTCATTTATCTTTCACTATTATCAAACGAGGCCTAAAGATGCACACCAGCTTTTAAGAGATGAGCAAAGATCATGATCAATGAGGAGAAATTTTCTTCCAAGAATTAACACGTTTCTTCCTTCGAAATGGCTTGTTGAGACTAATCTCTGGTCTTTTGCCCTTCCCCGGCTGCCGCGGTCCTATGCCTGAATCTAGATGGTTGAGCAATCTTGCCTAGATGCAGCTAGGGTTGCTCACGATTCGAATTAGAACGGATTCCTAGGAAATTGAGGACCGAATCGCGAGTCACAATTTTCAGAACATGCAATTCGTATTCGGATAAAAAGTCCTACGGTTTGGTTCTAATACAATCTGTGAGTCACGAATCGGTTCTGATTTTATCTACGGATTATACATTACATAAGGAAAATAGTACTCAGGAACTACCAAGCAAAAAAAATATGAATAAAGGTCAAGTAACCGGATTCAATACCAGTTTCCACTTTCGAGATTCCAGATTCAATACTAGTGTCCAAATACCAGATCCAATACCAGTTTAACAGGTTCCAAAAAACATAAACTTAAAGCATTACATGCAACACCAGTTTCCAGATTCAAGGTCAAGTGCATGCATTACCTTAAAATGCTAAAAATAGGTAAAAATAGATATAATAGTAGGTTATATATATATATATATATATATATATATATATATACACACACACACACACACTCGGGATCCAATGAGGGATCCCGCACGGTCTTGTAAGACCGTGCGGGACTCCTCTTTCCCAATCGAATTGCGACAATTTGAGTCGCTCAAAGTATGTAGAACGTGATTTTAAGAGTACCCGCGAGAAATCAGCAAAAACAATGATTGGCAAGGACTTGATTCGAGTAGTTTTTTACTGAACCGTTCAATAAAAAACTGTTCGGATCAAGCCCTTTCTGATTTTTTTTTTTTGCTGATTTCTCGCCGGTACTCTTAAAATCATGTTCTGATCACTTTGAGCGGCTCGGATCGTCGCAACTCGATCGGAAAAGGGAGTTTCGCACAGTAAGGCCGTGTGGGATCCCTTAGGAGATCCGGACTGTATAAAAGAATACATCTCAAATCTCAATCTCATAGTTTTCGATCAAATTTTGATGATCCGAGCTGTTCAATGTGTGCAAAATGTGATTTTAAGGGTTCCCGCGAGAAATTAGCAAAAAAAATGACTAAGAAAGACTTGATTTGAGCAGTTTTTATTTGAACCGTTCAATAAAAAACTATTCGGATCAAGCCCTTCCGGTAATTTTTTTCTGATTTCTCGCGGGTACCATTAAAATCACGTTCAGAGCACATTGAGCAGTTCGAATTATTAAAATTTGATCAGGAATTATGAGATGATTTTTTAGATGTTTTTATAGATATCCCCGGAACCGCCCCGATATATATTTATACTAGTATTTGTCCGTGCCTTTGGCACTACTCATCTCAGTACTGTTGTAGGTACGGGTATTTTGTAATATATTTTTATTTTTTTATGTCAACGCTAGAATCCGAGCAGTGGGTAAAAAGAACCGATGTCATTTTTCTAATATATTTGTAAGAGTGTGTGTGTTTTCTTAAGAGAGTTGAAGAGCACACATCAGCCCTTGGATCAAATGAATCTCACCCATTCTTTCAACTTGTGTTTGTGTGGTTCCCACACCCTTGTGTTTTATTAGATACTAGTATTTACCCATACCTACGGCACTACCCATCTCGGCCCGTGCCTACACCACTACCCACCCTAGCCCATGCTCCGATTGGAATTGAAATTACCATTTGAATCTTGATGGTAGTTCTAAACATTATTTCAATTTTTAGGTATTTATAAAATTTGTAGAAAAAATAAAGGAAAATAGAGAAAAGAATAACTAAAACAAAAAAAAGTACTACGTATCTGAGAAAGAGCGAGAGAGTATGTTACCGAAGACAATGGATTCCGGATTCTGAGTTCCAAGTACTGGCAAGGGCGATGACTGTTTGTGGCAGGACAATCAAAGGAGAGGTTTTGATGAGAGAGAGAGAGATGGGGCGGTGACTACTGGTTGTTTTTTATTTTTTTTATCAACAAAACGGAAGCTGATTGGTAGGGAAAAAAATAAATTGATGGCATTTTTGCAATATATTTGTAAAAGTGTGAGTATTTTTTAAGAGAGTTAGAAAGCACACATAAGCCCTTAGATGAAAAAAAAATTTGATGGCGTTTTTGTAATATATTTGTAAAAGTGTGAGTATTTTTTTAAGAGAGTTGAAAAGCATACATCAGCCCTTGGATCAAATGAATCCTAACCATTCCAACAATTTGTCCCCACACTCTTCTGTTTTATAATAGAGATACTAGTGCTCGCCCGTGCCTACGGCACTACGCATTCTTGTTGGAAAGGGATAACAATTGTGTGATTTAGGTGAAAACCATGGGTACTTAACCGAGAAGTGGGAAAATGCACTACAGTTTTTGGATCAAATGAATCTAAGCCATTCTAACAACTTGTCCCCACACCCTTCTGTTTTATAATAGATATATATATATATATACACACACACACACACGCGCGCGCGCATATTATTTATATACAATAAATGTCTCACGGTCCGGTTCTGTTAATTTACAGTTTCATAATAAAAATCCATGGACTAAACCGCGAGTTACAGTTTTCTAATTTTTGAATCCGTGTCTGAACCAATAATCCAAGATATCAATCCAAATTGTACGGATCGGATTGGATCGGATCAGTTTCACGGTTCAGCAAAGGGAAAATGATGGCCCAAGACGTATTTTGATAATTAATATCCGTCAAAAATATGCTGAAAACATTTGTTAATACTGTAAATGTCCTTAGCGGATATTAATTATCAAAACACATTATTAGCCGTCATTTTCCTTCAACGAATTTTTTGAACAGCCGTAAATGCAACACACTTTTTGGAGTTCTCTTTTGCAAATTCTCCCCATCCCGCATAATGTTTAGTCTGCATTGGTTGCTGGCCGGGCCTCTTGAGCGGCCGATATGTCATCAATGTTGGTTAATTGAAATCGACTGAACCTTAGAATTATTTGCCCCCATAGGCAAAAACTTTTTTGCTCTGAGCCTCTTGGATCCATTGGCTTCTCAGTATTGCCATGAGCAGGAAAACAACACCCATGGATTAGCAATTACAGAGTATTGTATGATAGGGCCATATTATTAACCAACCTTTTTTTTTTTTTTTAATTTTTTGAACGGCAAAAGAAGTTAACCTACCTATTTATACATTGTTGTTTTTGTCCGAGGATAAATAGTTGCATAAATTTGCTGATGTTAATAGTAATGTTGTATGATCGGCCAGGACAGTGACACAACCCTAATGCGGCGGCCACTTTGTGACGTAAATTTTTGGATTCTAGCTAATGAAACAACATCGATATATCACGAATACTAATAGTACTAGTAGTTTAACAAATTGATCTATTAATTTTTTGGCTTTGGCCCAAAAAAAATACACAAATAGAGACAGTTGTGTGCATCTGATCAACAGACACCCTATTTGTTTTAGTCTTTATTTGAACGTCCAATCTAACACGTTATGAACACCCATTAGCCCATCTAACACATTTCTTCCAAACAAAGTTCACGCATATACTCCATGAGATTTCATGTATATATTTTGGTTAATTAATAAAACTGATAGAGGGTAAGATAATTTTGAACACTATGTTAAAAGAACAAAACCAACACCCCCCACCCACCCCCCAAAAAACGTAAAGTTTACTTGCACATATTAATTAAGCACAGATAATTCACAGATTTTTCATGGGGCCCACTCCGGATCTCGCAAAGACGATCCGAACAACTCATTTTTCTTAAAATATTTTTTATGCATTCCTATAAAAATTCATTTCAATCGAATATAGGTAAAGGATTTTTTAAAATTCGTAGGGAAAAATTGACTAATTCGCCCTATAAATTTTAAGAAAGTCCTTACCGATATCCTATTAAAATGATTTCTTACAAGAATGCATAAAATATTATTTTTTTAAAAATTAAGCAATTTGAATCATTCTTGCAGGACCCGCGATGGGCCCCCATAAAATCTACGCATTATATATGTTCTTCATTTATCAAAAAAAAAGTTAGGGAAGAGATAAAAAGCCAAGTCTCTGTGTGTAATATGGATTGGCTAGCCCTTTATACTACAGCTGCCAGCAAACACTAACTTTTAAAACGGGATTACAAAGTTGTGTTAACTTTAAACTGATTTCAATGTGAGGATTACTACAGGGTTTGGTTCCCCCAACTCAACCATGCTTTTGCTTCTTTCCCAATCAAAAAAATACACATGCATTAATTAAAGACACTTTCTGTCTTAATGTTCAACGGCAGATATTTAGCAATGTATGCTGACAATACACCTAATTCCGTAGGGCCCGTTCTAGCTACTACTTGCATGTACTTGTATTTTTTTAGGAGTAATTTTTTTTTTTTTTGGAAAAGTATAAAATTTAGATCGAAACTCATACTTTTTTTTAAAAAAAGACACAAATAAGTAAAAAAAAAAAGTTGTCTTTTGACTTATTTTTGTTTTTATTCAAAAAATTAGTATGAGTTTCGATCAAATTTTTTTACTTTTCTGATTCCTCTCGTCGAGACAAATCAATAAGTCACAAAAAATTGACGCAAAACAAACAAATGCAAAAAAAAAATTCAAATAAAGACAAAAAAATAAGTTGAGTAACTTTTCAATCCAAACTAGACCTAAATCATCTCTCTAATGACAAAAAAGAAATGAAACTTGATACATATTTATTTGCGACAAACAAATTGATGATAGAGTAAACTGTTCGTCCTTAGGTGGAGTTCTACAAAGCAAAAAGCGAGTTTCGTCCTTATTCAAAAAAAATTGTGTTTGTTAGTTTTGTGTCAAACTTTAATGAATGATTGATTTGTTTCGACGAGAAGAATCGGAAAAACCCAATTTTTTTTTACTTTTACGTAAATATTTTGAAAAATATCCACTTTTCAGCTAAAAAGTGAATATTTGTAAACTGGGTAAAAGTAAAATTTTGTTACTTTTTCGATTTCTCTTATCGCGACGAATCAATAATCCATAAAAATTATCACAAAAAGCGTGAACGCATTTTTTTTGAAATAAGGACAAAACTTTCAAAAAACAGTCCTAAAAAGTTAAAGCGGGAACTCAACCTTGTCGACTTTCGTTTTTCATCGCTAGCCATTCTTGCAAGAGCTGTACAAATAATAATTCTAGACACTTACAAATTTTATCCAAAATTCAATGTACAGAAACAAAGTACATGAATGATGCAGATTAAAACTTAGTATAATGTGTGGGTCAAATTAAAAATGAATTTGATTTACAGATCACTAGATTATACTGGTAACAGTCATAATCTAGTGATCAGTTTCAAAATTAGTATAATTCAAAATTAAAACAAATCTTGTTTTTTAGTAGAATTCAGATGAAATAATATTAAAATTTAGTTCACCTCACTACGTTTAGGCCATTGATAATGCCACCCCTTTGGGGGTGGCAAAATCAATTCTATATAGGGAATGCCACTCATCAAATTGATAACCGCACTCCCTTTGGGAGTGACATTATAAATTAATTGGGGAGTGGAATTATAAATTCCCTATATTTAACATATATATTTGTTACTCCCTTTGCTCTGAAATTTTTTCACTATGAAATACTTGAAATTTTCGGATCAGAAGATAAAATACTTATCTTTTGCACCAATTTCAAAAATTAATCGAGATCTTTAATTTAGTGTAAAAATAATCTAAAAATCATACACAGAAGTAGTTTTTTCAATCCAAAATTTTGAACATTTTTTCATAACGGGCTAAAATTTTAGGACAGAAGGAGTGTAAACATTTTAATTATGTGTAGATTTTAAAATTTGAGATCTTTTTGATATCTTAGTACTACTTCATAGCTATGAAATGGAAGTATTGTTGATACTATGTTTTCCATTTTCTTTTTGTTGCCGATCGATGTGCATGGGACAACAATATAGAGGTGGCTCTAGCCATATAGATCAGGGTTGTGCTCTGATACCAACTGTAATGACTCGCGCCAGCTGACCTGCTAACCCTTTAACTAATCACGTGACTCAAAAAGTTAACATTAGATTATACAGTTGCTGATTGGAATCACTTATATACCATTTCCATTTTCTTTTTGTTGCCGATGTGGGACAACATTATATGAGGTATCACAACTATCAACTTTGGATTTGGATCGGATTCGAGCAACTTCAAATTCGGATTCAATCCAGTCCATTGACATGCCTAGTTGATAGAGACCAATCACCAATTAGTGATGACAAATGGTAACACTTATTCGATCTCTGTAACGACAAAATGGGTACTATAGTGGATGGCAAAGGGTAAAGAGAGGCCAAGAGGAAAGAAAGCCCAAGGGGTGGCTATATGTCAGGATTATAATTCCACATGCATCAACCACAAGGGGTTTGACTACGTACTTGTTCCTCATGAGATCTCATGTTCGAATCCCACAAATGTCAAATATTCTAAACCTTGGGCGATTAGAGGTTTTGCAACAGGGTTGATTGTTAACTTTAAGGCTTTAGAATTAGTCGAAATGCGTACAATTTGGCCCGAACATCCGGTTAACAAACAAAGTTAAGAATTCCACATCCATGATAAGTACAAGGAAACATCGTCTCGACCGAGCGTTGATTAATTAGTTCATTGGCATTTCGTGATCATTACATCAATGACTTTGAACTGCAATATATGGTACCATGCAAGGTGGCCACTGCCCTACCAAACTTGGGTCCACAGTCCACACACCTGTGTTACAGTGACAACTGACATGTACAAAAGAAAGCAAACGGCCATCTTTGGAATTGGCTCAAAACAATCATATCAAATATATGGACCGAAAGGTGAAAGCAACGGCCATCTTTGGAATTGGCTCAAAACAATCATGAAAATATATGGACCGAAAGGGTTACATGGTACGGAGTAATTAACAAGTGAACAATCGAAACATTAATTTTAAGGAATTCTTAAAAGGCAATTCTTACTATTTTAGGAACATGAGATGAAGTGGGAGGATGTGTGGGACTTTTTTGGGTCTTTGATATTGCCATGCAACCTGCTGTTAAAGACATTTCGGTGTATTTTTACAGTAAAAAGTATCGACTCTCTGGCCTGGCTTAGATTTGTTTTGTAGACTTGGATTCTAAGTGTGGGAAGGTGCTAGCTAGCTATTAAAACTTAAAAGTAGTAGTAGTAGTAATATTGTCTTGTAATTAAATCATTGGTAATTTGGTAGTGTGTGACAAGAAGAGTACCTAACTAGCTAGGAGCCGCAAAACAAAGCGCGCAGTTCTTGTAGAAAATGGGTCCTCACCCATATTCTTTGTGCTATTAGAGAGATGACAACAATTAGGGGTTGGCCAGTAGGTTTTGATTTGAGAGTTAGGAGTTGGTTTGTTCCATCATAAGATTTTAGGTTCGATTTTCCTTGCGGCCAACCCATACGTGCAAGTGCACAAAAAAAATTGTGGGAGGGTCTATTGAGATTATAATTAGAGATCTTGTTCAAAAAAAAGAGATTATAGTCCGAGATACGCATAACTAATCCGAAACACTTTGCATTATCCAAAAAAAAAATAGTAGGGTATGAATTCGGAGCTTATTCCATCCTTAATCTCCTTTCGGAGATCCTTTACTTTTTGTTTTGCCCCGATCTCTTATGGGGATATTATTAGGAAACTACCACCGAGCTTGGCAACTTTCTCGCGGCGGATTTGAGTTTTCTTTGAATATACCTATACCAAACTAAACCACATAATAGAATAAGAATAAAGCTAAATTGCAAGCACAACATCCAAAACAACAAAAAGTACAAAAATCGAAATCATCATATTCATCAAGGTCTGTACAAAAGAAAAAATAAATCATATTCAAGTGATAAATTAGGAAAAATGAATAGCGCCATAAAAAATCAAGTAAATATCATTTTCTAATTACCCCTAAATTATACTTGCAATGTCGCTGGCATATATAGTGGGTGTAACTATAATTGTAACTATTCTCAATTCTAATATTATTCTGACACTCTTATTCTATCGAAAAATGAGATCTTTACTATTATTATCGCTTTATGGAGGATCATTAAGAACAATTTGTAGTAGTAAGTATCGTAAGTGTACATAGTCTACATAATGGCAAATTGTTTGAATCATCTAAATAAAGTTCGATGGCAAAACAAGAACGCGATATGATAGGTGTAATTTAAATTTCTGATGAGGTCTGAACTCGAATTTTGAATATGGATCAGAGTGTAAGGTTAGTAAGAAAACTCGCATCGTCAACATGCGGACTGTAGCTTTTGTAAAGTCTACAACCACTGATCCTAATGAGAAAGTTTATAATCAGAATAATCAGACTAATATATGTCTCAACACTATTGGTGACCAAAAATTGCTGGATGGATCACAGTTGGATTCTTTGGCATGATCAAAGGTTAGTGGGATAATGTCTTGACTGAAAACCAACGACAAGAAATATTGAATGCTGTAAAACCCAATGAAACTGGTGGTATCAAACAGGATGCTGTTTACACCCTTGTCCAATCTATAATTTTACATTTTGTTGGTCACTGGGATAATCAACGAGAAAGAAGTAGAGAATTGCTTCAAAATCTTAAATGTCCAACATTAACTCATTTTCGTTGGTATAAAGATGTGTTTCTTGCAAAGGTAATGCAAAGAATTGATGCTAATAGTGAGCACAGGAAGTCAAAATTTGTTGATGGTTTACCCTATTTCTTTGCTAAGAAAATAAGGAAAAAATTAAGGGACCAAAATAATGGTTTAACTATTGATTATGATAGATATACCTATGGTCAATTAATATCTATAATAATACAAGAAGGATTGACATTGTGTAATGACATAAAATTACATAATCAATTGAAAAAACAAAACCTAACTGGTAAACAAGAGTTAGGGCAATTTTGTGACCAGTTTGGTTATGATTTGCCTCAATATTCAAAACCTCAAAAAAATAAGAGTAGTAATAAAACTACTCGAAAATATTCTAAAAAAAAAATCTGGCAAAAAGAAGCATAAAGAAAAAGATAAAAGTGAACCATCAAGTTCAAAAAATACTTCTGCTAAGAAGCAGGATAATAAAAATAAAAAGAAAGTTACTGCAAAATGATTAAATGTGGCAAAATTGGCTACTATGCTAATAAATGCAAGACTAAGAAGAAACTGGAAGAACTCCAGTTGGATGAGGAGTTAAAACATACTCTTTGTAAACTATTACTTGACTCTAGTGATTCTGACTTAGAAGATCAAATAAATGACCTTTCTGAAAATGAAGATACCTCTTCTACTTCAGAAGAGGAAGAAATTACTAATAATTGTAGTTGTAATGATATTGAATGTTTAACTTCTGATAATTATTGGAAAGCAATAGTTGAAATGAATGGTCTCAGTATTAATGTTCTTACTGAGAGGCAACAAGGTCTCTTAGAGATTATTGATCAAATTGAAGATCCCCAACTAAAAATGAAAATAATAGAAACTTGCCTATCTTCTATGAATGAAGAAGAGGACAAGAAACCCCAACTTCCTAATGAAAATTATAGTTTAAAAATTGTTTTAGATAGATTGGAACATGTTGATAATCTTAAGCCTGTTACTATTCCTGAATTGAAAGGAGAAATAAATACCTTGAAAGCAGAAATTAAGTTGTTAAAAACTTTCTAGAATAAAGCTGCTCAAGAATTTTATGATGTTAAGACAAGATTAGTTATCTTGGAGAATAGAGAAGAATCAAGCAAAACTGATGATTTGGCATATTTAAATTCTATAAACAAAGTGATCTACCAAAAATGGCACATAAAAGTTAATTTGGTAATTCATAAAGAATATATTATCAATAATATTATTGCTTTGGTTGATAGTGGTGCAGATATAAATTGTATCCAAGAAGGAATAGTTCTAACCCAATATTTTGAGAAGACTTCTCAAAGCCTCACTAATGCTAGTGGAGCGAAAATGGTAATTAAATACAAACTCAATAATGTTTACATTTGTAATAAAAGAGTTTGTTTAGAAACAATTTTTCTTTGCATAAGAAATCTTCAACAAGAATTAATCCTTGGAACCCCTTTTTTAGCAATGCTACTGCCAATGAAGACCAGCACTACTGGCATTACTGCTCAGGTGGAAGGCCATGAAATATTTTTTGAATTTGTCTCCCCACCTGTGTACAAAGAAATAAATGGCATTATGAGAAAAATTTCTCATAAAGATAAACAAATAAATTTTCTTAAAAAAGAAATTTACATAATGAATATTGAAGAAGTGTTACAAAGACCTTCTTTAAAAGAGGAAATTTCTCAAATAGAAGAAAATTTCAAGCAAGAAATTTGCAGTGATATCCCAAATGCCTTTTGGGATAGGAAAAAATATATCATTTCTTTACCATATGAGAAGGGTTTCGATGAAAAAAGAATTCCTACAAAAGCTAGACCTTCTCAAATGAAACAAGAATATTTAAAATTATATCAAAACGAGATTAACAGTTTGCTTAAAAAGCAACTAATAAGGAAAAGTTATTCTCCTTGGAGTTGTACAGCTTTTTATGTTAATAAAAATGCTGAAAAAGAACGAGGTGTTCCTAGATTGGTTATTAATTATAAACCATTAAAAGATTGGACTTATCAAATTCTGTCCAGTATTTACCATAAAACCATTGGGTAAATGGCATGATTCTTTTTGAATATTCAAGCCAATCATAAAATTCCTTTTTAAATTTTTGTAACTGGTTCGCATCATGTTTTGCGAAATACCAATTTCTAAATTCTTGGTATTTAGGTTGTTGAAATTCTTTATTGATTCATTTCCTAATCTCAGGCGTTATTATCATTATTAATGGTAAAAGCCATTTCACTAGCAGTAGGTGATTCTACCGTATTATTATTATTAAGATGGGTATAAACCCCAAGTGATATTTGATTTTGGGATATTCGAATTCCAATCAAATTATCATCCTCAATTGGATGATGAGATTCCGGAATTTCTGATGTTGAGTGTCGACTAGTATTTGGAACACTTACCCTCTATGGTAATTGTGTTGCAGAAAAACTACTCCTAGAGCTTTTGCTCCTAAGGAGTCTGTCAGATTGGGAATTCCTAAAATTCAGGAAAACAGTACCATCATTGTCTTGAACAATTTGTTCAATCCTATTCACAATTGGTCTAGGGGGAACAGCATTAGGTATTGTCCAATTTTTAGGAAAAGTAATTTCTTCCCAATTTATTAACCTATTGGTTGCAATATTGGAAGTCAACATATTAGTTTCGATCGAAACAGTTTGATCAGCAGGGTGTAAATTACGAACCTTGGGATTCATAATATTCACGACTTTATAGTAAATCCTGTAAATCACAGCTATTACTTCAGATCCAGGTAGGTAATCATAACCTATAGTCTGGATTCTACAATTTAAAACTTCTTCTAAATTCCTATCCGTAAGTGATAGAGACAAATTAGGATAAGCATTAAAATAAACCGGACCATGACACAAACTGGTCTCTATTGCCCCCATAATTGAGGACCTCCAATTGTTACACCTACCATCACGCAAAGTTACTTGAAGGCAAATGTCCATTCCAAGCAAAGTTAAAGGTTTAAGAGCAATTTGCACTAAACCAATATGAACATATTTATAATTAAACATATGAACAAGTAGATCAGTACGATCCATAAGATTTATTATCTTATCATTAAGCTCTAAGCTTTCTGTTCTTTTCATGGTTTTTATTGCCATGCTACTTCTGAATTCAAACAAACCATGTCCATAAATGTAGATGGACGAACTGGAGGAATTGTCCAGTGATTCAATTGTTCTTGCACATTAGCAAATTCAACTAGTTCAGAATTTTTTATTCTTTCATTATCAGATCTAAATAGTCTTCTCATAATGAGAAAATTGTGTTAGTGCTTGCACGAATTATCCTATTATGATTTTGCCTCTTTTTTTTTTTAAATGAAAGGAAACATCCCTGATAGCACGTCTGTCAACGGTTTACCGGAGCAAGGCCAAATCACCCTTCTCGGGTCCTCGTGGTCAGACAAATCCGAACGCGACTTGAGTGACGTCCCACTACCTTGAATGTTTAGTTACATTTAAATTTTTGATTAAAATTTTATTTCAAGGCATCCTCATAATAGATTAATTCATACGTGCACAAACACTCTAAATTAAGCCATTCTGGCTCTGATACCAAAAATATGCACAAACATAACTATGCAAAAGGATCTTTACTATTATTATCACTTTATGGAGGATCATTAAGAACAATTTGTAGTAGTAAGTATCGTAAGTGTACATAGTCTACATAATAGCAAATTGTTCGAATCATCTAAATAAAGTTCGATGGCAAAACAAGAACGCGATATGATAGGTGTAATTTAAATTTCTAATGAGGTCTGAACTCGAATTTTGAACATGGATCGGAGTGTAAGGTTAGTAAGAAAACTCGCATCGTCAACATGCGGGGTTCACTTTGACCAATTAATTAACCCCGTGTTTGCAAAATCAAAGGAACTTGTATAATATTATCATATTAATATATAGATAGATTATCTAAACAAGCCAACCTGCCATTGGCCCATTGGCAAAAAACCAAAAAGCCAAAAAGTTAAAAATGAAAAATCAAAAAGTAAGTTTCCAAACACCCCTTAATGTTCAGAAATTTTCCCATTACTTAATTAATTAAAATACGTGTAATTTAAGTTAATCCTTGTTGGAATAAAGTTTGTGGTCACAAAACGCGCCCTTTTTAAACTTTTTTACTAGGCGTGATTTGGAACAACGCGTTTGTACTTAATGTTTTTTTCCCTATTGCTTTCAGTCCCTGGGTCACTTGACTCACTTCCAGTCTAGTTATTTTTTGTCCAATCTTGGGCCGTTGTGGCGCCGATCAGAATTATTTTGTCGTAAAAAAGATGCAATAACAAAAATTAGGTTGAGTGGGTGTTCCACTTTCTTACAAAAAGAACTTTTTAAAAAAAAGGTAATTTCAAGCTCAAAAATCATGTATTTATGCAAATAATTTTTCTACCAATAAAGATCTTGTTTGATGGATCTCATTAAGATCTTTTAAATGGTGTAAAAAAATTAAAAAATATTTTTTATTTTCGTTATATTTGAGTTTGAAATTACTTTCTTTTTAAAAAAGACGGTTTATAAAGAAAATGGAACGGGCTCTGAAACTAATAATTTACAAATATATATTTTGCTCATGTATCTAAACAAGCCAACCTGCCATTATTGAAATTATTTATTAAATGCCTAATTGAGAAAGTATGGTTAATTTGTGGTTAAGTGAATTGAGGACTAAAGTGATAGGATATGAAATTGGAGAAGTGAGGGTGCGATTTAAAGATATAAGAGTATAAATAGTAGTGTGTGTATGTAGGAAATCATTTTCCTCCCATCTCTATCTTTCTCACGCCGGCCCTCTCTCTCTCTCTCTCATCCAGCTATCTCTCTCTCCTCTCTTCTTACTCAAAACTCCACTTAATCTCACAAAACCTTCAAGAATCAACCTCCTTCCGGCCTTCCATTTGTGTTTTTGAGCTTGAAATTTCTTGGGTTGAGCTTAAATCGAAGTTTCGGAGTTCGAGAGGTTAGGGCTCATTCAAAAACACTTGAATCTTGACCATTGTTGCGAGGTAGGGACTTTTTTACCTCTTTTATATGTTTATATGTTGATTTGGTGTAGAATCGTGTCTTTGATTGTTGGATTTTGGTTGTTATACATGCCTTGAAAATCTGCTGGAATCGCTACCTAAAGCCCCATGGTATCGATACAGATTAAGGACTGTATCGATTCTATAAACTTATCTTTCTGGATAGTTAATATTGTATCAATACGGTTTTTGTGTGTATCGATACCACAGCTTTAACTCCAGTTTTGCTCCTGTTGCTTCTCCGTCGATTGTTTTGACCCTCAATCCCTTCTGAACCCTCTTGAACATCCCCTAATCTATCTTAAATTTGTCTAATTGACTTTCTTGGATTAGTTGACGCTATCCTCGTTCTGTTGGTCTTCCGTTAGCAAGAACCGGATAAGAATTTACTTAGTTAAAACGTTGTTTAAGTGCTTTTGATAGATTGTTGGTATTTTTATGGTCATTCAGGGTGCATTTGTAATGACATTGGCATAATGTAGGATGTTCTATCTATGAATGTGTTCATGGGGGAGTCTTAGCTTACATGTTATAGGAGGAAATAGTTGATTTTGGGTCGGAAGTTAGGATAGGAAGTCCCGAACGCAAGTGGTGGTAATACGGAGACTTAGAGGATTTCGTAACGCAAGTGGTGGTAATATGATAACCCGAGTTGTTAAGGATCACCGTGGCGCATGGGGTGGTAACACAGTAATTCTTATGGTGTTATACGGTAACGCAAGGGGTGAAAAAACCGATGGTGGGAGTTTGGTTTAGCGAGTCGAGTTGGGATTGTTTTGAGTTGTTAGTGTCATATGATTTATGCATTCAATCTACATAGAGACTCATTTTACAAGTTGATTGATCATCATCTACTGAGCTGTATTCCCTTATCCCATTCCGTTTGCACTTGTCATCATCTTTACATATAAGATTGGTAAAGTTTTTCCTACTGGGCTAGTGTAGCTCAACAAAATCCTTGTTTTCAGGTTCAAATGTTGGGCAGTAGATTGCATGCAATGGCGTGCTTGGACATGAAGATTTTTTTTTTTCGAAACTAACTTCTCTTAGTTACTTAATCATCTTTTGTATTGATTTGCTTTCGGTAAAGATGAGTATGTAACTAATTATTCTCAAATTTCTTTTGACTAAAAAGTTTGTAATATTCTGAATATCTTATGGATCAGAGTAAATTTGGACCATTTTGCCATAGCTGTATTTTATTAATCATGGGGACTTGTCTATAAATTTAAATAGGTGGGAAACTCTTTGGGTAATACGTATGATATGTGAGGTTTTTGTATCAAATGGTATTATTTATTTATGTTGAAAATTTAGGTCGTGACATTGATCATGTTTTTCTCTCAATAAATCTTCATGTTTAGTTTGAAAATCAAGTTAGTTCGTGTTTGTCTATCAAAACTTGGCGGTGTTAACCTCTTTGATCATGTGTAGGTAAGAGCGTGCTACTTGCCACACATGATATTTAGAGCTATATCATCCCTTACGTTTGCTAGATGAATTCTAGAACTTGCTCGGAATTCAAACTCCGTTTCTAGTTTAAAATGGTTTTTATGCTAAATCATTCGATTTGAGAATCGTTGACGTGTATCTCAAACCAAGAAATTCAAAAAGAAAAACTGATTAACTTTAGTTATGGATGTTAGGACCCAATAGACCTAACCGCTAGTTTTAAATAGTTTAAAACTCGTTTTTATTGCATTTATTTTCTCCTACTTCAAAGCATCTCAAAGTTGGCCGTCTAAACGCCGCGATTCTCACATCTACAAATCCATTCAAATTGTGATTGATATTCCCTTGGGTACAATACCCGGACTTCCGGATTATTATGCTTTATTGACGCATTAGCCCTACGCTTGAGGTGTTCATATTTACATATCGACAAACGAAGAAGCAGTAGTATTAAGATTTACTGGCTGACCAATTCACGAAAGGGGGTTTTAGTCTAGGGTTTCCCTTATCGAAGCTTATTGTAAGCGGCTGACGGGATGACTGGAAAGAGACCTGTCGTTTTGGTTCTCCCTTTCCTCTTTTTTTTTAGTTTTGAATGATAAGCAATGGCGCCCGGCTACCATGCCCCAAAGCGGTATTGGGGCATTATGCCCCCGTTTTTTTTAAACCGGATCGTTCTCTTTCAATCTCAACCCTTAATCCATCTCCCTCTCTCTCGCCTGTTAACCTCTTACACCAGTTAACTCCTTTCGCGCTCTCTCTCTCTCTCTCATGCCCCACAGAAAATCCCTAACGCCATGGCTGTGCCTCTCTCCTCCTCCCGTCTTCCGCCATAGCAGTCCCTCCACACCAACTCCTCCACAACATCTTGTCTTCTCCTCCATAGCAGTTCATCACTCAAAGTATCTCCCCTCTCCCTCTCTCTCGCCAAAACACACACACACGTGTGGGTTGCGACCCCCCTTCCCTCCCCTTCTCTCTTTTTGGGCTGAACACACACATAGTGTGGGTTGCTAGGAAAAATCGGAGAAGATTTAGGGTTTTGTGAAAATAGGGGCAAATTCAGGGGTTTACTTTCCTGAACTGTTTTTGCAGTGAATGTTTTTGGGTATAACTCTTGTAAATATTTTGGTACAACTCTTGCAAAATAATTACTCTAGATTTTTTTCCTGGACTGTTTTTTAGCCCTCTGTTGGAACTAAAGGAAGAGATTGGTTGTTTGTTTGAGGGTAGATAACTGTGGATATCTAGTTTGGTTGATTTTTTTTCTAGACAGTTCTAGCTTGGTTGAAATTTTTTTCCTAAACAGCTCTAGTTTAGTTATTTTTTAGCTCTCTGTCTATCCCATGGCTGCTAAATGTTTCCTTAACTTAAAACAGGTGCATTATTTCAAGCGTTGAAAGAAATGGATGAAGAATGTCGTAATGAAGTTTCGAAGCTGATATTGTGGAGGAAAAACTGTCCATATTGCTGCTGATTGTGTAGTATTTTGGATGTAAATGCAGCTGCCTTTTTGTTAACATGGCTGCTGCCTTTTGGATGTATATTGTTTGCTCATGTAGATTGCTACTAATGATATTGTGGCTCATGTAGATTGCTACCTTTTGTTGTTCGGAATTACTAAAAACTTATGATATGTATTCATTATCTTCGAGGCTTGTCTTTGTTTTGATGAATTTTGAGAAATATTATGTCTACCTATTGTAAATGGAGGGATACCCTACCATTTTAGTGGCCATGACATAAAATTGAAGATGTTTACCATGTCAAAGAACATACTTACCACGAATATAGGGTGTACATAACTAAAACTGGACATTCTTATTACCACAGATGTTGGAAGGAAAAAATAGTGACTGAAGCTACTTACCATGTCAAAGCATATACTTACCGCGAATACAAAATGTACATAACTAAAACTGGACATTCTTACCACAGATTTTGGAAGAAATAACTAGCAACTAAAGGTACTTACCATGTCAAGGAACATACTTACCACGAATACTAAATGTTTTTACGATTACAAATGAAAGACGTTACATGAAACAAATGTGACGATTACATTTTCAAATTGCATACTATAGTGTGGAATGATTTACCCTTTAGATGCCATTTGCATAAACGATGACGAGCATCAGGCAATATAGTTTTTATTGCTCTCCTTATAGCCTTATCTCCATCTGTCATTACCGACACTGGCATTTTTTCATTGCCCATGGAATCAAGAAGCTTTTCTAACACCCATATATAAGCCTCAACAGTCTCAGCAGTCAACAATGCTTACCCAAAAATCGCAGTTTGAAAGTGACTATTGACTTCTGCTAGTATCACAAAGGGCTTTCCATAAGCATTTATTCGATAAGTAGCATCAAATAGTAGCACATCTCCAAAGCACATGTAGTCTGTTAAAGATATTGAATCTCTCCAAAATAGATTATGTAACCGGTTTTGCTCATCTACGTCATACTTGTAATAGAACAAGGGGTCATATTCAGTTTTTGCACGTAAATAGGCTAACGCACCTTCCGCGTCCTCATCTGCAACCTTTATTTTGCGTTAAGCTGTAAAATGATTGTAAAGATCTTCTTGCGTGTATCCAACCTTGTCATATCAACTAGATTATTGTGCGGCAAAATCCATAATATGACTTGTTTTAATACCAACTTTATGCATCGTATTGGCTAAGGCTTTATCAAAACTATGAACCTTCCTGTGGGAGCGGAGAAAGGGCACACCCATAGGCCCTATCAAATTGTGGTTGTGGAGCTTACAAAGTTAGCGACCATGTATTTATTTGATTTTCGATCTAATTTGAGATGAAATATAGCAGAACATTCAACTCTAACTAGTGTTATCGACTCTTTTTTTTGATCTTCTTTTTTCATGTATTTAGCTTCTCGATATCCTTTTTTTGAGCAAACTCACTTCCTTGAAGTTACAACACCCTCATTGTCCTTGTGAATATTATTCTTTCGAACACTAAAGCCTTTCACTTTGGCATATACATTATAGAATCTTTCTCCATCCTCATCTATCACGTCCTGAATTTTTAACATAATTATAAATGGGTTTCATAATAAAATTACTCACAATATCCGTACAGTAGCCAAAATAATCACCATATTCTCATTTCCATACTAGTACTTCCAAGTCAAAAAGGTTCCAAATATATTACATCGTGGGCTCGACGGCCCCAAATTAACATAAGTTTCGTAATTCGAAAGAGAATTAATTGATACAATGTTCCAAGTCAAAAGAATTACAACTTTAGTTACAAATACATCTTTCAAAAGAAATTTACAAAAGATGGATAAGTAACTCCTTGGTTAGCTTTCAAAAGTAGTGACCACACTCCAAGCACTTCAAACAATGCGATCTACGGTTCCGGATTAGTACCTGAAAATAAAATAAGGCTTGAGCTACACTAGCTCAGTAGGAAAGTCTACGCAAACTCTATATGCAAATGAGCGAGACAAACGAATGAACAATGGAAGATCAGACAACAGAGGAAGCACAATTATCATGAACGAGTGTTCCAAAATCTCCAATCTTTCTTTTATTCAATCCATAAATCATACCCGTCCAATTTATGTCTCAAAATGTCATGTCGTTAGTGTGTCTGAGCCGAAACTCCTGCCAGGCTAATTTTGGGACCCCGAACATCCCCTGCCAAGCACCCACCATAACGGTTAGGCCTTGAGTAATTATTTTGAGCATTAGCTCCTGCCAGGCTAATTATGGGACCCTGAATATCCCCTGCCAGGTCACCCACCCGTCGATGGGCCCCGATTGTTCGCGCGTCGATCACGAGTTCAAGTGTACTGTTCGTACCAATATTGTAAAAAAAATTAATAGCTCATTCTCCTCACTCCATACTAATACCAATTTGGACCATTTCTACGTGCACCACGTGCCACGTCGCTCATGGAGATCAGCAATGCCACCTGATTTCCTATTATATGTAATAATAATTTAGAAAACCCATTGACAAGTCAAAGGCCTTAGGAAAGTAGACTACAGCAACGTGGGAAAAATTTGGGATTTAACTGGTGACCTACCGGTAGGGGTTTGGAGCCTACCGGTACAAACTGGAAACAGGAGGAGCACAACTTTGGTCCGCAAGAGTTCTACCGGTAGAAATAAAAATGGTACCGGTAGGGTGAGAAAAATTTATAGTCCTACCGGTAGGGAACAAGTCCTACCGGTACAATCACAAAACAGAGAGTACACGTTATCAAAAAAACAAGGTTCTACCGGTAGAGAAAAACGTCCTACCGGTAGGAATTCAACATTTAGCGATTTTTTTCAGAAGTTATCAGATTTTCGTCCAGACCAAACAATAACCACAACAAGCTCAAACAAAGCATGGAGATACTCAAATAAAATGAAGGAGAACCCAAATAACATATAAAGAGAGGTAGAATTCCCTACCTCGAGTATCCAAACCCCAATCGAAAAGAATGGAGCAAGCCCTAACTTCCGGAGTCCAAATCGAACAAAATACACCAAACCAGGCTTTGTCCAACGAAATACGAGCTCCAAAATGCGAGTAGAAAATAATTTGGGAGTTGATTATTGCGGGTTTTGGGTTTTGGAGGTAAATTTTTTGGTTGAGAGAGTGAGAGAGATCGAGAGAGAGCTGAGAGCCGAGAGAGAGAAAATGAAAAAGGAAAAAAAAATGTTTCCCTGGTATATCCACACGGCACACACATGCACAAATTGCACAAAAACCCATGACTTTCAACTTCTTTCACATAAGACCCCCACATTCATAATTAAACCATTTTCGTCCTTTTATTTTCTTTTATTACAACTATCGAAATTAAATAAGAAATTTACGGGTCTCTACATCATCCAAATCGAATATCATTTTATAAACATCTTCTTCCGCTAATTTATCTAACCGATAATCGTCAAGTTTGTCATCATCACCATATCCTTCATCATCGCTATGTCTGTCATCATCACTAGAATTATCACTAATGTCTATCACTACATTCTTCCCTTTCAAGCTGTCATTCATTTCTTTGAATGTAGAAAAATAATACCACAATCGGTGGTAAGTGCTTTCATATATAGTGGTAAAAAATGCAACACATTAAGGAGATAATTCTGAATCTGGTCAAATACGACCATAGTTTGTGGTAAGTATTTTCATATATCGTGGGAATCAATTGATATACATTTTGGTCATTTTATCTTGACAAACCAAAAACATAATCATTGACCTTTTGCTAAAAAAAAAACAAATTATGTTCAATATATAAGAATCACAACTAAAACAAAACTTCATAATGTGGATAAACTTACTTGGTCAAATTCTTCAATTTATTGTTCTTGAAAGTTAGAGAGGTTTTTCAATATTCATTTCTTGAGACAATAAGGAATATGTGTGGAAAAGTAAAAAATCAGATGAATAAGTTTGAGGAGTTTAAGGTAGGTAGAGAGGAATTTCATATTTTTAATGGCATAATGTGGGGTAGGTAAGCATTTATTGCACAAGTTTGAAAGTAAGTGAATCATTTTTGAAAGGTAAGTACTAGCAAGAATTGTGGTATGTACACATATACCATGAAGTAACAGCCGAATATTGTGATGGTAACAAAAATCTGATGGTGTGGTATAAATAGCCTGATTTTGTAATAAGTATGACATTAATGACGGGTAGGTACGTCTTTATGTAACATAACTAATGCACCATAATGAGAATAGTTAATAAGGTAACTACCACAATAAATATGATGTTACTTAGTTCTACTTAATTTATATTACCTTGTAATTAAAGCATAATACCTTAATGATTAATGAAACTAAATAATTTATTGAATGGGTCATTAGAGATCAATAGTTAGTGGTTACTCTTACATTAGCCAACTGTATCAATCACTTATTGATTGTAACTAAGATTACTATTAACTACTATTTCTACTAATAACACTGATCACTATTAATCTACATTAATCAATTCATTTTAGCTAAGTATATTAATATTCAATTATCACTATATCATTACTTATTGAATATGATCAATCAATTAAACTCTCAATCAAATGATTCTGACTACTATAGTCGATTACAAAGATTAATTGTCCCCCTACTACTAATTGAATAGTCTAATGTTAGTTATAACTATTAATTATTATAATATCACGTTAAACGATTGCATACATCATTTTAAATAAATTATTTAAATATAATTATGAGATTATTACAATTATATGGTTTATATTTATTATTTTTAAAAATTTGTTATAAGAAACATATATACACAAAGTAAAAATTTAATGGAATATATTAACAACATTAATTGTAAGTTATTCAAAACAATAAATGAATAAATATTTTCTTAATAATATTTGTAAAATACTTTTTAATTATAAATAATTTAATGAAATATATTAACAATATGAATCTAAAATCAAGGCAATTTTTGGCTTAAATATTTAGTTTTGAAAATTTGTTATAAAAAAATTGTTTACAAATTAAATATTATTAAATTAAATTTATATTTTACCCAATATTTGATAGTCTATTACACAAATGATTAATAAAATGACAAAAAGTAGGGTGAATATGACAAAAAGTGGTGTGAACTTATATATTTCAATAATTAAAAAAATTCTTGCAAAATGCATATTTTTCCACCAAAAAAAATTATTTTCCCACCAAGCTGACTACCTAGAGAACAAGTTAAAGAGAGAAAGGGCAAAAACGTTGAAGTGTAGTCTTTTATTGTGGTAAGTATGCAATATTTTGTGGTAAGTGTCAGCATAAACCATGGTAAGTAGAGCCAACATTCATTATAAGTATAATGACGTTTTTTCTGAAATAAAAGGGAAAACCACCATATTTTTTGGGGGTGATTTTGATCCAACGGCTCAGATTCACCCAAAATCTGATCTAAAGGCCCATATTAAATGGGGGCATCATGCCCCAATACCACATTGGAGCATCATAGAAAAATTATAAGCAACGGGGAAGGTGAAAATTCCGAAGTAACCAAAAAAAAAGGGGAAGGTGGGGCGTATTTTTTTGGATGGTTTGACCTCCATGTATAATGAGATACTCTCTCCGTCTGGATTTAATTATCCTTAGTTCTATTCTAACCTACTAAAAAATGGGTTATATTTTTTAATCCGTAATGAATTTCATATCGAATATGGATCTTGTTTGATAGATCTCGATTATTTCTATAATATAATATTTTCAAAATCCCGTAAAACATTATAAATTAAAAGATATAATCGATTGAAAAATGATACGCATATTAAATGGGGGCATCGTGCCCCAATACCACATTGGAGTATCATAGAAAAATTATAAGCAACCGGGAAGGTGAAAATTCCGAAGTAACCAAAAAAAATGGGGAAGGTGGGGCGTATTTTTTTGGATGGTTTGACCTCCATGTATAATGAGATACTCTCTCCGTCCGGATTTAATTATCCTTAGTTCTATTCTAACCTGCTAAAAAATGGGTTATATTTTTGAATCCGTAATGCATTTTATATCGAATATGGATCTTGTTTGATAGATCTCGATTATTTCTATATTATAATATTTTCAAAATCCAGTAAAACATTATAATTGAAAGATATAATCGATTGAAAAATGATACAAACTCTAAAAAAGGACTATTAAATCCGGACGGAAGGAGTATTTTTTTGTTTCACCTAATCCCCAATTTTGGGGAAAATAGGATCTCCCACAAATTTTTTGGTCCAGTAGTTATGGTATTTTCCCTTTAAAACTATTTAACTTAAAAAGGTAGTAAAACAATTATTAGAGAAAATTTCTGTTATATCCCTTCGACTTTATATGAAAGTTCACTTTGGTCCTTCTAATTTTAATTTGGACAATTTTAACCTTCGATTTAGGATTAAGTTTCAATGTGAACCTTCTGTTGCCTTCCGTTTGTTTTTTGGACGGAAAACACACATGTGCCACTCACATGACCAAATAGGAAGGGTGTAATTGCCAATTCTCTCCTTCCCTCTCCCCTCCTTCACCCCTAATTCCCTTGGTGGGAGAAATCCCTGTATTCCCACCCAAATTTTCCGCCCAAATCCATTTCTAACCACCACCGCCATGCCCCATCACCAAAGCCACGACCACCCACCTCCACACCAAATCAAAACCCTCTCCCTTCTTTCTTTCCTTACCGCCACCACCACAGAATAATCCAATTTAGAACTCCAAATGAGCAAATTGGCCTTTTTCCAGTCGGATCATATCCAAAGCCAAAAATTGTTTTCCCAAGTAACACATCCTCGACAAATGAAAATCCCTGAGTCTCAAATTTTATGCGTAATCGAACACCGATGTAGTTAAAAGCACTGGTTGTCTTCGATCTTGAATTCTATGTCCTAAATTGAGATGGCAGTTCATGATGGTTTATGACAGCAGCTTTCTCCTCACGTTTAATTTCCATCCAATTCAACAAATTAGACCCACCCATAGTGGTTTTTGAGATGGCGGATCAGCGTAAAGAAAGTAATTTTTTTTTCTGTTTTCACTTGATAGATGCTCCTAATATTTAAAGCCGATTTCTTGTTCATACCAGTTTATGAGTCGCGGAATTCCAGCACTGTTAATGAGTTCCTGGTGATTGGTAACTGTTCGTGAAACTTTCTTGTTTCGTTTTGGGAATGAGGATGTACCGACTTCTGATGGGATACTATAATTTTTGAAGTAATCAATTGTGTTTGTGATTACTTTCTTGAGTGGAAAATTGTTGGAGGACACTTTAGAGTTTGGATTTTTTTATAAGTACTTTAGACAGAGTTTGGCTTATGCAGACTTTACCTTCAAAAACAATTTTACAGTAAATTTAATTAGGGTTTAAGGCCATGGTGGTGGCAGTAAGGAAAGAAACTTAAAGAGAGGGTTTAATTTGGTGTGGAGGTTGGTGGTGTGTGGTGTTGGCTTTGGTGTTGGGAGATGGCAATGGTGGCCGTAAGAAATGGGTTTGGATAGAATTTGGGTGGGATGGAAATTCTCCCTCCAAGGGAGTTAGGGTGAGGGAAGGGAGAGAGAGGGAGAGAATTGGCAATTATGCCCCTACTATTTGGTCATGTGAGTGGCACATGTGTGTTTTCCGTCCAAAAAATAAACGGAAGGCAACTGAAGGTTCCCATTGACACTTAATCGTAAATCGAAGGTTCGAATTGTCCAAATTAAAATTAGAAGGAGCAAAGTGAACTTTCGTGTAAAATTGAAGTGATATAACAGAAATTTTCCCCAATTATTAAGAGTGAAATGGATATTATTTGAATTTCAAGATGACAATTTTAAATTTTTAAAGCTACTAGAATTTTTCAAAAAATTTCTCCTAGTTTCTCCCTACTTTTCACATTTCTCTATCTATCTCTCTCCACTCATTACCCCTACTATTTTTCAAAAACACTTTTTAAATTCCAATTCAAACAAAGGATTACAATTTTCAAATTTAAACGGATTCTCTTCAACACTCTCTTCAGCAGAGTTTTGGTTTATTCCTTCTCTCCATCGCAGAGGTACGCAGACACAGACGGCTGCCCATCGTGTTCCATCACCGGCACTCGTGACACGATCCTTCGCCGGCGGCACCAGGTCCGTCGTTTTGCCTGCAGGTCTCTCTCTCTCTCTCTCTCTCTCTCTGTGTATCTCTTGATTTCTCTCTGACTCTGTCACTCTCTCAATGTCTGTATGTCTCTATGTCACTCTCTCGCTGTCCTTATATGTGTGAAACAATAGACAGTCTCGTCAGTAACTTGTTTCTCTGATTAGGTCATCCCTTTCTCCTACTGATGCGATCTCCGTGACTTCATTCTCAATGGCCATTGAAACCCTCGTCCTAGGTATTCTCTTTATCTCTCCACTTTTTATTATTATTATTTACGTGCAATTTCCAGTTGGATGAACATACACTAAACTGGAGGGTTTTGGGATTTGTTTCAGGCGCAGGGCAAGAGGTGGGAAAAAGCTGCGTGGTGGTGTCGATCAATGGGAAGAGGATTATGTTCGACTGCGGCATGCACATGGGCCATCAGGACCACCTCCGCTATCCTGATTTCTCTCTCATCTCTAAATCTGGCGACTTCAACAACGCGCTCTCCTGCATCATCATCACCCATTTGTATGCTCCCCCATTCGCCCCCCATCTATTTGCATTTAAATTTACGTGTGTTTTTTTTATTTGTAACAAATTTGAGTATAATTAATTTGCAGTCATTTGGATCATATCGGAGCTCTCCCATATTTTACCGAAGTTTGTGGGTACAATGGACCCATTTACATGACGGTAATATATCTTTGTTTGATAAATTGTTCAAATGCCTTATGTTTCGAAATTGCATTTTGTTTCTGTGAAGTATGGTAATATGCACAGAAATTGATTTGGGTCTCTAGGCATTCCCTCTCTCATGCTTTCAGCTTTCATTCGGGGGCATGATTCTGCAGCAAAACATCCCCTTAACTCCTCGGTTTGGGAGGTATTAGGGGACCATTGTTTCACTTTGCGCTCCAATCTTCTCCCACCCATAATCCCCCATGATTGGGGACTAGATGGGTTCTATTATTGTTGTTGCTTCTTGAAAACAGCTTGATAGATTCACAGAAAAATTTCAACCACAATATTGGTCCTCTCTAATTTGTCTGAAGTTCATCATTATTAGCATGAATTTGGCCTCGTTACCCCCTTCTTCTTTTCTCTTCAAATTATCGCCCTTTAGATGAATTAGTTTTGTGGTGGTTAGCCATTTCCACGTGATTCTTGTAATTTTCTAGGTTATAATTGTAAGTGATTTCAGTCATTGTTATGGGAAGTCTGCTTAGGTACCAACTGCAATGTTGTTTCAGACTCAACTTTTATATATTATATGACTACTCTTGTTTCTATGGCGATTGGCATATCTGGTTAAGCATTAATATTTGCTGCTCACATCTCCTTTAACATCGCTAGTAATTAGTTTACCTTCCAAACCTGCCCATTTTTCTGTTATTGAAGGCATTTGTTAAGATTTTGATTAGCGGTACTCAAATACGTCATTAGAATATCTCGGTTTTGATGAACTTACCATAGTTTTGCCCATCTGTAGTACCCAACAAAAGCTCTGGGTCCGTTGATGCTGGAGGATTATCGTAAAGTGATGGTTGATAGAAGGGGAGAAGAAGAACAGTTCAGTTCCGATAACATTTTGCAGTGTATGAGAAAAGGTACATGGCCGTCCTTTTTTCAGCGAGTTTAATGTGTATGCTAAGCAGAGAGTTGTATATTAACTATGCTCTGTCCAGCGGGAGTTGAGCTGATTACATAAGTATGATTCCCAGCTGCAGTGTACTGTTTTTGGTCGAGGCCCATAGTCACTGTGTCTATTTGGCCTTGGCCTTTATATCCCCATAGTAATAATGGCTTAAAATGTCAAACAACCATTCGATAGTATGGATGAGTAGATGTCATCTACTCATCTACCCTATTATTGAAGTCTTTTTTCTTGATGAAGTAAAGGTATTGGAACAATCAAAAGGCGATGCCGCCCATCAGCCCATGTAAAGAATGGTTTGAATAGTGATAACCTAGAAGAAAGAAAAAAAGCCAGGCCTACGCATTCAAAAGGGAAAATGACGTATAGCTTAGCTCCTATGAAATCTGCAATATGATCAAGGGTGGGAAACCTTCCCTATGATCCAAAGATGTCATATTGAAAACAAAAGGAAAACCATGTTTTGAGTCTATGCAAAGGCCCCTCCACACCACTTATTCTCCCCACGCTAGCAGACCAACAATGTCTTTCGTCTTATCTACCTGATTATATGCCCTTACCTGTCAAACGTAGTGCCAGCAGACCACATTACCAAAAATCTTTGGTCACCATGCGACTAATTATCAAATGGGTATTGAGTCGTAGTACCACTTGCCAAGTCAAGACCAATTTAACCTGGATCTGTCGTCTCCTAGGTAAACAATCATTTGATCTTCTCAGGAAAAGTTGATCAACTTGGATGGAGCTCCATCAATCAGAATACCTTTGTAGGGAAACTGCACCCCTCTTCCTCCCAAAAAAGCCCCATTAAAGGGACTTCACTTTGAATGTCCTTTTCTTAGCAACAGCTATAACAATGATCTTTCCTGTCTCCCACATTTCTACACCCATAAAGCTGTTTTTGCATCATGACATGTGATACTGGAGGACCAAGGTATAATGAAATTTCATATTCCCCATATGTTTGGATGTATAAGGAATGAACATGTGCCGCAACTTATTATATTCATACATTATACAGCATTGTTACACGGGCAATTTCAAGATTTTTTGACATTTGTGGGCTAAGTGAGGTCTCTTCTGATTAGTCAATTGCATTGATACCAAGTACTATGGGGGCTTGCCTTATCCTTCTCTGTTGCCAGCTATTTGTTATGAAAGAAAACCCCAACTAAAGTAATGTGCGGCTGCATGCATTATTCTTAATGTGTTCATCTTTCTATTTCTATCTCAATTAAAATTAGTTTCCCTTCTGTTGGTTTTGGTATTCATATTGGCAGTTACAGCTGTGGATCTGAAGCAAACCGTGCAGGTTGACAAAGACCTCCAAATCCGGGCCTACTATGCTGGACATGTGAGGCTTTTCAACAATTTTCTCTAACTAAACGTGTTTAAGTGTATATCCAGAGGCATATTGAAATACCTTCGTAACTTTTTTTTTTTTTTCATTTCTTTTCCTGGAGTTTGATGCACTTTTAGAAGTAGCTAATTTTCTCAGCCCTGTGCGAACTCTCAGTAAGTAACTTGACTAGATATAGCTCCTTAAGCTCCTTACTAGTTACGAACTTCGTTTTCCTAAGTTGGACTAAATAGCAACTTTCAATTATGACTACAAAGGCATAAGTATCTGTTTTTAGCAAGTGATTGCTTGACTTCTGATGGCATGGGGATGCCGCAGCCTTCAGTTAAATGCCTACTTCCATAACTTGCATTGGGCACAAGACTTGCAAAATGCATTACTATTGACGCAATCTCTCGCAGAACTCATGCATTTATGGCACTTGATGACACTGTGTCTTCTGAGCCTACACTTGCTTGATATTGGAAGATATTTCCATGTCACAGAGGATGGGGAGCATGAAATGAAGAAAAGAGCAAATCTGGATTCTGGAATTTTGCAAGCAGTGCATTTATGGATTTATTGTTTAGGGGTTTTCTTGAGTCCAGTCCTACTTGGTAGGACAGTTTTCCGGCCTTAGCCTACATGAACAACTTGCCGCCTAGCACCTCCTGTCTGACCCCACATTTTTGGGATGGGGCCAGCAATGGGAAAATGCAGTATTTTTGACTTTTGAGGCAATTTATTGGTTGTCGACCCACCATCTTGGATGCTTCAGGGTTAATGTCAGTTTTTCATGCACAAAGCCTAGTTGGCCTATCAGGGCAGCAGACCTCAAAGCTCCAAATTCCAGCTAAACCCGTAGCTCAAGGGTTGTCTAGAATGAGTTAAAATTATACGGCTGTTTGGACTCCTAGCCTGTCTCTTTCAACTTATTTTAGTTGCTAAACCAGAGAACTGTGATATCACCCTAAGATCTGCGATGCAGCTTGACCAATCCTCTCAATGCTCTCATCAGGAACCTTAATTTATTTTATTTCCTTGATGATCGAATTTTCTTTTGATGAACCATAGAAAATTATTTGGTTTCTAAGCACAATTAGAAACAAATTTTACTTACCCAAAAGTAATGAAATGTACAGTTGTTGAATCCAGAAACTGCTGGACCATTCTGTTAGAAGTCCTGGTGCATTTTTCTTATGATCTGAAGGATCTTATGGTCACAAGTTATATCTGGCAGATGTCTGTTTTCATTATACATACTGTTTAAGCGCTTTTCAGAGTTGCAGTACAAGTTTTGGAATCGAGGCTTGTGTACGGAATCACTACGGATAATTTGCTAGTAGCCTAGTAGACACTATTATGTTTCTCTTTCATTTGTTCCATGCGCTATATCTCAATCTGATATCTATTTTTTTGGTTGTCCCACTTGCTCGCTATAGGTATAAATTTTTAGTTATGTGTTTTAGGTTATTGGAGCTGCAATGTTTTATGCAAAAGTAGGAGATACTGCTATGGTGTACACAGGGGACTATAATATGACACCAGATAGACATCTTGGAGCTGCTCAAATTGACAGACTACGGTTGGACCTCCTTATAACAGAGTAAGGAACATACTACATTTGCAGTGCTCATGGTCAACATCACACTTTGTAGCCCTTGAACCAGAAGCCATTAATAAGCCGTCATATAAAATGTATGTTATTGACATATTCAATTGTGCAGGCTTGCAACTTGGTGATACTGGTCTTTTATTGGTTGTGAGGTCAATGTTGGCTTCCCAAAAAAATTGATTGATGCAATTGTACTAACTAGGTCTCGTTATCCTATATGCAAAATCTGAAGCATTCTTCCTTCTAAGAAATTTTGTATCCTTCTGTTTGGTAATAAACTTTCTGTTTGGACAAATTTGGAGGATTCAACGCGGCCATGATAGGTTTTGCCACTGGTTTAATCTTGCAGGTCAACATATGCGACAACTGTTCGTGATTCAAAATATGCTCGTGAGAGGGAATTTCTTAAAGCTGTATGCATACTGCACTTGACAGTTCTATCGTTTCACATTACTCCCACCGATTGGTGTGTTGACTTTATTCCAATCAAACAGGATCCACTTCCAGCACTATGGAGTTTAGATGGCTTTTGTGTTTTCGTCATTTATTAATGCACAACTTGATGCTGATTTTTCAACATCTCGTGGATCTGTTCTTAAATGTTGTCTCTCCTCTTCATTCTCCCATTTGATTATCTTGCACAATTTCATTGATTCTTTTGGGTGTTTTCGATATTGAAATGCTCACTTGGGCACAGGGTAGAAAACTAGTTTATATGATTAAAATGGAAGTCGTGTCTAAAACTTGTGGTTGTTTTTTCTTGAAGATGAATTTTTTGCTAGTTGGTTTTTGTGTGCTATAGAACTCTTAATGCTACTTTTTTCCTATCCTTACAAACGTGTGCTACTATAATCTTTCTTAGAATTTGTCTTTGTATTCACTGAGATGTGGTTTTTTGTTTGGTACTTCAAAAGTCCTCATGTTAATTTTCTTATCATTGTTACTTATTGTAGGTTCATAAATGCATCACCAATGGAGGAAAGGTGCTTATTCCTACATTTGCTCTCGGAAGAGCTCAGGTTTTCTCAATAACATAGCTGCCCTGTGGACTTCAATTTGACTTGTTACAATAGTAACTTGTTGCTAACAGAAGTGTATTGGCACTCTGCGGGGGAGGAGTCATTAATTATAGGATTCTTTCTGCAAAGTCTTGGTACAAGATGGTCAAAGGATCGTGGTTCTTTCTTTTCTTTGGAAAGGGATTTGGTGGAAAGGTTGCGTGTTATGTCAAACTGCCTGTCTATGCCTTTTTGACCCAAGTAACCGATTCATGAAGCGGGAGCAGGCTAGGGGACTGAGAGTGTTTCGGGAGCGTGCATAGATAATATATAATGCAATATAGATTTGTTGTTTCATTTTGATATTGAAATATCCAAGCACAAGTGACAGTTCCTACGGAAAGCGTGAGAGCCAGAGCTTCCTCGTGTTCTGAATTCATCCAACAGAACACGAGCAGTGTATATGAGCTTTTATTTGGCCCATGAATAGCTATATGATCTGTACTGACTGTACGTACTGGACCTGAACCTGAACCTGACTCCGAAAAATGTTTTGGGTTTGATCAGCGTATATGAGCTTTTATTTGGCCCATGAATAGCTATATGATCTGTACTTTTGCCCCATGAATTGATGCAGTTGATGTGCGGCATGGTACTTTGGATCGTAGGTGAAGCCCCAAGACAAAATGATTTGCTGCAAGATCCTAGAGAAAAACTCCATCACCTGAATAAAAAGGTACGAAAGAGGGGGTTCCCTAGCCTTGGGCCTTCAGCTCGAGGAAAAAACCCCTCTAAAGCACCGCTTATTGAGATAGAGAACTTAGGAGTTGTGATGCATGTGGTAATCCAGTCCAGATATCACTTAGGTAGATGAAAAGCCTCGAGAATATCCAGTATAACATTCCAAGACACTGAGTCAAAAGCCTTCATGATGTCAATTTTCATGGCAGCTCTAGGGAGAATGTTACTTTTGTGGTAATGCATAACTGGCTGTTGCACAGGAAGATTTTATCAGAGATTGACCTACCGGAGATGAAAGCAGCATGGGAAGAACAAATCTTGCGATGAATTACAGTTTTTAGTCTGTTGGCGAGAACTTTGGATATGACCTTATAAGTAGTGTTGTAGTACGGCTAGGGTTTGGAATTTTGGGAACCAATGTGATAGCAGTAGCATTCAACCCTCTCACCAGTTCACTAGTAGAAAAGAAATACTTGATAGCAGCTGTAAAATCCTTCCCAACAATATTCCAAGCCATTTTAAAGAAACAAGCAGTATAACCATCGGGACCTGGTGCTTCGTCATCACAAAGAGAGAAGAGAGTGTCCTTGATTTCTACATCGGAGGCCTCAGCTACAAGAGAGGCAATCTGATAGTCATTGTGGCAAGGGAAAATTACATCAGTAAGTCTAGAAAGGCTATCCAAAGGGGGGTGGATGCTGGACCCAAAATTCCTTTCAGATATCTGATAATAATTTCCTTGACTGCTTCATATTTCTCATGTCTGACTCCCTGAGAATCTGAGGTAGAAAGAATCTTATTTCTTGCAGCGTGGAGCTTTAGTTTTTTGTGGAAGTATGTAGTATTTTGGTCACCCAATTTAATCCAGCTTTCTCTGGATTTTTGTTTATGAAAACTTTCTTCAGCTAAGAGCAAGGTAGAGTAAGATATCAAAGACTGCTGGACAACCAACGAAGCAACACTAGGCTTAGCTCGAATAGCAAGTTGAATATGCTCTGGATTTTTGTTTATGAAAACTTTCTTCAGCCAAGAGCAAGGAAGAGTAAGATATCAAAGACTGCTGGACAACCAATGAAGCATCTCTAGGAATCTAGGATTAGCTTGAATAGCAAGTTGAATATGCTCTAGATGGGCCTTGGCTTCCAAGACTCTGAGAGATGTTAGCTTGTTGAGCTCCAACTTGAGAGATTTCAACTTGCTGCAAAGAAGCATCATAGGGGAACCTATATGGGGCCAAGCCCAGACATCAGCCACTAAGGGAAGAAAACCAGGGTTTTTTACCCAATAATTTAAGAACTTGAAAGGCTTACGGCCAGAAATACTTTGGTCTAATCATAACATTACCAGGACTATGATCAGAGATACCAGGAGGTAAGAAAGTCGCCTCAGAGTCGGGGAAGGAGTTTAGCCAGGCTTTAGTAATCATAACTCCGTCAATTTTTGGTAAGGATAAGCTGGTGCTGCTGGTCATTGTCTTGTTTATTACTCCAAGTGTAGAAGCAGCCCTTATAGGTGAGATCCACAATTTCAGATGATCAATGCAGGAATTAAAACTTTGAACCCAAGGGAATCAATACCAAGGCCACCCCATTTTTCAGAAGCATCCTTTACAATATTGATATCACCCAAAATAATCCATGGGACTTGGGAGGCAACAGCCATAGAAGTAGTGGAGAGAGCATTGCACAACAACCCTCGTATCATCCCTGTTATTAGCACCATAAATGAAAGAGGCCTCAAATTTGATATCCAGGAGCTTATGCTGAACAACTTGACCAGGTGAGCTAAGCACTTGAAGATTAAGAATGGCTTCATCCCACAAGACAATAATCCTAGCAGTGTCTGAAGGGCCATAATTCACAAATTTGGTTCAGGGAATTCGTTTACATTGAACCAAAATTCGCGAACTCCCATTAAAAAGTAACGTTACCTCAGCAGTTACTTTTAACTTGGAGTTTGAGGTATTATTTGCATGGGCATTTGCATATTTGCAGGTTGCACATAGGATTTTGCATGTTAATAGATCCAGCTGTCATACTTGCAGTCATACATAGTCAACAACGTTTTTCCAAGTTGCTGTAGTCATTTTTGTTGATTTTGTTAACATAGAGATACTGTTCTGTGGGATTGAAATTACTTATGCTGTTTTGGATGGGTTTTTGAGAATTTTTGAGTTTGGTTTTTGGAAGAATGAGTGGAGAGAGAAATTAGGATAATGATTGGAGATATGGGTAATGAGTGGAGAGAAAATGATTGGAGATGGGGTAATGAGTGGAAAGAGAAATGAGAGTAATGATTGGAAGTGGGGGTAATGAGTGTTTTTTGAATTGGAAATTTTTTTTTCAAAAAGCAAACCAAACAAAGCATTAGTTGAAGAAGCTTAGAAATGCGTCCAATCTATGACATGATAAATAAGAGTTGTTTGTTTCTTATAACATATTGGAACTTGGAGAGCATCTGAGATGTCCTCCATGCATAGCAAATCTGGTATTGTAGTTAGCTGGACTTAATTTTCTTAACAGGGATTGGTTGAATGAGTTTGTCTGGTGAGATTATGCTGAATAGTTGTTAAACTTGATTATTATAATTTGGAAATTTCTTATTTAACGGTTTTCCAAGTTTTTTTGAATGATAGTAATTCTTAGGGGGTAGATTAAGCAATCTGTTGCTATGGCCTCACATGGGGAGATATTTAAAATCTGATATGGTCAATTGATATCATTCCTTTTTTTGCTTTCCTCTTTTTTGAAGTTATATATGTTATGTTTTGTCATACTTGTTTTACGCATTGGGATCTAGAATGGTGTTATGCAAATTGAATCATTTTAATACTGGCTAGTATAAAGCATGCACTCTTGTGTGACGATATTAACTATCATCCAATAGGAACTCTGCATACTGTTGGATGATTACTGGGAGCGCATGAATCTTAAGGTTCCTATTTATTTCTCAGCAGGTTCGTAATGCTTATGCTTTCTAATTACCTGTTTGACAGTTGTACAATGTTGGTTTTTAAATAGATATCCTGCCCATCATCATCTGATATTAGTAGCATGGAGAGCTTGTTTTTACAAAATTGGCTACCTTGCCGGCACTGTTTTATTCAGTTCTGGTTACGTGATTTGTGGAGAATCTGGAGATGTCACGGCCTTTATATATGTAGATACTAGGGATTGTGCCCGTGCCTGAAGGCACGGAGCAACGCGTTTTGAACATAATTATATTGAATTGCCCTTCTCTACTTCTAACCAATCCGTGCGTGAAAGCACAGTGCCGTATATTTTTTGTTTAGTCTTAAAAAGTATTCTTCCCAGATAATCATAGTTATCTATTAGCGAATTAAAGAAAAATACGATAATATACACAAAATAAAACCAACACAGTCCAATTCCATTAAGGCATTTCTAATAACAAATCCATTACATTTAGCAAAAGCTCCGTAAAAAAAACAATCTTGGTATGTTGTTTCTTTACATAAGTACAATAGTAGTCAAGACACATGCCCTGCAAGAGCAAGTCTACATCATATTTACCAAAACCCTATATGTAATGGACCACCTGAATTATCATCCCGCACAACCAATCACCAATGAGCCTTCACATAAACTTAAAAAATAAAATATACTAAAAGCAAATGCCATTTCTTTACTTGTCCGTGCCTGAAGACACTTACCACCGAAATCCGACAAAAACATCAACTAACAATACAGCTTACCTACAATGCTCCCGTATCAATGCGTCTGATGAGATTCACTAACAATAAGCAAAAGATTAAGATAGAGTTTACCAAATACATAAAACCAAAATTTAATTCTTTTTTCCTTGACCAACAATGGATAAAGAGGCAATACCAAGAAGGCTACCAGCTAGAATTCAAAGTCACGATGATTGGAGACCCATTTTGGATTTGTCAGCAAAATAACATCGTATACGCACTAATCATCTGAGTATAGTGAACAGACTTATCATGTGTTGTAAGAACCAAAATCCTACAAAATATTTGAGCTCCCACTCCTTTTACCTAGTTAAAATATTTAACAAAAATTAGTTCCAAAAATCCATAAAGAAAGAAAGAGATAGAGATCATGATAGAAAGAGTATAATTCAGTGTGCAAATTACCAAATAGAAACTAAAACCAAATGCGCAAGAATCACGTACTACCAAAGAGTTGTTGCCTTCAATCCACAGAATAGTCAATAAGTTACCTGATCAAGCACACCATAAACCATAAATCAGTACAAAAGGTTATATAATTTGAATTTTTTTCCAATACTTCTAGCGACACAAGCCTGCTACGGCAAACATAATCCGACGATTACCATGTTCATTTGGGCAACGACAATCCATAGGGTTGTGCATTGCCTGAAGGCGCTTACCGTTGAAATCTGACAAAAACCTTTACTGTCAATTCAATTTACCAGCAATGCTCCATTTACTATCACTTCAATTCACCTCCTATTAGCATAGAAACTAAAAATAGTTTATAAAAAATAGATAGGAAGGACATAATGTTATAGTGATATGTAAACCCGTATTTCTCGAAGACGTTACTCCAACACAAAGCTTTTAAAATTTATAATTCACATTGTCGTGTCCCTGGCTCGTCCCACCATTAATCATATTAAAATCTAATGGACACATACATGTTCCTGGTGTGTCTAGTGTATTTGGAGTGTCCAAAACGGATATGGCAATCTCTAAGAGTGTTGGTGACTCACCGAACCAAATTAGGTTAATTTTTTCAAGAAAATCTCATAATTTCCCACAACCTATTCCACTAAGCTTTACCCGACGCGACGCGACGTGTTCTTAACACAATTAAACTAAACCCTATGAAGCACCGACAACTCTAGAGGTTGATGTATCACAGTGTCAGGACACGGGGACACGTACGTGGCGTGTCCCATAATTTAATATAAATTTTTAAGGGGGACACGGCTGGGGACACGTATGGGACACGCTACAACGTGTCCCATAATTTATTATGGAACTATGGATGTTTATCATGTTATGTTTTCAATTGGGTATTTGGATTGTATTGAACTTATGGATCATTGATGTCTTGTTTATTTGAATGGTATTAGAACTATGGATGTTATGTTTTGTCTACATTTTGCCATTTAAACTTGGAAAAAATATACACGTGGCGTGTCCCCCACCGTGTCCGTGTCCCCATTTTTATAGAATTTTCATATCCCCGCATCAGTGTCTGTGTTCGTGTCTGTATCCGTGCATCATAGACTAAACCACTCTTCCCTACTATTGATTCCACAAAAAAAGACATGAATATATACACTAAATTTTAAAATTCAACACCCCCATTATGGTGTCATGTCCGAAATAGGAGCAGAAATTAGTTTCCTTCGAAGGGAAATAAAGTAGGAGTTAAAGTTGGATACCCCATCCCATGTGGCTTAATGGAGTCCCCAAAATTCAACTACAATATCAATGAATCAAACAAAATTAAATAGATGAGCCTGAAAATACATAATCTTTTTTCATATTTCTCTATGTGCATAGTTATGAACTTAAAGTATGATCCTCCTAGCTTCCCCTTCCCTCTCTTAAAATCCCTAACAACTTTCCTCTCCCCAACAAAATGCATACAACTTGATAAAACAAAAAATACCATCCATCCAACATTTAAAAATGCACACCAGTCAGTGCTCTGGACTAACTACATCAGGCTCAAGATCTAAACACACCAGTCAATGGTTTGCATGTAACAACATAAGAGCAAATCTAAGCACACCAGCCAGTGCTCTGCATTTAACAACATAAGTGCATCTAAGCACACCAGCCTCTTAAGTAAGAAGGTAGTTTCATACTTACGGATCGGAAGCCTCGCAATTCACGTACTTGAGTTGTATTTCTGCACAAATGTAAAATTAGATAGAGAACTAATAAGCATTAGTAAAGTCAATACTTCCAATTCAAATAAAAACACTAAAAATGCAAAAAATAGAATGTTGATTTTCCATTTAAAATGACCACTGTGTTAGATTTCCTTAAGAAGGAGAAGTAACCATAAGAAGAGAAACTAAACAAAGGAAGTACCAACACTTAAAGAAGTATCTGTATCTATGTCTAACACATTGGGGACACCACATGGTGTGTCATTAAATAAAACACGGGAGGGACACGGGAGGGACACAGCGGGGCATGGGGTTAAATACGCGTAGAACATCATTAGAAGTGCTAATTTGAGCCATTAAAACAGTGTTTACACATGCATTATCTAGCTAGGAATATATAAGGGAAGTGTGAGGAGGCAAGTGTTAGTAAAATGCAAAAGTGTCTTCCGTTGTAAAGAGTGTCTTCACATTGCAAAAGTGTCATGACATTGTCTATGCAACAAATATGGGAAGAAGGTTTTACAATAGTGTCATTCCAATATAGTGTCTTGTTTTCATAATGTGTTTAGTTTACCAGTTCAAAAGTGTTCAACATGCCTATAAAACAGTCCTCAAATGCTTCTCAATACTGCTATCCAAAATACGCCTCAATATGCCTCTCAAAAGTCTTGATCTAATGCCTCCATCTAGGAGAATACATGACAACCTAAGTATTTAGGAAAATAATAGTGTGTTTGTATCCAACAAACATATATGCATGGACACCATTTGAGTATGAAACTACCTTATTATGTTTTCATTGTAGTATTGTTGATGTCATATTCTTCCTCTTTGAGATCCAAAGCCTTTTCATCCCAATCCTAATAAAAGACATTAAGAATGTGGAGTACCCTTTTAAGAGTTAATTGAACAAATTTACACAAAGAATGACAAATTAATCATACCTTTATATTTTGTCTATTGGTTGTTTTGATTACACATCATGACAATAACACTTCAGGATAAACAATGTTTGTTGTGGAATCAAGCTCATTATTAGGAAGAAGTATGCTGACACGATCAAAAGAGGTGTATCTTGATAGGGCCACCTTTAACTGTCCATGACTGAATACGGGTGTACGAAAATCAACCCCAACAAATTTCACTAATTGTCCTTGGGATTTATTAATGGTCAGTGTATATGCTAGTCTAACTGGAAATTGACGTCTTGTCATTTGGAAAGGTAAGATGAGGGGGTCAAGAAAATCCTAGGTATGAATGCAAATTTGCCAAAATGTCCTCATGTTAATATTAGAACTTCAATTATGCGCGGGGCACATCTAACAACCATCATCCTTGTGCCGTTACAAAGACGGTCTTTCGGTGCAATGTTTCTTAATAAAATTATAGGACAACCCACTTTCAACTCTACCTTAAAAGGTGGTAGCCCAATTGGATCTAATGAGTTCAAGTACTCATTCGGATATCGATTTGCAATGGTGCAATAGTACACTTAGTTAAAAATGTGGGAGTTGATCCATCTACGACATCCAGCTGTGGATAAACTGTAGACAACAATTCATTGAGATCCCGACATTTGCGTATTGTTGATGGAAGTTTTACGGTTTCTTGTGGGATGGTTCCGACCTAGGAACACCAATAAAATGAATTAATGGAACCCATAAGTGTAAGCATTTCCTCAAATCAGAAGCACAAATTTAATTAGAAAGAAGAGTTTTGATACGTCAGTCAAAAATGTCGCAAAATTAGTATTTCCAAAATCGGCTTGATCTAAACGCATATTTACATCCAATGTCAATATGACAATCTCCTTCCATAAAGTAGATCGTCTCAACGACGCATTCACAATTTGCTCACGACTTCCTCTAGTAACAACTGGTAAGATTTGTCTTAAGTCTCCACCAAGAACTATAGTGATGCCCCCAAATGGCTTATCATTGTCGCAAATGTCTCGAATTGTCCGGTCAACAGCTTCAACACAATATCTCGGTTGCATAGAAACTTCATCCCAAATTATGAGTTTTGTCTCTCTAAACAACTTTGCCTGTATGGATTGCTTTTTAAACCCACAAAATGAATCTTCCATCACATCTAATGGGATGCAAAATGTCGAATGTGCAGTACGGCCTCCAGTCAATAGCAATGATGCAATTCCAGATGAGGCCACCGAGACAACGATATGGCCGAGAGTTCGACATTTTCGAGCGATTGTATTATACAAAAAAGTTTTCCTTGTTCCAGCACCCCCATTCAAAAAGAACATAGTCCCTTTGTTTTCAAATACCGAAGAAGTGATGGCATCGTAGGCAGTGCTTTGTCCGCTATTAAGACAATGAACATTAAATGGTGCATGTGCTTGTTGCGCCTCAATCTGTAGTTGTCGATGTTCAAGAATCAATCTGTTCCCAACTATTGCACTCCAATTTTCATTTGGTTGTGGCATGGGAGGGAAGTCAAGTAAGGTCTTGCTAGATTCTTGAAGTAAATGATTTAAAAGATATAAACCATAGTCCTCAATCTGAGCCTCTGATGGGTTAAATATGGCAAACAATGTACGAATTTTGTGTGCAAGATCATCACATATATGAAATGAGAATTGTTTCCATAAAGCATATGGGTGTATCGGAGAGCACTACGTGAGAATTATACTAAACAATCTCCTCAATTGGTATCCAGTTTTCATAACAGCAGCTTCCTGTAGACATTGTACCCACTCATCGTCGTCCTCCAATAGCCCTCTCGCAACACAGGCTGATTTAAATGTATTGTGCACCACATTTTCAACCGTGCGTAAGTATTCAAAGGATGTTGGTCCTTTGACTACAGTTAGTAGCAAATGCAAATAAAATCTCTCCCCGCAGTTAGGACTCGCAAAGTACATTCGGCGAATTGCAAACCCAGATACTCTCGGTGTCCAAATCTTAGTCATCTTGTTCCACATAAAATGTTGTGAAAACTTTTGATAAGTGTATTTGGGTGCATCTTTGTTAGAAGTGTACCAAGAAAAGAAGGCTGTGAGGGTTGACTTTTGATGAGCACCTCTAGCTCTGATTGTTTCCAAGCTTTCGGAGGGATTGAAAATACAACGATGCATTCCGGGTAAATGAACTTCTAATTGAACAACTGTTGGCACCTCTTCGTGAAATTGTAACCCCGTACAAACTTCCACATTAATGTGATAGTTAAACATCCTTGAGAGATGTGGATTGTAGGGAACAACATCCCTATTATCAACTGGGTGCCCCTTCACAATATAGACTTTTCCAGTATTGTGACGACGATAAACGGGATATCCATCTTTGTCCATGGTAGTTTCTTCCGCAAGGTCTCGTGGGTATCTCTTAGTGCATATCCGATTTTCCATACATGGTGCTTGAGGATTTCGTGCTCCACATGGTCCATGTACCATACAATGCAAAACACTTTCAAAAAGTGCTAGATCATCTATCGGATCTGGGAATTCGGCGCACACTAATTTGTCTACCTAAGCACATGTTCAAATTTATTAGTAAAGAAACTTGGGAATGCTTGCAACTCAAACAAATGACATATCTTCCTATGTTCTAGTGTTTAAAAAACAGACCAAACATATGACTATGAACTAAAAATGGACCATAAGCATAACCATGAAATAATACTAAGAAAATAAAAAACCAATAAAGAAGAATCAAATAAATAAGGGATGCGGCACTAATTTATCTACCTGAGCACATGTTCGAATTTTATCAGGACCTCCAAGAAATAATAGTTCGTGCATGTGTGGTAGCTCCTGCTTCTGGTATTCAATTGTAAAACCATGTGCAACTTTCTTACTGAACACTTTGTTTCTATCTCCTTCATCAATGCCTTCCTTTTCAACTCGAAAACACGGGCAATTAAATCCGGGCGGTCAATAGCTTTCTGTTGTGGTAACAAAGCGGCAATAATTTTTGGCCAACTGGGATTTGCAGTCATTGTGAGAAAGATATCAGGGTGGTGGTTATATAGCATGATAGCCATTGAGTCTTGAAATATTTCGAACATATGTCTGGGACCACCAGTAAATGAAGATGGCAAAACCTCTTTTACCAATCTGATTGGGTCCCAATTCATCTGGACCAATATCTTTCAAATCTTCATAAAGCTCAACACGAAGTTTTTCCTGATTCATCTTATAGAATGTCAACCGATTTTGTTCTGTTGAGGCCCAAGCATCTACCAAGAATTCTTGGAATAGTTTGCCTCCTTTAAGAATAGTTGAATACTCGATACGACGCTCAAACAAACAATGGCTGTAAAACTGCAATTGGGTGAGCCAATCAGTTGAAGCCTTATCATTACTAACATCCCATTGCTTGAAATCATGGTCCCATCCAAGCTCACCTTGTGGAAATAAATGAACATAATGCAGTGGCAAGTATGCAAGGTGGTATTCATTTATCTGCATAAGCCCATTGTTTCCCCTTAGATGCAAAATTGTCTCTCAATCCACTTGCTTTAGTCCCATCTCCTAGTGTAATGATGGCAATCTCATTTGCAGTCGGTAAATTATATCGTCGTCAATCTGTTGACGGACTATAATAGAGATGAGCAGGTAAAGTTTGTTCTCTCTCCGCTAGTTGGTTTAAAATCGCATGAGCCTGGCGAAATTTACCAACAAATGGATTAACTTGCAACAAACTATCTTGAATAGTTTCAAGGACATCCCTTCTCAATTTAGGATTTCTATGGTTGCGAATATCAAGAGTTGAATTAGGGTCACAAATGTAAAGTTGAGCATAGGATGCTTCTTGGTTCGATAGTGGCATTAGTGATCCTGTACGATATTGCAATTCTCCATGAATAGTGAATGATGTTAGACCTCTTCCGCTTAATACTCTTGTATCTAATGTGGCTCCAAGACTCGTGAAAGCATTGGCTGCATTGTAAACCCGAGTTTTAGCCCGAAACGATTTAGTCCGATCATCATTCCCATCATACAACGCTTGAATTGGTGGAGGAGGTGTCATAAGCAAAGGTAGCCTAACCTTTCCTTGCAAGCAGGAAGTTCCGAATAAGGGATTTTTTTAGATGATTTTACCAATTTTCGCCCACCCAATGTAAAGCTTTACAAAAGGGACATAATGCATCCATCTTGCCAAGAAAATGCCGACATGAATTTACGCGGGCTCTAGCATCAACCTCTAATTCCACAGGCATATCTTCTACCTCTTCACTACATAGATTATATTCGTGCGTGAGATTCGAAGGGGATGAGTTTACGTGGGCTCTAGTACCAACCTCTAATTCCATAGCCATTTCCTGTTCTTCATGGAGTTGATTATTAGGGGTAGATCTACAAATATGAAAGGATGAAAGGATAAGATTTTAAAGGATATGAAAGGAAAAGACTAACCATTTGTGTAGCAATTAAATTGTAGTTGTTACCTTTCATTCTGTGTAGCCCAAGATGTGCTATGCGTCGAGATCGAACATGAAGGATGACTAACCATCTGTCGCTTATAGGTTTGCTGGATTGTAACTGCTCCATGCTCTATGATGTCTCAACGGGTAGGTGTTAGAGAAGGGAAGTAGGTGCTTAAATGTATCGGTTGAATGCACGATAGCGCTCTATCCCTCTCTTGTCGCAAGCGTTGCCCCGATTGATACAAAGGGCGATTTTTTGAACTTTGTTCTCGTTCTCGCCTTTTACGTTGTGCCAAGGAAGCTTTTGATATCATGCTATCATTAGTTCCCTAAAATATGAGCACAATTTCTTAGACCTTGTTCCCTAAAAAGAGAGTGTGTAATCAAGTTGTTTTGATTGGTAAGAAAGGGCAAAAGAATCATACCATTGGAAATGCATTTTCTTTTCCCTTACTTGCAGAGAATAATTTCTCTTTTTCCTTGGACTTTGCTTGTGCCATTTCAAGGTCTCGCCCCTCCCGGATCACAATACCAACGTTTTTATCTTGAAGATGTCCAAGCTAATGAGAAATACGTTAGATTATTAATAAATGGGAAGATTCTAGTTGAAATTTTGTAAAAAAAAAAAATTGGATGACCACACGTCAGCATGTAGTCGCTAAATATATTATGAAAAGAACATAAAGACGAATGAATGGTTAAAGAACCATACCCTTGGGTAAGCATTATCTTTTCTCTTATTTGCATAGATGACTTTCTCTTTTTCCTTGGACTTTGTATACCCAATTTCTTTGTCCTAGTAAGTAAAAAAACATAAGATTTTTCCGTCCCTTACATGAAAAATAGGATGTGCTTACCCTAAGAAAGCAGATCATATTCATATCACGTTCCTCTCGAAGCACATCACTGACGTTTCAGAATATATTGTCCATAGCTTGTGGATTGAATGGAGGCTTAGTAGTTGCTTAAGACATTTCTGCAGTCAGAATGTTTCAGGACAAATAGTTAGAATGTTTCTATACTAAATTGATGTAGAGCTAAGTAGTTCACAATTTCTCTTAAGATAAATAACCTTAATCAATAACTTAGTGAAAATGCCCAAATTACTATCATGAGGGACGCGGTGGGAACATGAGACATCTAATTCCAAAACTATTCCCACAAATGTTTTCCCTCCGTATAACTGCGAGGGGAAAACATGGAAAACCCTTCACATTTGGTAACCACTTCAACAAAATATTTAAACCACGTAACCTTTGATCTCCAGAGGAAAACTGCTTCCCCTATTTCCAGAGCATGCCTGTACCCAATGAATGTAGAAATTGGCACATCAACTCAGCACTTTGGAATAGTACAACAATTCCCCATTCGGAAATCTTCATGGCTGCCAGAAACCCACTTCATAAGAGAAAAAATGGGTACTTTACTCCCCCTCATTCTAACCAAGGCAAGTTATATAACCCGTTTCTCACATTTGAAAATTTTAATGCCAGTTTCCATGTAATTTTTTTTTATAACTTTGATATGATTGTTAGGGGCACCAATCACATGTCTCCCTCTTTCACATGCATAGCATCGCATGTGCCCTGCATCGCATCGTGTGTCCATTAAAAAAGATATCCATATGAATTCAGGTGTTATTCAACTCAAAATTACCCGTGCGCATAAGGGGATGAAAGGACCATGTATAGCAAAATTCATACATACTTATCATTCAATGAGATAACGGTTGGAAAAAAACACTTGGGTTAGACGTACCCTTTGGTTGGTACGCCTATTAAACTGCACCAGGCTGCACCTTAAGTAGTAAAAATAAATAAAAATTCCTCATAAGTAAAATCTTTACCGAAAGAGTGAAGTGAATTGTTCTCCTGCGATATCTCCTTCAATAGAAAAGAAATCCTCAAACTTCGACAGGAGATTAGTCAACGATGGTCGAACTGAGCATAGGCAGTACAAAAATATCATAACCCATTTAGAATGCATTGTTCCGTGCATTTAAGCACGGGTTATCCCCAATGAAACCAAATCTGACTTTGGGTTACTTTTTATTTTACAGTAAAAGGAAAAAATAATTGGAGAAAGGGCTGAAAATATCAACTAATGAAACCAAAAGGAGACTTAGTAGTTATCCAGGACTTACAGTTATAGCTAAGCATTCCACAATTTTTCATCAACGAAACTTCTCCCTACCAACGAAACTTCCCAATGGAAGGATATATGTTTTTCCTTTTATCCCTCTATGAAATTCAAACCTCTGATTCTACCATTAGAATTCTACGAAAACTAAAACAGAGGGTGATTTTGGTGAACAAAGAAACCCAATGAATTCTCATTCTCATTCTCATTCTCATTCCTTTGTACAGGCAATGCCCAACAGACCTAAAACCCTACAACTATGTAGTCCAAGTCTGAAAAACACAGGATGGACCCACGTCCCAAAATCTCAAATTGGATTGATCAATCATAAATTAGTAAACCATTAGAACAGAGATTGTATGATGCCACGGCTGTGAATGTCAATGACAGTATAACAGAAATTAAGAGCGAACCTGAAATTGAAGGCACTGGGCATCGGCTTACGATGAAGCCCCTCTCTGCTCTTATGTTTGACACTTCATTGCACCGAAAGCCACTTAAAATCAAACACAAAAGCAAGATTTTCCAATTAAAATCAACACATAAAAAGTCCTAAAATCAGAAGAAAAAGAAGGGAGTTCACATGTTTGAAAAGAAAAAGGAATTTCCAATTAACATCAATATAACCAATTCGTTACAATCAAATATTGTTGTCCCGTGCATTTTGTGAAAAACAGAGCGTGAAAAATAACAACCCCATGAACAATGGCTTTTATTTCTCTTTTATTTCTTTTGAGTTCACATGCAAGAAAAAAAAAAGGGAGTTCAAACCCGGTGAATTGATCGTTTCCCCCATGAGATAGGCGCACAACAACCAATTCTGCTCCGTACCAACGAACCTAGAGGGAGACAGAAGGAGATTCAGTGTCGGTTGGCGAGATAGTGTTAGATTGGTGGCTCGGTGTGGGGAGAGAGCAGGACCGCAAGAGAGAGATTGTTGATTTTGGGTTGATTGCGGAGAAGAGAAACAGGGCTGAGAGAGAAAGAGAGAGAGAGTTACACGGTTTGAATTTGTTTTTTTTTTTTCTGGGGTTTGGTCGACTGGACAATTTTGAGGGGGAAGTGAAAAAAAGGGGTTTGATTTTGGCCCTTGGTCTTAAACTCCAACTCCATCACAGCCCTTGAAAGGCCCAAAAAGTTAGTTTGTGAGGGGGTATTTTGAAAACAGCCCCCTCCCTTGTTATATTGATTACTGCCTATACTTTGCATGATTTTGCTTTAAGAGATCTTACATTTTGAATGACTTTCTTCCTCTGATCTTCTCCTATTCCTTTTCATCTTAACATTTTTATCTTTTTTTGTTAGGTTTCTTCTCCAGTGTGGGTAAAGCTCACTCCTTTTCTCCTCTTTTCACATCTCTTCTCCCTCTATTTTGGCCCTCCCTTTCACATTTTCTCATTGTCTTTTTTCTCCTCCGGTATGCCATTTTATGAAAAATTTCAATCAAAGAAACATTTGAGATCACTTTATCTGCAAGTCCAATGGCGAAATATCTAGGAAGGCAATATTAAAATCTAGAGGGGCATTTTCAAGAGAAGAAATTCTAAGCTATATATTGATAGAACCTAGAAGTAATGTTCCAGTTTGCAGATACCTACTCATTTTATAGCATATCCATTGTAAGTTTCCGTGATAGCATTTTAACTCTGACCATTGAAATAGCAATACTTGTACAGTTGTACTTATTTGCTTATTCCGACAATTTTTTACTTACCATTTTGACTGCTTTGTTCTCTCTCAGGTTTGACCATTCAAGCAAATATGTATTACAAAATGCTCATCAATTGGACTAGCCAAAAGGTGAAAGATACATACGCTACTCGCAATGCATTCGAGTTTAAAAATGGTATCCCTACAATTCTTGTTTTTGAATTAGAAGGGTGGAGATTGTTGCACTATTGTTTCGAGCAATGCATGCTTTCAACTGTCTTGGGGATGTTAGTCAGCGACTGTTTAATACAGTTCACTTCAATGTCAACGAAAATTAATACAGAATTCTTAAAGTCACGCTGCTTGTGGTTTATCGTGATTCGTTAGTATCATTAACTTGTGAGAATGTGTTAAACTATTGAGAAGCATCTTCAAGGTGAGTACTTGAATTATTAGAAAATAGTTAACCAAGACCATGTCTTTTAGTGTGAAGTGTGAACTTCTCTAAATTGAAATTCTGAACAAATTAGCAGCATCACTGTATTAAAGTTTACCCAAAACTGACTCTGCAGCCCGCAGTTGTTCACCTTTTGGAGGTCAAACTTTAAGTTTCCAATATTAAGCAACAAGTTTGGTTTTGCCCAGTTTACTTAAATCTGTGCTAAGAAGCTCCATTTTTTTTCTTATCAAAATCTTCCCTGTATTTGTTTTTAAAGTCTCTAATTTGAGAATCACGTTTGCTCTCATGACTTCACTTTGGTGATATATCTTGTATTTTAGTATATGAACCTCCTAACAGCATCAAAAAATCCATGGTCTCCATTTCATTTGTACTCCTGCAAAAATCTTTTAAGGTGACCCTTGAGAGAAGACTATTGCATTGCCCATGTCCGTGTGATATCTTTCCCAATGAGCTTTCTGAAAATGTTGACAAGATATAGCACCACAGGAGTTGTAATTTCAGTCCTTTTACTGCATCCTCTATCTTTAGTGTGGATTTTTTTTGGAACAGCAAAAAGATATCTTTAGTGTGCATGGTGCAGTATTATACATCCATTGCTTGCAATTAAATTTCAATTGGACTGATCAGTGCCTGAAAAAAACTCTCGTCGAGCTTTAAGTAGGTATTTAGTATTGGTTATGATGGTTGTTGTTACTGGGTGCTTCAATGTTTGGCATTTTGATGTTGCAGTTCGCAATTTCGATCGTTCCTTGATAAATGCTCCAGGACCTTGTGTTCTATTTGCTACACCAGGCATGATCAGCGGTGGCTTTTCGCTTCAGGTTTTCAAGCAGTGGGCTCCATATGAAGAGAATCTTGTTACTCTACCAGGGTACCTTCGTTGTTACTTTGCTATTAGATTAAGCTTTAGTATCTGATGGAGATATTTTTTTTGTCACACTGTGGGTCCAAACCAAGGAAACAGTCTTGTTTTATTTATGCCTTGTTCACTTCGCGATTCAAAAAGAATTTTTCAAAAAATTCCCCCTAGATTCCCCCTACTTTCCACCTTTTTCTCTCTATCTCTCTCCACTCATTACCCCTACTATTTTTCAAAAACACTTTTCAAATCCCTATCCAAACAAAGCATTATACTCCAGCAAGCTGCTGGGTATGGATGATCCAAGTTTCCTATCAACTTCTTGCTTTGGCTTTTAAGCTGGCTTTCCAGATTCAACTTTTAGAAAAAGCCAGCCTCAATGTTGGTAAGCTGAATCTTAGGCTTCTTTAAGCTGCTTTTTGCGTTTTGGTGAAGAATCTGGAAAGCCAGAAGCCCAAATTGTTAAATAGCTTGATATACATCCATTGCCTTCACTAGATATTTTTCGATAATCAATCGACTAAGATATGAACACTGCTATTCCTTATAGACCCATCAACTCCCCAGGACCAAGCCTCTTGAAAAGAGATGTAACAACATTATAGTCACTCCCATGTACCAGAGGCAATTCCAACTTTGCCTTGCTAAAGAAAGTTTTTACCACAACCACCTCCTATCGTTATTAGAGATAGAGAGAAGTGTATAGGGTGTTAATCAACCCTAACACAAGAGAGTTTTATTTGTAATACGTGAGAACTAATTACATAATGTAACTAACCAATGTGGGACTAAGTCTAAACTCTTATTCTAACACTCCCCCTCAAGCTAGAGAATATATATCAAAAAAACCCAGCTTGTTACATAACAACTCTAAACGTGGTTTAAATAACAGTTTGGTGAAGATATCTGCCAACTGAGCTCCTGTAGACACGAAAGGGGTAGCCAATACGCCACTATCTATCTTCTCCCGAACAATATGACAATCTACCTCGATATGTTTGGTTCTCTCATGAAATACCGGATTCGAAGTGATATGTATTGCTGCTTGATTATCACAGTACATAGGAATAGGTAATTGTATGCCAAACCCCAATTCTTCAAGCAAAGCTCTCAACCATACAACCTCGCAAGTAGTATGAGCCATGGCACGATACTCTGCTTCAGTACTGGACCGAGCAACCACAGTTTGTTTCTTGCTCTTCCAAGTAACTAAATTTCCACCAACAAAAGTACAGTGCCCAGTTGTGGACCGTCTATCAGATGGTGATCCCGCCCAATCAGCATCGGTAAAGTCCTCAACACGCAAATGACCATTTGAACGATAAAAGAAGCCGCGTCCAGGATGAGCCTTGAGATATTTCACAATACGAAGACAAGCTTCCCAATGTGGAAAGCGAGGGGCTGACATGAACTGACTTACCATACTGACAGCAAATGAGATATCAGGCCGTGTATTGGTGAGATAATTCAGCTTTCCTACCAAGCGATGATAACGGTCTGGATGAGGAAATATCTCCCCCTGATCAACACACAATTTGACGTTTGGATCCATAGGAGTCTCTACAGGCTTTGCTCCCAATAAACCAGTCTCCTCTAGAATATCTAATGCATACTTTCTTTGGGACAAACTGATCCCTTCCTTAGATCTTGCTACCTCAATACCCAAGAAATATCAAAGCTTACCGAAATCTTTGGTGTGAAATTGACGCTGTAAAAATTGTTTTAACTCATCAATACCTTTCTGATCATCGCCAGTAATAATGATATCATCCACATACACAATCAACACTACTTTCCCCCTGTCTGACTGAATAGAGAAGACAAAGTGATCAGAATGGGAGCGACGCATACCAAACTACAACACAGCATCACTAAACCTACCAAACCAAGCTCGAGATGACTGCTTAAGACCATAGAGGGCTTTGCGAAGGCGACACACCTGAGAACGCTCCCCCTGATCAACGAACCCAGGAGGTTGCTCCATATACACCTCCTCGAGCAGATCACCGTGGAGAAATGCATTCTTGACATCCAACTGAAACAAGGGCCAACCAAGATTGGCGGCCAGAGAAATAAGAATGCGAACCGAGTTAATCTTGGCCACCGGAGAGAAAGTCTCGGCATAATCAACTCCATATGTCTGGGTATAGCCTTTGGCCGCAAGATGGGCCTTGTACCGTTCGACGGTGCCATCCGGATGATACTTAACAGTAAATACCCACCGACATCCAACGATAGACTTTCCTGACGGAAGAGAAACCAACTCCCAAGTGCCATGGTCATGGAGAGCAAACATCTTAGCCTCCATAGCTGTCCGCCACTCAGAAACAGATAAGGCCTCCTGAACAGTATTAGGAATAAAAATTGACGAATCAGAAGTAGTAAAAGCACAAAGTGACGGAGACAGATGATTATAGAAAACAAACTGAGCAATAGAATGAGTAGTACAAGACTGAATACCTTTGCGAAGAGCAATAGGAAGACTGGTGACGAGGGAGGTGGAGGTGGTGGTGGTGGTGGTGGTGGTGGTGATGGCGATGATCTTAGGACAAAGGAGGTGCGACAGCAGGTACTGGTGGGGCTGTTAATCTTTTCTGTTGACGAACATATACCTGTAAGGGTGGAACAGGAATGGAAGGAACATCTATAGGAATAACATACTCAGACTCAGAAAGGACATACTCAGACTCAGGGGTCCCCAAAAAGAAAGGCAATGACTCATTAAAGGTGACATCAGCACACACAAAGTGACGAAGAAGAAAGGGTGAGTAACACTTATACCCTTTCTGAGTGCGCGAATAACCGAGAAAGACACACCGGATTGAGCGGGGATCAAGTTTGTCCCGGTCAGGATCTAGTGCATGAACATAGCACGTGCACCCGTATACCCAAGGGGGTAATGAGTGGAGAGGACGACCAGAAAATAAAACCTTGTAAGGTATTTGACCACCAAGAACAGCTGAAGGCATACGCAGGCTGTAAGAACAGCATCACTCCAGTAAGACTTAGGGACCCGCATTTGGATTAACATGGCACGCATAACTTCATATAAGTGTCGGATCTTGCGTTCGGCAACTCCATTTTGTTGTGGAGTCCGAGCACAAGACTGGTGAATTATCCCATGATCATCAAAAAAGCGAGAGAGCATTATGAAAATATTCACGTCCATTATCGGAGCGAAAAATACGAATGCAAGTATCAAACTGAGTCTTTATTTCTGCATAAAATGATTTAAAGACAGAAGACAACTCTGATCTCGTTTTCATAAGATAAAGATACGCAACACGAGAGAAATCATCGACCAAAATAACATAATACTGAAAACCAGCTAAAGTGGGAACATGAATAGGACCCCATATATCCGAATGTACTAACTAGAAAGGACGCGACACACGATGCTCAACCCTAGGATAAAAAGACACTCGACGGTGTTTACTAAACTCACAGACTTCACATTGCAAGTCCTGAACATTACTACATGATGGCACCAGACGCCTCAAATTCTGAAGTAAGGGATGGCCCAGGCGACAATGTTGTTGATAGGGAGAAATGGATGACTGAAGAGCAACAGACGCAGGACAGATGTCATCGGTAAAGTAATATAGGCTGCCACGTTCAGTACCCCCACCAATCTTCCTCCCCGTCTTTAGATCCTGAAACACCCAATCATGAGGAAGAAATGTGAATGTGACCGAGCAATTTAAGGACTTTGTAAGCTTACTAACAGACATAAGAGTAAAGGAAAAACGAGAAACATGTAACACAGAGTCCAAAGTAAGAGATGAAGTGACAAGAACAAAACCCAAACCAGTAAGTTCTGTGGTAGAGCCATCTGCTAAGGTAACATGAGATGGTTTACCAACAGACTGGCGACTAGAAAACAGAGTAGAAGTACCAATCATATGATCAGAGGTCCCAGAATCGATAACCCAAGGAGTAGAAGTAAGAGAAGTTGCAACACAAGCAACAGATGGACCTTTCTAAGCAAGCGTAGCAGTGGAGGAAGAACTCGTAGCGAGAGACTGAAATGACATAAGGCACTGGTACTCCTCTGCAGAGATAGTCACTGCATTGTCGGCAGTAGAATGGGTAAGCTGTCCAGCATCCTGATAGATAGCAACCTAATGAGTCTGAGGGAAACCGTGAAGCTCATAACAGAACTCCACCGTGTGATTGGTTCCCTAACAATGAGTACAAAACCTGGAATCATGGCCGCGACCACGGCTACCTCCCTCAAATATGCGACCCCAACGAGAACTAAAACCAGAGTCACGACCACCAGAACCACGAACATTATCTCCACTGAACCCAAAATCACGACCACGACTACTAAACCCAGAATCACGGCTGCGACCATGGCCACGGCTGAAGGAAGTGCCAGAATTACCAATTACAGCGGAAGCTAAGGCTGATCGATCGGGAGATGGCACAGGCACAGATACAGAAGACTGACGAAGTCGACTAAAAACCTCACGGAGAGAAAGTAAATCTCGAGACTCCAAAATCTGATTACAGACAGGACCATAAGTAGTCAATGATGCACCAGATAGGAACCGAGTCACCTGCATATGCTCACGTTGGCGGTTCATAACTTGAACATCAGCAGAAATAGGCTCACAAATATTGAGTTCCTCACAGATACCACGAAACTTGGAATAATAAACCTCCAAGGATAAATCACCATGTGCGATAGAAAAGGACTGATGAAGATCATATGTGCGACGCAGATTGTTAACACCAGAATACATCTCCCGAGCTTGTGTCCATACTTGTTTGGCTGTAGGTAAGAAGACCAATGTGCTAGAAATATGGTCTTCTATACTATTCCATAACTCAGATCGAATCCGGGCATCCTCAAACACCCATGCCCCATATGTGGCAGCAGTCCCTGCAGGGGGGTCATCAGTCAAAATATGATACAGTGTCTCACCCAAATAATAGACCTCAACTGCTTTGGCCCAAACAGCATAATTTTTGCCATTCAAAAGTGTAGAGGTAATAGATAACCTCTCCCGAAACCGAGAAGACCGAGCCACACTATTAGTAGAACTATAAGTGACATCAGAACTAGACTTTGACTCAGTCATTGCACCAAACAACCAATCAACAAAACCAACACACCGATAGAATCAGCTACTACCAACTACCAAGTAATACCAACTGCCAAGTAATCACCAGACCGAACAAGCAACCAACATCCTCAACAGCACAAGAAACATAAGGGATGACCAAAAAATTCAATGCTAACATAGCTGATCCAAGAACTACAATCCATAAACCACCAAATATAACAACGCAACAAGAACAATATTTACCAAATCCGTAAGTATAGGTTGAACATTACCAAAACTTGTATCACAAGAAGAAAAACACAGAGCTGAAACCCAGATCGAACACAACCTGCTTGGAGCACCACAAATTGATCATAGAAACACGATCAGTTCGTGTTTAGGGCCAGAGAGCTACAAAGGAGTCACGAAATCAGAAGAACCAGCAACTAGGAGTGTTGCCGAAGACTGGCGAGGGTTGCCGGAGGGTCGGCGACGGCTGGGCAATGACTGGATGATGATCGCCAGTCATTGGATAAGAGTTTTGAGAGGTTTCGGTCACTGGGTTACCCAAATAGTGGGCTGTTGGGATCAGGTAAGGGGTTTACATGCAGATCTTTTATTTGATTAAAGAATTTCGAACCATAAAATAGTTGATTAGGGACTGGGTTTAGAGGCGGCAGAAGATTGATGGTGGATTAGGGTTTTGGCAGCGTATAGGATGGTGGGTTAGCTATGTCGGCAGGAGTATAGGATGGTAGGATGATGGGTTAGGGTTTTGACGATGGTGAAGAGTAGTAGCTATGGTGGTGGATGGTAGAACCACTCTGATACCATGTTATTAGAGATCGAGAGAAGTGTATAGGGTGTTAATCAACCCTAACACAAGGCAGAGTAGAAAATGTTTTTTTTTTTTTCCTACAAGGCAATAGAAAATAATAGTGCGTACTTTGATTATTTTTATGCTATTCATGGGTTCGAGTCTACCCCCATATTGCATTTGTATACTTTTTGTCCCCAAAACAGTAATAGAATAATAGATGATAAACATGTGATAATGCATATAGTCAAGGTGTGCAAGTTTGCCCAAGTAACTTATTATTAAAATACATATATACTTTAAAATTGTTAATTTATCATGAATGCTAAAATTATTTTGGAATAAATGTGCTTAACTGTAACTCATTTATTACGGTTACAAAAAAAATTGGTGCCCCCGCTATGTCAAATTCCTGGGTCCGCCACTGGTTACCGGTTTTCACTAAGTTTTCCCAGGCAATAATAATTCCCTCCCACTGTACCTACAGCTCTCAAATACTCCCAAAGACTTCCTACAATCTCTACAAAAATATCATCCTGTTTTATTTCTTGAATATATGCCAAACATCTACATTTCCTTAGAAATGATTTTAATACCTTCCTTTTATCTGGATCATTCATCCCCTCACATTCCAAGAGACAATGGGGAACTTCATGAAGTAATGGCTAGATTCTCCAAACCCTTCCTCTCTCCTCCACAAGTCAACCTCTCGCTTCATAGTTCACATAAAAACCAAGATTCTTTGATTTCGTCTCCTTTTTGGAAGCTGAACAGTACCCCCTCATGTTCTCCCTTAAATGCAAGATTTTTTTATGTAATTGCAACATTTGAATAGACCAAGATTCTGCATTGTAATACTTGTCACTCTGCGCTTCATAAATGTGGCAATTGTCCACTACTCCGCTATACAGATATATTGTTTCTAGTGGCCGAAGCCAGAGCAGTAAGCCATTTAAAAATGGTTGACCTGTAAGTCCCAGAATTTGCCCTATGTATATATATTAGGGCGTATTTGGTTAGAGGAATTACAATCTAGTCAGATAAACAAGTATAGTATTCTCATGAATGAACTTGCTCATTTATAGTTGTCATATCTAGTATCCATTTTGTATTCACAAATTTCTTTTTGTGGAGCTGGTAGATTATAAAGTGGCCAATTTTTATATGACATTTCTATTGAAGTAAGTTTCGTTTTCCTCTCTGTTAATTGAAAGCTAAGTGGCTAGTCAAAGAAGTACCTTGTTAAGTAATTGGTTGAAATTTTATTTCCATGTCTAAACCCACTTACCTCCCTTTCTTATCTAAGGTTGCTGGCTTGCTGCTAGTTTGCTGCCAATATGGATTGTACTAAAACGAAATTCACGGATTCAGTTAATGCATGATTCAGTGTTTCCTCCCCAGGTACTGTGTGGCTGGAACAATAGGGAATAGATTGATGTCAGGTAAACCCGCCAAAATTGACTTGGACGAAAACACTGTAATTGACGTTCGATGCCAGGTACTTTTCTTCTTCCCTTCTCACTTTGCACCTAACTTTCTTATATTGTTCACATTTTCTTATTATATATGATCCTGATAAATTAGTCTTTTCCTGGAATTCCCTGGATTCAAGTAGTTGACCGGAGTTGCAAAGACCAAGGGCCATAAAAATGGATGAACATTTATTTAACCTTTCAGCCCATTTTATTTTCTGCAAACCTCCACCAAGGCTTCATGAATGTCTTATGCATACTTGATACTTAGATGATCACACTTCCAAAGTCTGTTCTTTTGTGGTATATTAATTATGGAAAATGTTTGGATGCTCGTCGGCATGACCTAGCTCCCTAGATTTAGAGGATAGAGCTTTAGGAGGATTTTGTATGGTAGTTGGAGACAGTTTTTGTAATAGTGGTGCTCCATTTGGTCCAGAGGGGCTTGACCTCCTTGTTGAGGACTCTCTCTCTCTCTCTCTCCAGTCTTTTTTGGTTTTATTTGATGGTCTAACTTTGGTTTTTGTTGAGTTTTCCTTCCGTAGCTCGCTGGTGAGCTTCTGTGTACGTGAGTTGCCCCCTCTTGGAACTTGCGAGTGTTAAAAAACACAGAATCTCGGCAACAGAAATGCATGAAAGTGCATCTCTACTACCCCATCCTTCTTATTTACTTGTTTATTCTACTTGTGCTCCTACACACTCAAGTTGTTGACTGCTTTGATACTGTTTGATTGAAGTGCAATAGCGTATACTCTTCTCTCTTTCTTTTTTTACCTTTTGCGATACTCTACTGAAATTAGATTTTAGCTCTGTACCTTATAATCATCCTTCAATTTTGGCATTATCAGATTCATCAGTTGTCCTTTAGTCCTCATACGGATGCCAAAGGAATTATGGATCTGGTTAAATTTCTCTCCCCCAAGCATGTGATTCTCGTACATGGCGAGAAGCCTAAGATGGAGTCACTTAAAGGAAGAATTCAATCTGAATTGGGGATTCAATGTTACAATCCTCAAAACAATGACACGGTCTCCATTCCTTCAACGCACTACGTGAAGGCAGATGCCTCGAATGCATTTATCCGAAGTTCCTCAACTCCGAACTTCAAGTTTCCAAAAATTCATGGGGGGAACTCTGAATTGGGTGACGAAAGAGTAGCAGAAGGGGTTCTAATTATGGAGAAAAGTGAAAAGGCTAAGGTTGTACACCAAGACGAGCTTTTGGAAATGGTAGGAGGGATGAAACACGAAGTCCAGTTTTCTTACTGTTGCCCAGTGCAAATTAGCAACACTGAAAGGACCTCAGACTCAGAGCTTTCATCCCGAAACTTTGGCCTACACAAATTGCTGGCAAAACTTTCAACTGAATTAACTGAAGACAGCATCCAAGATTGCGGGGAACACCTTCAACTAGAGTCATTATACATCTCTTTTTGTTCGAGGGACAACTGCACTTACAGGACGACGGATGATTGCGTTGGCGATAAATCTGCAACAACGTATTTTTGCTGCACTTGGTCAGCGGCAGATGAGAAGCTTGCCTGGGAAGTCATTTCGATTATGAAGAAATTGCATGTTACTGATACGTAGAGATATTTTAATTGGTGGAGCGTAGTGGAATTCCTGAAACTTTTTACCTTGAATTTACTGGTCCTAGTGCTGAAAACAACTAGTAACTATTTAGTTCTGGAGTTTTTCCGAGCAAGAGATCAGCTCCTATTTCCAACTCACTGTTTTGGGCTATAACACGAAAAAAAATGGCTTATTGGCTTTTTTTTGTTTTTATTAAAAAAAATTGAATTTTAATTGTAATTTTTTACTTTTTAGATTCGTCTTATCATGAAAAAAAATAATCCTCAAAAAAATCAATCAAAACTAACAAATGCGATTTTTTTAAAATAAGGATAAAAAAAATACTTATTTGGCCAATTGAGTGCTAAATTTGGGTAATTATATAATACTCTATAGCCTAACGAACCAAAATAACCCTAAATAAATTTTGGAACTTAAATTAAATTGGTAAACAAATAAAAGGTGGATCCATATTTTTTTCCCCCACCGGAAACAGGATGTGTTTTATTGAGAAGTCTTGTTAGGTGGATCCATTAAAACATGTTTATTTTTTGCGTTAAAATTTATTTTTTGCATTGAGCATTTCATCTTTTAACATGTCAGATATTTTGTCACTAAAAATCTTGAATCTGCACCTGCTCTGCTATTTAATACTTTCCTCGTCCTAATTTGTTTGCTCATTACAAAAAAAATTCCCAATTTAATAGCTCAAAGTCAAAGCCTTCGAAAGTGGACATATTTCCAAACTTACCTAGTTACCCTTCAAAAGTGAAAATGAGTACTTTTATTTTTTAACGGCAAACGAGTACTTATTCAATTCAAAAAAGTGAAGAAAAAAAAAAGGAGTAAAAAGGGTAAAATTGATAGCTTGCCAAGTCTTTGTGACTAACTTTTGAAAGTGAGCAAACATTTGGCACAACCCAAAAATTAGGGAGGAGTGAGTAGTAGAATACATAATGAGAATAAATTCTATCTACCGCCGATATAAAACTCTATTTTTTTACCACTGTCAATTATGAGTCTCATCGAACCGAGTGTCTAATTTTGTGATCTGAACCGTTCATATTTTAAGACCCACAATATAGTATTGTCATTCGAAAAATTAGTTTGATTGAAAGTCGATAGATATATCAAAATTTGAATTTTGGTTTATAAATGGACGATCTGATTTCTTTCAATAATAATAAAGATAAACTGTCCATTATACAAAGCAAAATTTAATTTTTGATACTCTTATCGATATCCGTTCAAGTTTATTTTTTGTATGAATACACTACTATGTAGGGTCTATAAGATGAAAGGTTCAGATCAACAATAAACACACGATAAGACCGAAAAATGTAGTAATTGAAAAGTGGAGTTTTCCATGACCGGTGGAAAGAATTAGTGGCCGAGAAGATTTGAGGTAATGGAACTAGGGGTGGCAAATTGAACCCAAACCCATTAATAAATCCAAACCCACCTTCTAAAAAATAAACCCCCCATTTATTAATTGGGTCTTAATGGGTCCACTTAAATAACCCAATAAGTCATGCATATAACCCATAAAAAAAATTCCCTATCAACCGATATAATCACACACCTACTTGGAAATTTTTCGAGAATACTGGATCTGTCCCAGTTTCGCATCTCCGAAATTTGTCGATCGTGGAGTTTATGTATAAAATATGAAGTTGATCACCAAAACGACTTTAATCCAGCCTTCATCGCCCAACACAACGCTAATATGGTTTATAAATCAGTTCTTCTCCCATTTTCGGATTCGAACGATATTATGTTAGGTCCCGTTCAGCTAAATAAGCAAACTGACTTATTTTTTTGTCCTTATTCAATTTTTTTCATATTCGTTCATTTTTTGGGGATTATTGTATCGTCATGACAAGAGGAATCTAAAAAGTAAAAATTAAGATCGAAACCTAATTTTTTTTGGAATAAAGACAAAAATAAACTAATAAGCCAATTTTTTCGTCTTTATTAAAAAAATAGGGTTTCGATCATAATTTTTTACTTTTTAGATTTCTCTTGTTATGACGATGCAATAATCTCCAAAAAAATTGACGAAAAACTAACAAATACAAAAAAAAATTGAATAAGGACAAAAAAAAAGAAGTCAATTTAGCCGAACGGGAACTTATATTAGTTGTGATATCTGAGTGGAGGCCAGTTAAGTGCTATGTGACTGGGGGATGAAAGGTGGATACGGCTCGTTGAAGGCCGAGATAAGAACTACAATGACCTCATTAACTTTAAAGGGAAAATCTATGCCGAGTCTCGAGGGAGATTTTCTAGGGGTATTATGGTAATTTTAGTATAAAGGGTAATTTGGTCATTTTAGTGTATGTGGATATTTTAGTCATTTTAAATTTTAATATATATGTAATTGACCGGGTTAATAATGGGCGGGTCGGGTTTGATTTCAAATAAATGGGTTGGGTAGGGTTGGGTATGGGTAATTGGGCTCATAACTAATTGGGTCTAAATGAGTCAATTACCCATTAAAGACCCGACCCACTAATAACTTACCCAATTTGGCCCAAACATGCCCTAAATGGAACATAGATCCACAACGAACAAGAAAACCCCCTTCAAAATTTCCCCGGAGGTTGGGAAGATAGGTGGCTCTCCGTTATTGCGCCCAACGTATACTAATAGTCCAATTATTATCGTGAAACAAATCTCATATAGGATGGTGGTGTTGTCTGAAGAAAGATAGCGAATGTGAGGCTCCGTTCCATAACATTTTTTTTTAAAATAAGTATTTATTTCATATTTTCAAACTCAAAACTAATATAAATGAAAAATAATTTTCAATTTTTTTTGCATTGTATAAAAGATCTCAATGAGATCTATCAAACAAAATTCATATGATAAAAAAATTATTTGCGTAAGCACATAATTTTTAAACCTGAAATTGCCTTCGTAAAAAATAAGTATTTATTTCTCTTTCAAGAACGGGCCTGATTGCCTAAATACACGCCAAAAATAATATAGTAAAATAAAATAGGATGGTGGGAAATGTTACGGTGTCTACCCGTCATTTGGGGACACCGTAATTTTGGCATAACCGACCAATATAAGCATAACCAAAAAGATTATGCTATGGTATCCCCGGTCAATTTGGGAACATCGTAATTTTTGGCATAATTTCACCATTATGAGTATAACTAAAACCATTACAAGCATAATAAAATCTAAACAAAGCATAACCAATGAATATTCAAAAAACAAACCAGGGCATAACCAAACTCATCCAAGGCATAACAAACAAGTTATGCCTTGTTATGATTTTGTTATGTTTGTAATGAGTTTTGGTTATGCTCATAATAGTTTTGTTATGCCAAAAGTTACGGTGTCTCCAAAATGATCGGGGACACCAAAATCATTCTTAAATAAAATTGGTTGCCCATTACCTAATGGCAGAGTATTAGTAGCAACAATAAGGATGATACTATGGTGTCCCCGGTCATTTTGGAGACACCGTAATTTTGTCATAATTAAAACCATTACGAGTATAACTAAAACCATTACAAGTATAACAAAACCCAAATAAGGTATAACCAATGAATATCCAAAAAATCAACCAAGGCATAACAAAACCCAACCAAGGCATAACAAACAAGTTATATTTTGTTATGCTTGTAATGGGTTTTGGTTATGCTCATAATGGTTTTGTTATGCCAAAAGTTACGGTGTCCCTAAAATGACCGGGGACACCGAAGTCATTCCCTTACAATAATCGTGACTCTCTTTATGGGAAGCACTTCGGTGTCTCCCCTAAAAAAGGAGATACCGTAATTTTTGGCATAATAAAACCATTATGAGTTTAACTAAAACTCATTATAAGCATAACAGAATTATAACAAGGCATAACCAATGCATATTCAAAAAACCGACCAAGGTATAACCAAAACCAAACAAGTTATGCTTTATTATGGTTTTGTTATGCTTGTAATAGGTTTGGTTATGCTCACAATGGTTTTGTTATGTCAAAAGTTACGGTGTTTCCTTTTTTAGGGGAGACACCAAAGTAATTCCCCCCCTTTTTTTATATGCTACGTGTAGGGAAATTTTGATTGTCAAGACCCAAATTCGATGGGTATAGATTTCGTGACATGGCCAGTGATTTAAAAATCACCCCAGGCCTTGATATCACACAATTATAGATTTGGTCTGTAAGTTAAAATAAAATATTACATTCAGAGCTGCCTAGCATGCACAAAAATTACAACCTTCGCCTAATGGCTTTGAAAATTACATTAATGTGGCTTGCACCCACAAGCGTCACTTATTAACACATTATTATTTCCTTATTTAGCCATGACAGGTGATATCTTCCACATGCAACAGATAAGCCTTCTTTAACCTTGATTTCCTGAAAAGGTTTTATGAAACACAAAATCAATTCAGTAAGTTACGATATACTAATGTCACATATAACATGGGATAATTTGAATAAAGCATGCAGAATATAATCTCAATTACCATTAAACCTGGCATAATCAAAATAAAACATCCCTTAGACATAGAATCAACAATATTTTTTTAACTTCCAGGCTCAAATCCATAATGGGTGTGTAATACCATCGGTAGCATGAGGAGCGACCCTAGCAAACAAGGAAAATGATGTCAAATCTAAAAGGGATACCCCGAAGTATCCATCAATACACACCAAGAGCAACTCATTGCCCATAAATAACTTGCTGCCCAGATGTTGCCACAAAACTTTTCATTTTCTTTTCAAAATTAATTCCATGTTCCTTTTAAAATTCCTTTTCGCAAAAAGTTGAGCTTAATATGCACTATGACGCTTTCGTACAAAACGTCTATTTTTAATATATTCAAACATAACATTTTATTAAACAATCACAAATGATCCAAAAGAATTATGTAGGCAGAGTATATTTGTAACATATCTCGTCCGAGAAAACACGGTTTACCTTGCGAATATCTACTTATTAGTTCCGGAACCTGTTGGACCAAATAATTATACACCCTCATTAATTAATTGATTAATTATCAATTAGTTCTCTGATACTTTTCAACACTATCCCTATATCTATTTTATTATGTTATATTGTTATTCTCTCCCTCATAACTCTATATTATTATCATACACTATTATATATGCAGTATTAGAAAGTGAGGAGTAAGTTGAAATATAGTCTAATTTGTTAGTGTGTTCATCTACTATTAATATAATAACTTTCAATTTAATATGTGTTGACTTGTTTTTAATTGCTAAAGTACTTGTTTTTATATATGATGATTAGAATATACATATGTTGATTTGTGAGTATCATAGATTAACCTTGGAAGAAGTGGATGAGAAGACGAAGCCTTTCCAAGCATCTATTAATTTTGTTGTTGGGCTTTCTTGTTAAACCAAGGAATGTTTTGTTAAGGACTGGTCTTACTAACCGAGAGCCACCTTAGGCACATGTTGCAATGCATTCACGGACTATCAAAATGGATTACTTAGCTGTTTCGATTCTGGATATGATGCCTGTTTTGTTTGGACCATTTATAACTTTTAGGTCTTCTACAAACTAAAATATTTTATCAATTTCCTGAGGTAACATGTGTATAGAGTGATATCTATTTTGACAAGGTTGATCCATTGCAACCTGAAATTTTGAAGAGAACGTATTCCCAAATTGATCCAAAATACTTTTTGGAGCATTTATTTGTTTTTGACTTGTGAAAGCTTTGCAGTTTTCAGATAGAAGCTAAATTGTTTGGAGGTATCTATGTGGTACTACCCACGCCAAAATGGAGCAATTCAGAATGAACAAAGGAAAAAAAAAAACAAAGATTTAAGCAAGTATATAGAGGAGAGAGCCTTTTTCTGTATGAATAAGACTGGTCCAATAATTTCGTAGAAAACTGTATAGTATTCTATTTACAACTCTGATGGGAATTTCTCTTACATAACAATGTTGATGTTTTCCTTTATCCCCCATGCAAAAGTTTCAAGGTTTTCTTCATGCTGCTGCAATGACATGTGAGATCTTGAACCTTAGTACTCTCTTCTTGAGCCCTACCCATTTTGCTCTTGCATCCTCTGCTTTCCTTCTCTCTTTGTAGGGTGACTGAAAAATAGGCTTTTGCAATGAATGTGATAGTAACTTAGAAGTTAATATTGTAGCGATTGATGCAAATTCCCTTTACGAGCATTCTCGCGCAAAATTAAGGATTCGGTTGCATGATATGGTTCATCTCAAGTGTCCCTGCAGTAATGGATTTGCACAGTGTCTAAATTTCATAGATATGATAGTACGAAATTTAATTTGCATGTAATGCAACTTATTCATTTTATTAAATATTAAATGAAAAGGTGGGCCCCGTGAGGTGGTGATTCACGGTGCGAGTGTGGGTGTTGATGCTAAGAGTGAGAGAGTTATGTTGTGCCGAACACGAAATTGAGAATATAACAAATCAACAAGCAATAAACAAGAACACAAGGATATACGTGGTTCCGTTCAAGCACAAAGCAAGAACGTACTCCACGGGGTAACGAGCAAGATGATTCACTATAAACGGGGAGAGAAACAAAGAGCCGGCTATACCCGTAACTCTACTTGAAGCACCAAACAGATATCTAGGGACAAATCTCTGGTGGAACCCAAAAGGGAGACATAAACCCTTGGTGGAACCCTAAGAGATGAACAAAACCCTAATATCTAAGCCCTTGAACAAAAGACCATAATCCTAGGAAACCCCAAGATCCCTATTTATAGGAAAAACACTAAATAAACCTAAACCGAATAGGAATAGGAATCCTAGTCAATTTAGGAATTCCAGTCAATTTCCAACAAGTTACAGGGTGGTGATGGTGTACGGTGGTGTACCGGAAAAGAAACAAGTGTAGCTCTCCTGCGTGCAAGTGCGGCATCAGCTTTGTTGTTTGGCCGAAAGGAAGAAGAAGAATTGGGGAGGAAATAGAAAGAGCAACATGGCTGCTCATATATATATATATATATATATATACTAGTGAATGCCCGTGCCTGAAGACACAGCTCGAACGATTAACAGCAAATAAATTTAACTTTGCTAACGACAATTACCCCAGCATATTTATTGACCTATTTAACTTGAATCAACAAATAAAGAACAAAAAATTCAATCCCTAACTTTCACATTCACAAACTCAAATTCATAAAACTTTGATAAAACAAAAAACATCATCCAAACACCAATGAAAAAAAAAATCATACATAACACCAAAAATGCGTGTTTTGAGTAAATAGATAAAAAGAACACACACAAAAAGCTGAAATATAACCTAGAAAAGTCTGTCCACAAACACAACTAACGTCGAACGTAATATGGTCTTTCACAAATATAGCTCTCATTTCTGTTATCAATGAAAAAAGAAGCCAAATTAGATTGTCAGAAACAACTATTAATAGGTAACAAAGTGAATCAAACTATCAAAACAGAAGATCAAGATGGGTTCAAAATCGGTGACCTTCATGGTCTCATTGTTGTCTCAATGAAGTTCTGAAGTACATGTGATGACTCTCCATTATAAAGCTATAATAAACTAACCCTTAAAAAGAAAATCCAATAGAGAATATTTGAGTTGATAAATAGTTCTCAAATGCGAGTGTTTTAAAGACAATACAAATATAGCCAAAGTGGGGAAAAACATTAAATTGTTGATTCCAAATACTAAAAGTGATCTCAAAGATGGGTTCAAATTAGTTGGAAGGGTGCCGTAGGTACCTAACCTAAAGTAGAGCGGTTTGATATATGTCAAACTACATTTTTATTTTCGTATCTTTTGTTTCTAATATCTATAGGAGAGAAACTTATTCACGATTATTCAGGGCTCCGTGCGATCGCAACGTCTATTTCGACAATCAATTGCTGAGATGTGTTTTTAATTTTGATGGGTATTTTTACCTGTCAAAATTGGTTTTCAATCTTGACCGTTCAAAACACTTTCGACGTGCAAGATTAGACCTCCGTAAAGTTTTTAAAGAAGTTGTACTATATGTATAGGCATGAACATAAAGTACATAGTGTGGAATTTAGTACAACACATCCATTGAATCCATCTTATAGCATAACTCTGCAAGGTTTTACCGGTGATTAATTCCAACATTTTGAGGACATTATTTGCAGAATTTGGAAAGGATGATTGAAAGATTTTTTGAAGGATAAAAACATCTAAAATAAGAAAAATGAGAGAGTGCAAGCAATTGTCTTTTTTATAGCACAACGTTATTATTTACATGTGCTCATTTGGTATGTCTTTGTTATTTTTATGAACGAAGCATAGCAAAATTAAGAGCTTCACTTTTTTCTGCAAGAGGTAAAGTTGTTCAATCAACAATATAAAAGTAAATCTTACCATGCAGTGGCTAACAACGTCTGTCAATCCCGCAACAAATTAGTACCTCTGAACATGACCTTGCAGTACTTATGCGGGTCTCGATCGTTTCCACTTGTTACTTCGCTCCAACAAACAGCACCCTGGTGGTTTTTGGCTAGCGACAATCATTCCTACAACAATATTGAAAGGTTGTTTTTCTTTTTAATCGGCCAAAAAAAAAAAAATTCATTAACTCATAATATTGAAAGGTTGTTAATACTATAAACTTAGATCTGTTAACACAAGAGGTAAATAGCATCATAGATATTCTCCCTTCATTTTCAACTCTCTCCCCTTCAAGTTCCACTATTAAAAAATATTTTAAAAAATTCAGTTTACTTTCATGGATGTTGTTTTTTTTTTTTTGGATGTCGATTTGGTTGACAATAGAAGAACTGAAAGAAAATAGACAAAGAGTCAAAGAGACTTATACATATCTCTTCGTAGGTAAAATTCCCATGTTTTCTCCTCCATCGTAAATTTCTACGAAGGTAGGCGCGCGTATGGTATCAATGTCATAAAATTTAACAAAGTATCGAATAACGAACCTGATATTGATCCTTGGGAAGAGGTATATAAATAGTTGGTGCTTTTCCTTTGCCGAGAAAAGCCACACACAAAAAAAAAAACACACATCCTGGCCTGGTTATACATAGAATGAGAAAGGAGAAGAAGAAAATGGGTGGTATACTCAATTGTGCTAGAATTTCATAGTTATAAGTATTTTGGCTTGGGGTGTGTGTTACGTTTATTTTAGGAGAGCTTGTGAGTAAAGATGGTAGGAAACTCTCCTTTTGGAAATCATAAAACCAAATAATAATGCATAAGTGGGGAAGCATTCCAAACAAAAAAAATAATCGAAATTTTCAAAATTTTGTGTTTGAGATGGACAATATTTGAATGTTTCCAGATCGGGATGGCATTGATTCGAAACATTTTCCTTCAATTCATGGCAAATTTGGAAGTTTTCCAAATCTTGATTATGGTCTAGATTTATGCAATTTTTTAGTCTAGGATTCATTTCAGCCGTAGAATTTGGCTTGTGGCCAGCCATTCCCAATTAACAAAAACTTGTACCAAATTAAGATTAGGCAAAAATCAAATTAATGTAAGGGATAAAATCATACACCAAGCAAATATTACAATAGATTAAATTCACGCCATTACCTTGGTTTGTTGTTTGACATGCTTAGAAGAACCTCAACAAATCTATGACAACTAAAATCATAGAAATCCACGGAAAATTTTGGATATGTAAAAAAGTAAAATCATAGAAAATTTTGGGATCAATCACAAAATTACCTTAATGAGATAATAGATTGGAAATTCCATTGGATTAGGAGGGATGTGATTTATGTATTGACTAAAATTACCTTAACCTTAATATGAAGTTTTGGTAAAGTAATCTTCCGTTTCAATTTCGAATCTAACCATAAATCTTCCGTTTCAATTTCGAATTAAAAAACAGAGTCCGAGACTCTTGCTTCCACCATAAATGTGCTCTATTTTGGTCATAAAAATGTAATGTATTTACCAAGCTGCCATTTTGAACAACCAACGGTCTAGATTTATGTAGGAGACAAATCTTTAGGATTCAAACACAGCTCTGTTTTATTATATAGATATATATATATATATGCATACATATATTTTTACTTCCATTTCCATTTCCCTGTTTTAATCTACTGTTTCTTTTTTCTTTTTCCTTTTTCCTTTTTCCTTTTTAAAGCCGTGAGAGGGAGAGAGGTGTGAGAGGGGCTTTGTGTTGGTAGTGTGGGCCGTGTGTGTGGTGTGGGTAAACAGCCGAAAAAGAGGTGAAAACTCACCAAGTTTTTTTTCTCCTCTCTCTCTCTCTCCTTTCTTTCTTTCCTTCTCTCTTTTTTGTTTCTTTCTTGCTGGTGTCGCGGGTGTGCTTGTGGGATGAATGGGAATTGAAGGGACCAGGGAGTATGCCTATTTATATTAATCAACGAAGAATTTAGATCATATATATATCTAGAAAATTCTAATCATATTTTATATAATCTAATAATATCTAGTAAAATCTATATAATATCTAATAAAATCCAATCATATCTAAGGATATCATCTCACAAAATCTAGAAGTACTATCTAATCCGATTCTTTCCGGATTATTTGTTGAATCTTATGACTTCTTGTCTTGCAGAGACTCGTGTCATGATATCTGTAGAGTTTAAAAATTGACTCTAATTTTTTAATAAACCTTGAGTCATGAATCGGTAAGCGGTGCGCTAAATGTTAGCTACTTAATATTATTGTTATTTTTTCTAATTCCTCTAGCGTCTTATTTGCTTATAAAAGTCAGGGTGTTACATTGATAGATACATTATCCTTTATTGTAGTAACTTTCTTGCCTTCTTGAGCCCTGTTTCGCTAAATTTCTTATTTTTCAAGTACTTATTTTGTTTTACGAGACATGTCATTCTCTCTCATAATATATCACCTTTCATTCAAAAAGTACTTATATCTCAACTGACCTGCTAACCATTAGCCTAAACATGTTGCTCAATAAATTAACCTCAGATTATTAGTAGCTGGTGGGCATTTTTCATATATAAAACAATTCCACATCTATCTAATGTGAGATTTGGGGTTCTCACAACTGAACTTATTTTCCTTAGCGAAACGGGTTCAAACCATAAAAACAAGAAAATAAAATTTGAGTAGTGATTTTAACACTCTATTTTTCATCATTTGTACTCTTTTTTGTCGTTATTCATGTATATTTTATTATTATTATTTTTTTTACGCTTGAAAGAGTAATGCAGTAAATTCACATGAACTAACACAAAAAAGAAGAAGAAGAAGAGTGCAACTAGTAAGAAGTAGAAGTTCAAAGAATCTAGCTGGACTGTTGAGGTGCGGTCCAAATGATTGCAACTATCGAATGATATTTTTAATGGTCCAGATTTATTTTCATATTCTTATCGGTAAGAATATACTTTTACCGGTAAAAATTTCAGCAAATCGGAACCATTGATTATCAAGATAAACAGTTCAAATTGAACCGCACGCTTCTCTGCAAGGGAATAGTTTTCTTTTAACTTTTGCCCCTCTCAGTTAACCATTTTCATTTTCTTCCAAATTTTCTTTTTAAAAAAATCACTGGAAAATTTTCTGCTTGATTTGCTCCCATACACATGGGCAAGGTTTAATTCTCATAAACACTTAATTATTTTCCTCCCCAAATCTCCTAGGATATACTCCCTCCGTCCCTTTTTAAGTGTCCTGCTTCGTAATTGCAACTTATTAAAAAGACATCATCATTATACCTTTCACATTAACTTTTTCCTCTATTTTCTCTACTTACCCATCATCATTACATTTTTACTCACTAACTTTTCAAAATGGAATATACTTTTAGGGACAAAATAGACAATGTCCCAACTTTTACCTACTAACTTTACAGAATAGACACTTATTAAGGGACAGCCCAAAATAGAATACTGGACTCTAAAAAAGGGACGGAGAGAGTGGTAGATTTTAAACAAAGACCTTTTTTAACTTCTTTTTCCAATAAAAAAAGAGAGGACCGTACCTTTTAACTCCAGCGGGAAAGAGTCGTCGTGGGATCTCTTTTGTTTTCCATTTCAGCCGTTCAAACGTTCCGTAGTTCCCACCATGTCCCCGTTGAATCGTAGGTTACAAACATCTTCCATTCCATGCATCTCCACCCATTCACTCATCGTTGCAAACCCATTAATGTTGTGCCACCACGGCCAGCTTAGAGAGAAAGTCGTCGCTTTCATAATGAGCGGTGGTGGAAAAGTGAGGATTTTCGCCGGTGTGGATAGTATATATTCTCTAACAATTTACTACGATTTATCTTAATTCATGTTAGTTACTGCTACTAATAATAATAATAATTTTAAAACCGTTTTCTCAAATGTCATCGGTCCATCCACACGTATCAAATCGTCCATTTTTTAATTTTAAGTTTAAATTTTGATATATCTATCGATCTTGGATTAAGTTAATTTTTTGGATAACAACTGCGGGTCTTACAGTATGAATAGTTCAGATTACAAGAATAAATTCTCGATGAAGCCCAAAATGAGTGGTGGTGAGAAACGGGGTTTCCACCAGTGGTGTATGGTATTTATTTCTATCAATTTACCATTTATCATAATTCATGTTTAGTTTAGTCATTAGTGGAGTAGGAGTACTACTTAATTAATATACTACTCTACTTAATTTTAAAACCGTTTTTTGCAAATGTCATCTGTCCATCTACCCGTCAACCCAGCCGAAGTGGTTCGAGAGCCCACCTTATTATCGCTCTAAACTGTGACTTCCTCTCTGCAGTTCAATTTTCCTCATTCCCGATGGCGGAGACGTCTTCGACGGAGGTGACCGAACCGGAGGCGACGGCGCCGCTCCTTCGACCGCGCCAGGAGTCGCGGCCAACGACGACGCTGGCGATGCTCCTCGGCCGCGCCTCGGGCAGGCGCGGCCCGTCGATGCTCGTGCGGGAGACCGCGGCGCGCCAGCTGGAGGAGCGCCGCGCCGACTGGGGGTACTCGAAGCCGGTCGTGGCGCTTGACATGATGTGGAACCTGGCCTTCGTGGTGGTGACGGTGGTGATGATGGCTTGTACGACGCGCGAGCGACCGGACGTGCCGATTAGGGTTTGGATCTGCGGGTACGCACTGCAGTGCCTGGTGCATGTGGTTCTGGTGTGGTTGGAGTATAGGAGGAGGAACGTGAGCAGTTTGCGGGACGAAGAGGCGGCGACGGGCGCGCAGTCCGATTTGCGGTCAGACGGGAACGAAAGCGAAGGCGACGAGGTGGTGGGGGCGATGGGGATTGGTACTCGTTCGAGGTGAGTCGAAACCCTAATTTGTTAGGTTTTTTTTTTGACTTGTGAATTTGAAACTTGTTTTTGTTGTGAACTGTTCTATTTGGTTTCTAGTGCTGGTTTAGCTTGGTGTTTCACATTGACATGCCATGAGAAGTTAAGTAAATTAAGTTTGAATCGTAAGAATTGCAATTGTGAGCTAAGTCACATAATGCGTGTGCGTGAGCCTGAAAGCGTCTTCAAATCACATCTCAGATAACTAAAATCCGCGAGAGCGAGGATTGAGAGAGGGAGCATAGAGCATTTTGAAGGATTATGTGACTAAGCTTGTGAGGCACAAGATTGAGAAGTTTGAGAGTACAATAATTGCACTTGTTTGGTTAAATTGCATGTTATATAGGATTCATTTGTACCAATGGTTTCTGTTTTTCTTGAAGAACCATTATTTATGCACATTGGGGAAAATATCCGTTATCTACGTAGTGGGACAAGTAAATTCTATGGATGCTTACTTGAGATGCAGTATTTGAAACTAATCGTGCATTGGTGTCTAGAAATGTGGAACTGTCCATTGAGAGTTAGTAGGAGCTTGACATTGACGGTTTTTCAGGTTGTACATGCGAAAGAAATAATTTTCAGTTTTTCTTTAACAGTTTTCTGAAATAGGATTGACCTATACTTGAGATGCAGTATTTGAAACTAATTGTGCCTCAGTGTCTAGAGGCGTGGAACTGTCCATTGAGAGTTAGTAGGAGCTTGATATTGATGAATTTTCAGGTTGTACATCCGAAAGAAATAATTTTCAGTTTCTGTAACGGTATTCTGAAATAGGATTTGAACTATATCTGTGATCATGTTATTCCGATCTTGTGAACTGTAGGGGCAATCTTTTTTCTTTAGCCTTGACCATTAGCATGTCTAAAAATCATGGCACTCTGAAGCAGGATAAAGTTTTGTTTGAATCAGAACTAATGAACTGCGAACTTTATTATTTCCCTAGATTCAGATGCTTTCTGGTAGTTAAGATATCCAACCTTATTATTGGGTTGTATATGCTGCTTCTGTGTCAATATTGGGATGCATTCACCTTGACCTGTTACTAATTTTAGGTATTTCAGTTTTACTAAGCGATGTGAGTCTGCAAATACAATGGCATCATTTCTCTGGTGGATAGTTGGCTTTTATTGGGTAGTCTCTGGTGGTGATATGCTTTTGCAAAATGCTCCACGCCTGTACTGGTATGTGCTGAATCGATCTAATCTCAAAATCCTTTAATTTATGTTTGTTTCTGACCAAGTAGACAGCTAGCTGGGACATGTCTCTCTTTCAGAAAGACTCCAGTGATATCTTATTCTGGATTTTGCAGGTTGGCTGTGGTATTTCTCGCGTTTGATGTGTTCTTTGCCATCTTCTGTGTTGTTTTGGCATGTTTGATTGGGATCGCTCTTTGTTGCTGCTTGCCCTGCATTATTGCAATTCTTTATGCTGTTGCAGGCCAGGTAACAAATAACCATTAGCATGACCAAAACAATGGTGTACATTAGATTGTGTATTTCTCTTGTTTTCTCCCTGTGCTGATTCTCATATGAACAAGCAGGAAGGTGCATCAGACACAGATCTCCGTGTTCTTCCTAAGTACAGATATGTAATGTCTAGCAATGAGGAAAAGGCTGGTGGTGGAGCAGGTAGAATGATTCCTGTTGAAACAAGTGGTGGATACTTGGCGAATGAACGTGTTCTTTTACCTGAGGATGCGGTAAGTTGAATTCCTTCACACAGTTGCGAGGCCAGTAGAAGTGCTTGTGTTTCAGTATGATTGAACTATTTAAAGGGAGCTCCTATTTTTTGTTCCTTGGTTTGATTTTGGCTATCACAGTTTGACAGGGAATTGGAGATTCCAGTCTTATTTTTTGTATAAGCTGATAATATACCTCATGCATGTATCTGTATTGTAATTTTTGCTGATTAGTCTTTGGAAAAGGTAACGTGGCTTGTTAACTAATAAAATGATGAAATAGACAAGGAAAAGTAATGGCTTTCCATGAGGCTCGTCGAACTGTTTTATTTGTACTTAAAGAAAGAAAGAGAGAGGAAAAGTAAAAGGCAAGTCGAATGCCGAGGGTTATAGTATTGGAAGTGAAATGTATGAAAAATCCTTAGGATCCACCCCTTGTATACATATTGAACCTTGGAATTTTAGTTCTTCAAATAAAAGACTGATTTTTTGATGCACTCATGGCCTTATCCCCCTTCGCTCAACTCTATGAAGCACGGATACCCTATTTTGGCCTTTGTATCATGTATCGTATCCGTATCGGATACTGATACTCTCGGATACTCTCCAGAGACATATTTGATACGCTTTTTAAAGTATCCTGCTTTTAGAATTATTTTGGGTATCCCGATATGCTTCGGATACGCATGGATACTCTTGGATACACTCTGGATACGTATCTAATATGTGCGGATACGTGTTGGATACGCTCGGATATGTTTCGGATACACGCGAGGGTAAATATGTTACTCCCTCCGTCCCAAATTGATTGTCCCGTCCGCAAAACGGAGTATTAAAAATAATGAAATTTTTTCAAGAAAAAATTCAAACTTTTTTCACAAATTAAAAATTCTCATTGATATCTATTAAGTTGTTGAAAAACTTTTGATTTTTTCTTGCAAAAATTGTATTATTTTTAACACTCCGTTTTGCGGACCGGACAATCAATTTGGGACGGAGGGAGTATTATTTAAAATATATGGGTTAAAATTGCAAGTAGGACTATTTTTTTCTTTTTCCCCCATCAATCGACACCTTAAACACACCGACGATATCCTCTCTCTCTCGACAACCTTGTAAGTCTCTCATCTCTCTCGTTGTGTGTGTGTATATATATACGAAATGGTTCAAGGGACACCCAAAAAACACGTAAAAAAACACCTCAAATCTCAATCTCATAGTTTCCGATTAAATTTTGATGATCCGAACCGTTCAATGTGTGCATAATGTGATTTTAAGGGTGCCCGCGAGAAATTAGCCAAAAAAAATGACCGGAAAAGACTTGATTTGAGTAGTTTTTATTTGAACCGTTCAATAAAAAACTGTTTGGATCAAGCCCTTACCGGTCATTTTTTTTGCTGATTTCTCGTGAGTATCCTTAAAATCATGTTTTGATCACATTGAGCGGCTCGGATCATTAAAATTTGATCAGGAACTATGAGGTGTTTTTTTAGGTGTATAATTAGTTGTCCCCGGAATTGTCCCTATATATATATATATATAGAGAGAGAGAGAGAGAGAGAGAGAGAGAGAGAGAGAGTCGGGTTCCAGTGAGGGATCCCCCGCATTTTATTAAAATGCGGGACTCTCCTTTCCGATTGAATTTTGATGATCCGAGCTCTCAAAGTGATTAGAACGTGCTTTTAAGGGTTCTCGCGAGAAATCAGCAAAAAAAAAAGACCGGGAATGGCCTCATCCGAGCAGTTTTCATTGAACGGTTCAAAAAAAACTGCTCGGATGAAGCCCTCCTAGTCATTTTTTTTGCTGATTTCTCGCACGGATGCTTAAAATCATGTTCTGCACACATTGAACGGTTCGAATTTTCAAAATTTGATCGGGAAATGAAAGTCCCGTATTTTAACAAAATGAGGGATCCCTCACTTGAAAATTCCTTTATATATATATATATATATATACACACACGTGAATATCTCTCTCTCGGCATGTGAAATGGTGAACTTGTGTAATGGAAATCTTATTAATGAAATTTTAGAAATTAAAAATTATATATAATATATTTTTTATTTACTTTTATATTCAACGTATCCCACAACGTATCGTATCCTTCTTTTTGAAAAAATCATGTATCCGTGTATCCGTATCCCGTATCCGTGCTTCTTAGGCTCAACTTGATGTTCTATCCTAATTTACAAATCACTGAACACCCTTTACCAACCATCCCATCTGGAATCTGGAAATTGTAGAATCGGAAAGTGGAGAATGCCAGAATGGAGACGGCGACTATCTGCCCTGTACTATATATAGTGCTAATAGCCTAATACCTAGAGTTGTGAAAAGAGCAACATGAGAATTAAGATAGCTATCCACTGTGTACTTTAAGAATTCTCCCTCTCTCTCTCCGCCTTTTTCTGTGTGTGTGTGTGTGTGTAGAAGTTTTCCTCAATTTCCCGCACAACACACTCTCCACAGTTTAGAGACTCTAGACTAGTGATGTGTTTTCCTTGTATGATTTCTTGAAAGGTATGACAATGCAATATGTTAAATATGTTTGAGAAGTATATGTAATTTTGTGTATACCTCTGTTTTTGATGTTCAAGTTTTGGTTGAGTTTCTGTATATTTTCCTAGTTTTTTCTTGGTACTGCTTTTTGAGTTTGGGTGTGTCTGTCGTGGAGTTTTTGCTGTGGATTGGGTGGTTGGTGTGAGTGTGTGGGGTTGGCAGCTCACGGGTTTTGTGTTTTGGAGCTGGAGAATGTGTAGATAGTAAGGGAAGTAGGCGGTCTTGGTGTTCCCAGGTGAAGGGGGAAGAGGAGGGATGGTTGGTTTTGAACAAGAGTGAGGAAGAGTAGGGTGGGTGGGTAAGAGAAAATTGGTCCTTAGAATGGATGCATGGTTAGAAATGACTTAGAATGGTACCACGATAAAAGGTATTAGGTTTGTTTTTAAATCAATTGAGAATGCATGTCTAATTTGTTACATGGGTCAAACACTAGGATTACTTTGATTATTTCCCCAGATTTTACTATATAGAATTTTTTATTTCCTTGTGGCCTTCTCATGGATGAGTTTATTATGTATAAATATTCTGGATAGAGCGTGGTGCATGATATGAAAAGGAATAATGGGGGTAGTATATAATAGAGTGCTATCTTGATAGAAATTGATGTCTAATCTTCTCTTTTGCTTGCTTAAGCTTCTCTTGTGCAAATTAGTCTGATCAGGGATTGGTCTGTATGAATCTGCTTTGATATCAATTTCAGACAAAGTGCTGAGCAATATTTGACATACGCGCGTGATTAAACCTTCAAGACTGGGACGCTCTTTCCTTTTCTTTCGTTTGGTTCCAAGTAATTATTAGCTGAAACAATGTAATTATCAAGCTCTACATTGAGCAATGCATTTACACTTGCTTTTACATGACTTTTCATCTTTTCCGCTTCTCTCCATGGTTACAAGTCGTGTACTTGTTTGCTTTTGTAAGAATACGATAGTATCTATGTAGAGAAATGCTTTGTTTTACTTGAGGTGCATCAGTAGATTCTCTGGAGTCGGGATCATGTTCCCTGAGTTCCCTTGGATGTCCTCATCGTCTTGTTTTATTGCCAATGTTAATTGCTGCAGCTACAATAATAAAAAGATAGCCAATACTATTTTAAAGTGAGGAGGAAACAATGAAGAGTGATTGTGTCTGTCTGGGGGAAAAAGGGTGTTCGGGATTATTTGTAAGTTGATTGCACTAGTTCCAATTTTCTTTGCATGTGTTTAGAGATAAAATTGATTTAGGTTCACATCTTTCCAAAGATGCGTTTCTGTCCTCTAAAAATACACTATTATTTGATTGTCGTGAAATAAAAGTGAGTAGATAATAATTTGCAGGATGACTAAATTGAATTGCCAGGCATTGGTTTTCTTATTCGTACATCATATCGTACGGACATATTAATACTTGTTCCTTGTCTTTTTCTTCAAGGAATGCTGTATATGTCTCAGCCCATATGAGGATGGAGCAGAGCTCCATGCTCTTCCCTGCAACCATCATTTCCACTCTACATGCATTGTGAAATGGCTTAAGATGAATGCAACATGCCCGCTCTGCAAATACAACATCCTCAAGGGACATGAAGTTTGAGAAAAGGAAGACCAAAGAAGGTTCTCAGAATGTACAGGAGAAATCGAGGCAAGAAATTCATCATTCCCGATGTATTTGTGAGAAATAAGTTGTAGCATTCATTTGATTCTGCTTCGATTTTGGGTGTTTGTTTTTTCAACATTCAGGACACGTCTTTGTTTAGTGGCTTCATACATATAGGTGTGAGAACACTTGCCCATTTCCAGCCTTTCTTGTTTTGTAACTGATTAGTAGAAAGAAGGAATTCCAGTTTACGTATATACACGTTACACTGTTACAGAACTGTAGTCAATTGTTGCGGTTCTTGTTAGTTTATATATAGGTACAGGTTTATGGGGAGTAAATTTGATCTGATTGGGGGAGATATATAGTTTCCGTGATTCATATGCAGTATTGCAGTGGCAACTGGCAGAGCCCCCTTTAATTACCTCTACCAGGGTATCACATTCGGCCTATATTTCGTAGCAATTCTTAGCAAGGGATGTATATCTTTATTCGGGCTGGAAACAGAGATTTTCATTTCATGATCTATGGATATGAACAAGCTGCGTCCAGAAATATTAGTACTATTGAAGATGAAGTACGAAATACACTTGCTTGGCCGTTCGGGTCCACTGGAATGCTTTGTCTGAAGGAATGCAGTTTTGGCCTCCCAATGGAATGGTTATTCGTCTATATCTGTTAACGATAATTCCACAACAATGCCCATCTTGTCACTTGTTTGCGAGCCAAACATCAGGATGAAAAGTGGAAATGTTAAAACAGATCTTATTTTTCTTTTTCTTTTTTGATTCGCTATATAGGGAAAAAAAATTACTTTTAATGTCCTAAAACAGACCGTTGGTTTCCGTTTTCATTGAAAAATGAACGAAAAATTACCGATGTCCTAAACTGGACATTTTCCCCCCTACCCAAACCGATTGGATGTGTTTTGTCCCTCAATTTTATTGAAGCTGTAATTGGAGACAGTGGGTCGCGCATCTTGAACTAATTTTTACCCTCTGAGGTGGCCAAAGAGTCGTTGACAAGGAAAATCGAACCTGAGATCTTAAAGTGGAGCAAATATTTAAGTCTCAGGCTAAAACCATTCGGTCAGTACCTTGGGGTTAACACATTAGTTGTATTACATACGAGATCATCCGAACACATTAGTTGTATTACAGGCGATCGTCCAAGCACTTGATTGTCAAAATACCAAGTTGTCTGCACGTAATTAGAAGTTAAGTAATTTCAAGCACGATAGTCAATATTTGTTTTCATTTTCAAGAGCACTGTTTACGCATATAGATAAAGACAAAATAACTATGTGTATGCCCAGGTTGTGTGGAACCCATCTCTGGGTCCCACATAAACGATTAGAGTCGTGTAATTTGTTTAAACATGATTTTAAAGTCCAGTGAAAGATTAGCTCGTTCGGATAGCGACAAGGGTTTGATCAATGTTCGTCCTTGAATTCACAGTAACAAAAATTGAATGAATTGAACAAACCCTTAACAATATTCGAATCAGCTGATTGTATGCAGAGACCATTAAAAACAATATTTTAAATAAATAGAATGACTCCGATTATTAGTGTGGAATCTCAAGATGGATTCTACGCAATTTGGTGTACACCAAAACTGTGTACCCATAGTTGGGCTAGTGGGTATTCGGCTATTCGCTCATGAACAATTATTCAATGTCCTTAGAGCACAAACATGTGGTGTCCCAGCCCCTTCGTCCAATACACATTGTGGTGAGACTGAAGACAAAGTTTATGAATCCCACCATCTGTAATTCCGAGAACCTTTGGTACTGGCCTCTACCTCTGAATTAGCAGCCTTCACGCCAAGCAATTTGTGGTGGACAAGGGACCAGGTAAGCTTGGACATCATATGATGATGCCTAAAACTATTAAAAATTACTCTTCACCCACATGTTGTTTCACCTGCTAATTTTTATATTTTTTTGTCACATTTTATACATCAACGGGATTGGGGGAGTTAGTAAGTTAGTATGTTAGAGCATTCGCAATGGTAATAATTAAAATCAATAACCAAAATGTGTAACATCAACATTTGATTACCCATTTAGCATATAATCAAACTTAACAACCTCTACCTCAACATTGGTTATTTTTACATTCCTAACAAAAAAAAAACAAAACTCTATAATACACAATGTACGTTTGTTAAATCGCAAATGAATTTTAATCATGTACTTGACCACATCAAATTATTCATCTCGATGAGACGATTCCAATGTGAGGTATTATTGAGTTTTGGCTATTGGTAAAAGTTGTTAAGTTTGGTTATGAAATGAGTGAAACTTGGTTATTTACTAAAAAATTTGTAACTTAGCTTATTATAATGTGGGGTATTTTTTGAGTATTATTGTTAAATTTGCTTATCTACATTCATTTGCTTAATACAATGAGAATGTTTTTAGTTCACAGAAGATTTAGAGGCGGTCCATAACCCTAAACTCCACCACATCTCTCGTAGAGTTTGAACCCTTGCCTCCACTGAAGGAAGGGTGAACTTACCATCTAAGCTAGTTCTTTCACCTGCTAATCAGCAGATATCATTGTTAGACTTGGATTGACTTGGATTGACTTGGAGCAAATTACCGGGTCTTCAATCGGTTCAGCCTGTCCGGGCTTCAAATATTTGCCTAATTTGCCCGCCGCTACTCTTGGAGTATTACTCTTGGTAATTGGACCTTGGAACTATAAACTCAGAAAGTCTACAGTCCCGATCTGTTTCCCCGATTTGCTTCCCGACGCTGACGTGGTGGGTGGGCCCCACGTCAGCAGCAGCTGCAAAAAAAAATAAAAATAAAAAAAAATTTCACGCTGAAAATTTGGATTTCCCCCAAACCAAACCCCATTTTCCCAAAACCAGACAATCTGGAAACGAACGAAGAGAGAGAGAGAGAGAGAGAGGGAGGAGGAGGAGGAGGAGGAGGAGGACCACCGGCGACACCCACCACCACCACCGCTGTCTCCACCTCGGCGAAATCAATTAAAACAAGCCGTCCGAATTCGATTCGCATTCTTAAAATCCAATTCTCTAGAGCGAAACGGATTCCCAACTTCTTCTTCAAAGTATCAACTTCTACACAAGCTTTCCATCAACCCGAACCTTCCCGGCCACGCGTGACGAGAGATCCTAATCGTACACGTATTTAATGACCTGCTTTGATCAAACTGCTTGATATTCTCTATAGCAAATGGGTCTCTGTTTCCGAAAGGCTTTGGCTCTGAATCAGTGATTAGGGTTTTGATGGGGATGGCAAGATGAGAGATGGGTGTGAGAAGACTAGAGATTTTGGATTGGGTTTCCGGGTTTGGAGGCGATACCCATGGGCTGGTCGCCGGAGGTGGAGCCGGAGGCGGTGGTGGTAGACGGTGGTGGTGGTCCTTCTCCTCCTCCTCTTTCTGACTCTTCGTTCCTTTCCAGATTGTCGGGTTTTGGGGAAATGGTTTTTGGGGGAAATCCATCACTGTGCTTGGTTCGCCATTTTGAGAGTAACTTTTACTCTCGGCACAGTTTTCAATAAATTTCTCTCTCTATCTCTCTCCACTCATTATCACTCAACTTTCAAAAATAACTTTCTAAAACCTCAACCAAACAAAGTGCATATATTTTCAGCGTGAAATTTCTTTTCTTTCTTTTTTTATATTTTTATCAGCTGCTGACGTGGGGCACACCCACCACGTCAGCATCGGGAAGCAAATCGGGGAAACAGGTCCGGAACCGTTGGCTTTCTGAAACTTTATGCTATAAAAATCCCAAAACCAAAAAACCCTACACAGTGTCTCTCTCCCTCCAAAACCTCCCCCTCTCTCTCTCTCTCGACACATCCACAGTTCCTTCTTGCGGTGCACTCTAAACTGAAGCCCTAGAACTCTAGCCTCCACTACGGCCTGGCTCCGGCTTCGTTCTAGGGTTTCCGCCGTTACAAACCCGCCGAAACATGTCGTCGGAGAACGAGATCGTATTGCGCGACGTCACGAACGCCTGTCTCGTGGTGAGCGACCGCATCGGCCGAGACCTCGCGGCTCACAGCGACCTCGAAGAAGCACTGGAAGCTTCCAGATACGCCAGTCATCCCTACTCTACTCACCCCAGAGAGGTATGCTATAGGTTTAAGAAAAATCAGAATGCTTTAATTTTTCAGTATTTATGTCTTTTTTAAGGGCAATGGTATTTGTCTTTTTGTTCAATGGTAATGTGAGTGCACTAGACATTAGGGGCTAAAGGGCCTTTCAGTATTTTGTACGGTTGGGATTAGAGAGAAGTAATCCTTTCGTTTACCAGCTTCTTGAGGTATTACTTACCAAAAACAATTCTTGATCAAATACTAGTGTATACAGCCCTTCTGCTGTTTTTCTTTTTCAAATACGGGTGATACTCCGTTTCTTTTTCTTGTAATTGCTCATAACTTATTAAAGGTGATTTTTTTAATGTTCTCTTGAGATATGATTATGTATTGTTGTCTTTAAGATGTTGAGTACAATTTGAGGTATGTTCGTAGTAGATGTTCAAGATACTTTTGAGAATGACTATTTTTAATGGTTGGGTCCTGTCTTTTGATCTGTGAAACTACATCAAATAGTATTAGGATGTAAATAATGGTGAAGGAGTTGAAATTGAAACTGGCAGCCGCACGGGATGACTGATGTCTAAATCCACAAACCCAAGAATGAAAGGGCATAAATTTTGGAGGGCTAGTGGAGACAGAAGGCTAGTTCGGTGGAGCATGAAATTAATTTGGGATGCACCATGTTGTCCTTTTCATCTTGTAGACATAAAACATGCATATTATTTGGATTTTCAAGATATAGGAATGCCCAAATATGTAAAAACCCAGAAATGGCTTAAAACAGAGCTCACTGTTAAAGTTGTTCATGGAAAAACTGGCTTCCGATGTATAGTCGCCTGGGGTTAAGTTCTCATGTCCACTTTCAAGTCAGGGACAAAATTGTGTTCATTTAAAGTCATGCCTGCACTATATTATTCATCCAAGGGAAGTTCAAAAAATGATTCATTCATTGGAAATCCTATGAGGTTCTTGTCTGGCGTAGTGATTTTCCCTTCTCAAAGAAGGGAGGCTCAGAATTTTCCTTGTCTGGTCATGGTATGGCACGTTCATATATGCATTCCATTGGCTTTTTGCAAGCTGCTTTATTTTTAAAGGAAGGTAGTTTCCATTTTGCGTCGCCCTCGTTAATAAGCTACGAGCCTGGTAACCAGTGCTCCTTTTGATCAAATGTATTGGCATGAATGTCATTTCCTCTGTACACGACGTCTAATTATTTATTTTGCTTGCTTGTGGCAATGGATTTTCTTTATCATGTTTTTTATTTTATTTAATTGTAATGCTGCTGCAGTGGCCTCCTTTGGTTGAAGTGGTAGATACCTGGGAGCTGCCTCCTGTACTTATTGAAAGATATAATGCAGCTGGTGGGGAAGGAACTGCTCTGTGTGGAATATTTCCAGAGATACGGAGAGCTTGGGCAACAGTAGATAACTCTCTGTTTCTATGGCGTTTTGATAAATGGTGAGATCTATTGTACATGAGGAAGGTTTTCCTATTTTTCATTTTTTCTATCTCGAGGTTCCCTTTTCTAAAAACTAGAATTCTCTAGTTAGTTGGTGCTTTGATGAGCTTATAATCAACAGATCAATTATGCTTCTTACTAGGGAGCTGAATTTCACCACATTATATCATTGCACTAAATACATGGTATTACATTGATAGAATTTCACCACATTATGCACTATCTCTCTGTCTTCGTAATTACAGTATGTTTGGGAAGTAAGGGATTGTGTTGTGCTACGTCTATAATAGATTTAGTTTGGTGAAAACTATTTCCACAAGGGTTTTCTTGCCTTGAGAATATACTAGTTACAATAATGACGCATTTTCTTTGGAATCTTTCCTGTTTGAGTGGATCCAAAATATGTGATTGTGTTTTGAGGGCATTTGGTATGTCAAATTGTATATCAAGGTGTCTATTGCTTCTTAGTATGGACACTTGCTTTGTCAGAAATCCCGGCAGTTGACAAGTTTTGGTGTTGAACGTGCAAGTGGAAAAGGTTATTGCATTTGGGTTACTTGTTGGGTTGTTGGCATGGTAGTTATATCACCATTATAATTAGTTTATAAACCATATGGTTCATTGAGTGTTAGAAGGAGAGTGTCAGACACATGTGTAGAGATTGAGACGTTGACCTTAAAGTGAAATATTTCACTTATGAAAAGATGTTCAGCGATTGAGGTCTTGTTATCAAACTGAATAAATACTGCCTACCGTGGTCCAGTTTTTATTGTAGTTATTTGGAGCTTGCCTTTTCTTTATACATTTTGTTTGCATTGAGTATCCTTTATTGGTTCCCCCCTCTTATCTGCCTTCCAGTGTTTTTGTAATACTTGTGGTGTACGTAATGGCTTACTTTTTGTCTCACTTTCTGGAATCTGTTTGGTAAAGAAACTACATTACCCTTGTCAATAGAGGAGTAAAGAATCTCAATGACATCCTGTGTTTAGTCATTCTACATGATTCTTCATGCGGGAAAATTCATTATCTGACTTATAATATCTACTACTGAGAGAGAACTTGAGATATATGAGTTTAGTTACATTAACAGCCAACTTGTTAACCTATTACTCTATATTGTGCAAAAGGTTTGAAATGTTTTTGATATGTGAAGCACACAGGTGAACAGTCCTCCAATTTGCCTTTGTATTAGTGAGCAATCTCATGTCCCATTCAATTGTCTCCTGTTTACAACATCTTGTTTCTTTCCTAATATCTGTTTTTGTCTTTTTTGCTTGGCGAAAGTCAGTATTATAGTTTTAGTAAGTGAGGTTTGAACCTATCAAATGCATGGGAGTACATGGTGCCTACGACTTCGCTACCACTCCACTTGCCTTTCCTATTATTTGTTGAGGGTTGCTGCAAGATATTATCTCTGCATGCTTTGCATTCCTTGTTTTAATTGTTTGCCTGTTTGTTTAGGGATGGTCAGTGTCCTGAATATAGTGGGGAGGAACAAGCTATTTGTGCTGTTGGCCTGGTCAAAGCTAAACCTGGCATATTTGTTGAAGCTATCCAGTATCTTTTGGTCTTAGCAACTCCCGTTGAGGTAGTGACTTTCCCCAACTCCTCTATTCTTTTTCTCAAATGGTTGCTTGCTGATGTATTCTTTGCTTGGATAACCCCTTTTTTTGCTTACTTGCACTTAATGTCACTCAGTTTGTTCTTGTTTTGTAAATCATAAAAATGGAATATCTTTTATGCTGATACTGAATAATGAATTTTTGAGAGAGAAATAATTACCACTAGGCATTCATGGTTGTCATTCTCTGGTTTCAGTTTCCCCTAATTTAATGTGGAGACCCCAGATGGCACCTTGTTATGGGATAAAATTCACCAAGGAATTCTGGTTCGCTTGTTTCTTATGATTAGACTGGATGGGAATTGGCAAATGTTAGGGCCTAGGGGCATGGAGGAATACTTAAATGATTTTAGAGATGCTGCTAGTTAGATCACCTGTTTCTTTTCTCTTTTATGCATACTGTTTCCTCTCCTTCAACTGGTATTCCAAGGAGCAACTTCGTCCACAATCCTTTACTTTTTTTATAGTTTGTAAGGATATTGATGGCCTATGTACTATATGTATGCATAATTTATAGGGAATGGAAACATGCTGCATGACACTAATCAAATTAAAAGGCTATATATTTAATATGAAGATATGAAGATCGCATTCACAGAATTTGCTGCAATGAAAAAAATGCCAAACGATTGCAAAACAATTAATACACATGATGACTCACCTTACAATTGTTTGGAAGTATGGTTTGAGGGCATAACTTCCGTTATGTAGAATGAAGAACATGGTTACCATTAAGAGATTCATCACAGAGGACATGTTCAACAAGTTCGCCGAATGTCTGCGCAAGTGTGACATTTTGACATCTTTTAATTGAGGGGCATTGAAGAAGTGTCAGATTGGCTTTTATGATTTTGATGTCTCTCTCAGCGGTGCCTCCTCTGTAGGAGTATATATGTTCTTAGTCTCTTAGAGTCTTTGCCATAGAAGAACCTGGCTAAGGACCAACTTTTCGGGTTTCATTCAAATTGCTTGATTCTTATTTCTTCCTCTTCATATTTATTTTGATGCTTACATTGCCAGTAAGGTACTGTAGGTTTATAGATTGTCTCCTCTCTAGAAAAAAGTGACTGCGCGATTTCTATGGTTAATTTGTGAAGTAGACATCCATTGCTTGACCAGTGACATAGCACTTGAAAATTAGAATTTTATGCTTTTTCTTAATAATGTATTCAGTATAGCCAACAATACTTCCCACTCGGTCCAGAGGCGCTGGATCACCTAAGGATTGACTGACATGGTGAATTACATATGGTATTATATCTTCGTTGGCAAGAGGATCCTTTCTTGCATTAGGTTAAGTATGTCATTCGAGTGGGAAGACACTAAGATGGAATAGACCCACTAATATGCCCCAGATCCCTTGCAATACGAGGCTAGGAGGAGAGGGTATTCCTTCCGGAGTTCCTAAAGAGTGAACCGGATATGAGGCAGATACTTCTACTAGCCAAGCATCTTGGAAGAAATTTAAGAATGATATTTGTTGAAACTAGCATATTGGCTGAAGGCATGTTGTACACCGGTATTTTGTGACTATGGTACATTGGTCAGTCAAATATGTGATTTGTCATAGGTTTGAAATTTGAATCCTTCTTGAGGAGATTTGATTTCTGAATTATAGGTCCATTTAACACTTCGATATGGACATGAATACACGATACCCAAGGAAAGCTGTGGAAATACCCCTTTATCAAAGAGAAATAGGTATTACACAACTTTTTCAGGCACTCGGGACTGAAACACGGCCAGACTCCTACCTGGGTATCTTACCATGTAGACACTTATTGAAATTTGTAGAATCCCCGACTCAACATATGTAGGTATTAGGTAGAAGAATTTATTGGAAAGCATGTTTTTATAAGAAAACACGGACACTCCCTCCGCTTCAACTTCACTGGCAGCTTGAATAGAGTGTGGTGTGCCCTGCCCTAGTTAGTTAGGCTGGTGTAGTTGACATGACCCATGGCTTCTATCTCTTGAAGTCAAGTCGAAGTTCTGTCAAAGCTGGTACTTCCAACTGCCTCCATGCAGAGAAGAGAGAAGTTGGTTCTCCCCCCGCTTTGCTCTCACCAGAGGGGGGAATGGAGTAGTGTAGTCTTGCAGCAGAGTCGAGGAAGCTTCAGTAGTTATTCTGTGGCACCCCTACTCTAGTTGTTCTTGATAATTTAAGTGGATTCCGATTCATGTGGTCGTTCTCTGCTGCATTGGTGTTTGTCCCATTTTGTTGGGCCTCATTGGGAAACTACTTAAGGGCAGATAATGTTAATTTTCCAATTTTGCCCCTTGATGGAATGTTTCTTGAAATCCCAACTTATTTAAGGAAGAGGAATGGAGGGCAAAATGGAAATGTTGCATTACTTTTTTGGAAACTTTTCAAAATGGACAATCTTTCTGTACGTCCAAAAATGGAACCCTTGACCATCTTTGCTGGACAAAGGGAGTACATCCATACTTGGTGAATATGAAAACTTTATGGGACATGTTTGCATAAGTAAAGCAGATATATTTGTACTTGGTAGATGACTAGATTCAGAATATGAAGGTCTTATGGAACTTTTTGTAACTCCTCGTCTAGCTCTTCTTCGTTTTCCTCTCCTTACAAAATCTTGGGGATTGTAGGGTCATGAAAGGTCTGATTGCCTTGGGTTCATCTGAGTTAACTTTCTTGTTGCTGGAAGTGGAGTTTGAATATGCTTCGTAAGCTTGTTTTGTGCCTGAACTGACCTTGCAGTCTTCTAAATGATGTGTTTTGACAGAGCTGTATAAAACTTCAATTTATTCAATTTAATTACTTGATGAAACAAGGTGTTGTGTTCGATATGATTACGTGATTTAACTTCATGATGTTTCAATTGCTATTGTGAACCATCTTACGTTTGACTGGTCAGAGCAACGTTATTGATCTCGTACAGTACGCGGTACCGGGCGGTACGTAATTATACTGTACCGGAACAAAAACGAGACACTCAACAGCCTGTTTCGTACCGCTCATTTTACCATCCATTCTCGGATTGTTCCGGTTGTACAGGCATTTCCCGTGCATTCTGGCCATTATCCGGACAGAACGGTACAGAGACAAACTTTTGCTTCTCCTCACTGTTCCGACTTTCAGCTTTTTCTATGCTCTGATAAGGACAGAACCTACCACCTAAAGGAGACCTATCTGACCTCACTAGTCCCTAGACTCCCTACCTCCTCCTCCTCCTCCTCCTCCTCCTCCTCTCTCTCTCTCTCTCTCTGTACGGTCATACATCTGTATATATGTCATAATTGTCATTATATTATACAGAACTACCCCAGAACTTCTGTGGAGAGTAAAGTGGCAGGGATCATTTATCTTAGTGCTAGGCTTTTTATTTTTTTAAAGTAAATGTAGTATTACAGGACATGCACATATATATGTATGTATGTATATTACTGAGGTTCACAAATTAGTGTATTTACTACAAAAAATAAATCATACTACTATATATAGAAAACATACATATATATATATACACATATATGCAGGGCCCTTCTAATGCGGGCGCCCGCATTTAAGTAAGTTGCGGACTTTGCCTTTCCCGATCGAATTTCGATGATCCGAGCCGCTTAATGTATTCAGAACATGATCTTAAGGGTACTCGCGAGAAATCAGCAAAAAAAAAAGACCGGGAAGGGCTTCATCCGAGCAGTTTTTGTTTATTTTTTATTGAACGGTTCAAATAAAAACTGCTCAAATCAAGCCCTTTCCGGTCATTTTTTTTCCCGATTTCTCGCGGGTACCCTTAAAATCACGTTCTGAACACATTGAGCGGCTCGGATCATCGAAATTCAATTGGGAAAGGGGAGAAATGGTGTGGTCCGCAACTTGCTTGAATGCGGGCATCCGCATTAGAAGGGCCCTGTATACATATACATATACATATATATATATATATATATATACATATACACATACACATACATACATATATATATACACAGTCCGGATCTAGTGAGGGATCCCTTACCAGTCTACCGTGCGGACCTCACATTTCCCGAGCAGATTTCGATGATCCGAGCCGCTCAATGTGTTCAGAACGTGATTTTAAGGGTACTCGCGAGGAATCAGCAAAAAAAATGACCGGGAAGGGCTTGATCCGAGCAGTTTTTTACTGAACTGTTCAATGAAAACTGTTCAGATCAAGCCCTTCCCGGTCATTTTTTTGGCTGATTCCTCGCGAGTACCTTTAAAATCACGTTCTGATCACTTTGAGCGGCTCGGATTGTCGCAATTTGGTCGGGAAAGGGGAGTCCCGCACGGTAAGCCCGTGCGGGATCCCTCACTAGATCCGGACTGTATATATACATATATATATATATATATATACACACTTCTTACAGTTAAACGTAACGTTAAATCCGAAACGGTACCATTAAATTCCATGGAACCAGTACATATCATACCAGTAACAAAAACGGTATGCTGTCCGGTACGAGATTGATATCTTTGGGACAGAGTCAGTCTTGGGCCTCTTGGATAAGATTTTGGATATTTTTCTGCGAATAGTCAAACTTGTTGACTAGCTCATGTGGATGTTTATTCTATGTTGTAATGCAGTTCTTGTGCATCTGCAATTATTCTACTTCCTCCTAGTGCATAGTTTACTTTTAGCCTATTTTCCACACAGTTTTAGATCCTAATATATTTCTTCGTTGAGAACTTTCCATCTTATGTCTGTGAATTTGTCTTCCTTTTATCTACATTCTATTGTGGCCAGTTGATTCTTTTAGGAGTATGCTGTTCTGGAAGTGGTGATGGTATGGATCCGTATGCAGAGGTTTCACTACAGCCTTTGCCAGAGTATACTATACCATCTGATGGCGTCACCATGACATGCATCACTTGTACTGATAGAGGTCACATTTTCCTGGCTGGCCGTGATGGCCACATTTATGAGTTGCAGTATACAACTGGTTCAGGTTGGCACAAGCGTTGTCGTAAAGTTTGCCTGACTGCAGGTTTGGGAAGTGTCATTTCGAGGTATCATTTCCTTCTTAACACCTTCAAAAGTTCATGGTTATGAGGTTTGTGGATAACCATGAGGTATACTCTGTCTCCCTCCTTCCCATGTTTTTTTCCTCTATGAAAATTCCAAACATTTTAGGGACATGCAATTAAGGTATTGAGTTCAAAAATGGCATTTTCCATACTTAACACCCGCCTTTTCTGATATCAAAATATATTTATTAGCTTTATAGAATGGATAGCTTCGGAATATTACTAACTTTTTAGACTATGTAGTGACCTTGGTCCATCGATTGATTCAATTCCACTATTTTTCTATAACCCAAATTTAAACCATATTATGGATAAAGAGTTGACCTATCGGTGGGTTCAGAATTTCATGAGCAGTTGGGTACTGATACTCTTGCTATTGTGTCTGAACCTGATACCAGAGCTGGACCCTGTCACAGATCTTAATCTTATAAGCTCAAATAGTTAACTCTTTTTTTCCTCTTTCAATTCTGAACAGGTGGGTTGTACCAAACTTATTCAAGTTTGGAACTGTGGACCCTATTGTTGAAATGGTGGTAGATAACGAGAGACACATTTTGTATGCACGCACTGAAGATATGAAAATTCAAGTGTTTGTTCTTGGGCCACATGGAGATGGTCCACTCAAGAAAGCTGCAGAAGAGAGAAATTTGATAAATGCACATTATGGAGGTAGACAATCAGCAGGGCCAAGAGCCCCTTCTCGATCGGCAAAAACATCAATAGTTAGCATTTCGCCTTTGTCGACACTGGAGTCAAAGTGGCTACATCTTGTTGCTGTTTTATCAGATGGCAGAAGATTGTACCTATCCACTACTCCATCTACTGGAAGCAGTGTAGTTGGAGGTTTGGGTGGATTTGGTACTAATGGTCAGAAGCCAAGCTGTTTAAAAGTAGTAGCGACTAGGCCTTCTCCTCCTTTGGGTGTTGGTGGTGCTTTCGGTGCCCTATCTCTTGTTGGTCGATCTCAGAGTGAAGATTTATCACTTAAAATAGAATCAGCATATTATTCTGCTGGAACTCTTGTTCTTTCTGACTCATCTCCATCAACCTCTTCTTCACTTCTGATCGTGAACAAAGATTCAAGCATACAGTCTTCTTCATCAGCTAATATAGCAACAGGCGCCAGGAGTTCTCGTGCATTACGAGAATCTGTATCTTCTCTACCCATTGAAGGACGAATGCTTTGTGTGGCTGACATTTTACCTCTTCCGGAAACAGCAGCTATTGTGCACTCACTATATTCCCAATTGGAATTCTGTGGATTTGATAACTCGGGGGAATCCATCGAAAAGGCATCCCGAAAACTCTGGGCTAGAGGCGATCTTTCAACACAACACATATTACCAAGGAGAAGAATCGTCCTATTCAGTACAGTGGGCATGATGGAAGTTGTTTTCAATAGGCCAGTTGACATACTGAGGAGGATATTTGAGTCCAACTCGCCAAGATCATTGTTGGAAGATTTTTTCAGTCGCTTTGGAGCTGGTGAGGCTGCGGCAATGTGTTTAATGCTGGCTGCAAGATTAGTCCATTCTGAAAGTTCGATAAGCAATGTTGTTGCTGAGAAGGCAGCAGAAGCTTTTGAGGACCCTAGACTTGTTGGAGTACCTCAACTAGAGGGTAGTGGTGCATTAGGGAATACGAGAACTGCAACTGGCGGATTTAGTATGGGGCAAGTTGTCCAAGAGGCTGAACCTGTTTTTTCAGGTGCACATGAAGGGCTATGCTTGTGCTCATCAAGGTTGCTTTTACCCGTATGGGATTTTCCTGTTTTTGTGGTGACAGGTGGGATAGTTGCATGCAGATTCTCTGCTGGGGCAATGCAAATTCTTGAAGACAAGTTTCGATCTTTAGAGAGGTTTCTAAGATCTAGGAGGAATCAGAGAAGGGGACTGTATGGTTGTGTTGCCGGCCTTGGAGACTTGACTGGTTCAATATTGTATGGAACTGGTTCAGATCTCAGTACTGGAGATAGAAGTATGGTACGGAACTTATTTGGTTCTAACTCTCGGATTGAATCTGGTGATGGTGGCGTAACTAATAAAAGGCAAAGGCTTCCATATAGTCCGGCTGAACTAGCTGCAATGGAGGTTAGTTGACATTCTGGCTTAGGGTTTTTTCTGATAACACATCACTGCCATAACATGAAAATAACAATAAAAACTTCTCGTTTCAGTTGCTTATGTCAACAATTTCATTTTAGTTCTGCATGGAAAAAGCTCTATCAAATAGCTTCTAAGCTTAAAAAATTCAACATTCAGTTTCTGGTACTTAATTTTCAGATTCAGTTTTACCAAACACCACCTTGGAAACCTTCATTCTTCTCGATTATTGTACGCTTAGTTTGATTTACTTCTGTAGTCTTAATTATGTTTACGTTCATTCTTCTTGATTATTGGAAACCTCTTGGACTGCTTTCTGCAGGTGAGGGCAATTGAATGTATCAGGCAATTGCTCCTTAGATCTGCCGAAGCTCTTTTTTTTCTACAACTTCTTTCACAGCATCATGTGACGCGCTTGGTTCAGAACATTGATGCTAATTTGCAACAGGCATTGGTTCAGCTGACATTCCATCAACTAGTCTGTTCTGAGGAAGGTGATCAACTTGCTACAAGGCTCATATCTGCTTTGATGGAGGTAGTTCTCTATCTACAATTACTAAAACAAATTAGTATGACTTCTATCATTTGGTTAACATTTTCTTCCCACACTCTCCCTCATTATAATTCCTCTGTCCCTTTTTGCTGGTCCAATTTGGGGCTTCCCACTTTTCAAGGTGATCTCCGTCATTCGCCCTTAGTCCCCACTTTCGAAAGTACTTTCAATCATTTTAAGGGTTAGTTTTGGAAATCTAAACATTTTCTTTGGCTTTTCAAAGAGGACTAGCCATATTGAAATGCAAAAGAGGGCTAGCAAATAAGGAACAAAGGTATGAGAGAAAAGATTGCTTGCTGCCTTTCGTTGTACTTCAAATTCTTGTCTTATGAAAGATACCATCCATGCCTCCAGTATTACACTGGACCTGATGGCAGGGGAACGGTAGATGATATCAGTGGTAGATTACGCGATCGGTGTCCGAGCTATTTCAAGGAAGCAGATTACAGATTTTACTTGGCTGTGGAATGTCTTGAGAGAGCTGCTGCAAGTTCTGATACTGAGGATAGGCAAAATCTAGCTAGAGAAGCTTTCAACTACTTGAGTAAAGTTCCAGAGTCAGCAGACTTGCAAACTGTTTGCAAACGTTTTGCAGACCTGAGGTTTGTCCACTTGTGTTAATCTGAACTCTGAGCTGCCGCTTTTTCCCGTATCTGTATTTTCTAGGTGGAATTGTTTGGAAGAAATTATTTCCTTGTTTGATTGTAGTTTCAAATTTCTGTTCTTTTCAATTATCTTTTGGAAAATCCAAAAAAAAAATAAAAATGTTTGATTTACAGTTTTCAAACTTGTTCTCTGAGTTGTGTTTTTTCAAGAATCCATTGTGAGAAAACATTAGAGTATGGTTTAATATTCTGGTAAACTATTCTGCTAAAAAATGATACAGTATAAACAATGGGTGTTAATGTTTTAAATTGCAATTTATAACAAGTGATTTGCGGAACTGATGTTGGATTGCAGATTTTATGAAGCTGTGGTTCAACTGCCTTTGCAAAAAGCCCAGGCCCTTGACCCTTCTGGTGATGCTCTTAATGAGCAGATAGATGCAGGAATGCGAGAACATGCACTTGCTCGGCGTGAACAGTGTTATGAGATTGTTACTAGTGCTTTGTGTGCTCTGAAAGGAGAAACTTCTCAAAGGGAATTCGGTTCTCCTATCAGACCTGTTGCGCAATCTGCACTTGATCCAGCCTCTCGGAAGAAATATATTTGCCAGATTATTCAGCTTGGTGTCCAGTCACTTGATAGACTATTTCATAAATATCTGTATCGGGCATTAATTGATTTGGGCCTTGAAAATGAGTTGCTGGAGTATGGTGGCCCTGATTTGGTGCCTTTTCTGCAGAGTGCTGGGCGTGAACCTGTACAAGAGGTGTTGCTTTTACTTTGTATTTACAAAATCATTCGTTGGTTCTTGGAGTTCAATGCATTCACTTCTCTTCATAATTTTTAGTCGGTCATGCTAACAACTGTCCAATGGGCAGTGTTTAAGCAAAAAAAATGAGTACTTTCAATACACTTCTCTCAGTTATCAACACACTTATACACATTTGTAGTTGTTTTTGCGTATTTTAATTCCTTTTTGAAGCTTAACTACTGTCCATTGGGTTGTGGTTAGCATTTTCAATTTGCTGTTCAAAAACAGCGGTTAGCATTTTCCATTGTGCATAATTTACGTCTCTGTTTTATGTAGGTTCGGGCTGTTCCTGCTGTGTCATCAGCAACATCTCCAATGGGTCATTCAGGAGTACACATTTTGTCCAATCATCAAGCAAAATATTTTGAGCTTCTGGCACGTTATTATGTCATGAAGCGGCAGCATGTTCTTGCTGCCCACGCACTGTTAAGACTTGCAGAAAGGAGGCCTGTTGATGGGGGGGATGTCCCTACACTGGAACAGAGGTCATTGTCTACACTTTTGGAGATATATATTTTGTAGTCTTTTTTCATTTCGCCAATGGATTGGGACATAAGGCCCAGTTTGGTTTGGTTAGTCTTTATTCATTTCTTAAGTATGCCAACGTTGAAAGACATTTCAAGTATGGCACTCCTGAAGAAGTGTTGCCTTAGAAATAAGCTTACCCTTGAGTATAGCACCGCTGAGGAAGTGTTGACTTAGAAATAAGCTTACCCTTGCTTAAAATATTTTGCTTGAACTGCGTAAAAGTATATGGTCTAGTTCAAAGAGGTTCATATCTGGGTAATCTAAGTGTCAATCAATTTTCTTAGTTTCCTTGTTAGGGATAAGTTTTGTCAGCTCACTGTATTCAGTTGAAAGGAAGGTTTTCCTACTGTAATGACTCGAGTATTACGTGGTATGTTTCAGTCTTTCAGATAAGGTTATGCAACAGATCCCAAATTAAATATTATTCTAATATGATTGGATAGAGTGTAGGATTTTTAGAGATGCATACATGACAAGCATATAACTTCGTATTGTGGGCATCGAAGAGGGCAAAGGTGACCATATTGCTTTACTAACCACTTGCGTACAGTTAACATCCCTAATAGCTGGATTGTGTGGTTGCCTGGGGAAGCAAATTCACTTACAGTTTCCTGTTGAAGTTCTGATCAATTATCTTGTAGAGTTGCTTAGGGTGCTGTTCTGTGGTGTTATTTACTTTCCTTTCTTTCCATGATCTCTTCTACGGTTTTT